>OY282582.1:47075070-47102570 GCA_958299025.2 Drosophila histrio | reverse complement strand
AGAGAATCCTTGCAGCGTTGGAATTTAAAATAATTTTAATTAAATTATAAAAATATTAAATAAATTTATCACACATAAATTTATGAATGATGTTATCTGTGAGTTCGGCTGATTAACTATTTGTGCTGCCCTCGCATCTAATTGAAATTGCAAATTTTTCTTAGCCTCGTTTCGAATTTTGGTCACATTTGTTGCCGCAGCTGACGATCTTAATTTGATCTCTGCTCAAGTTGAAAAGTTACCCAAGACTTTTTCAAGACAAATTTCCCAGTGTTTTCCCAGTTGCTCTTGTGCTAGCTCTTATACGCATTGGATGGCAGGAGGAGAGAGAGACAGAGAGAGAGAGACGTTGGCATTCGGCTAAGGACACTCGGCTGACGCATGCGCCTCGCTGTTTGCCACAACCGACGAATTGCAACGTTTCCCGCCAAAGACAAACGCTGGGCAGAGGGGAGGGGCAGGGCCAGGCATGGGGCTCGTTTCAATGGTGTGACAGGAGGGGGTTTCGCTTTTTGTTTACCTTTGTTATCAGCGCTTATCAGCAGACACTCTGACGCCCCAACTGACGTCCTGGAGTTTGAAGTGTGTGCCCATTGGTGGGAATCTCATACGCTGACGACAGTCTAAAAGAGTGTGGGGGGAGGGGGAGGGGAGGCAAGGAAAAAAGCAGGCAGAAGGAAAAAGGAAGGAGTACCAGAATCATAACTTGGTCTAAAGCGATGCATTTATATTAATTGTAAGATATGTGTGACAAGTGCAGTAAACCTGTCAACAGATTCAACATTCATGTCAATCAAAATGTTGTGAATTCCCCTAAAAAAAATTGAAAACAACTATTTTTTTTTTTCAGAATAACTCTTTACTCTGGTAAAAGTGACAGTGAGAATGTAAAAATCTATCGATCGGGCATTGGTGGATTTTTGAAGGTGATACTTCGATGTTTCCCGATGTTTTTGTTGATACAACATCGATGAATTCACTAAATATTTATTAAATATAAAATTCTTCATCTTTGTTCAGTTGAGTCGATAGTTTTAGTTGATGAACAAATCCGATGAACTACCTAATCAGGAACTTGGAACCTAATCTCGTTATCACACTGTGTAGATTAAAGTTTTGGCTACTAAAACAATATTGTTATCTTTATCGCAATGCAATTTTCAACACACATCGCCAATGATATGGGTTCTGGGTATAAACAGTCGAGCACACTCGACTGTAGACCAGACTGTAGTCGACACATGCCCCGACTCTCCGGCTTGCTTTTGACTTGAGACAAATCATATTAATTTATGAATTTATTTTTAGACCCTTTTCTTTAAAAAGTAAAAAGGGGTCTATTAAGTGTGTCAAAATGTGCGTAACAGGTCGAAGGAATTTGGGCTGATTCCTTAAAGTATATATATTCTTGATCAGCATCAACAGCGGAGTCGATATAGCCATGTCCGTCTGTCCGTCTGCCTGTATGAGCGCCTAGATCTCAGAGACTATAAGAGCTAGAGCCACCAAATTTGGTATGTAGGTTCGTCTATGGGCTAAGCAGATCAAGTTTAGGTTAAAATTTTTACACGCCCTTTTCCGCCTGCGTAAATCGAAAACAAAATTTTTGAAATCCCATAAAACGAAAAATATTAAAGCTAGAGTCCTGAATTTTGGCACACAGGACGGACATCAGGATCCCAATGTATCCTGGTCAGATAATAATCTCGGAATTTATTCAAAAAAAGCTTGAAATACCATATAATGCTAAATTTTAAAACTGAATTTTGGCAAATAGGACAATCATCGGGGTCCCAATGCATCCTAAAAATTTCATGACGATCGGATAATAAACTCGAAAGTTATTCAAAACTCAATATTACTCAGGTCAATAGAAAGAAGAAGAACATATTGACGTTACAACGCGCTTTGAAGTACTATAAGTATTAATCTTATTTCTTTTTGAAAAATTAATAAAGGGTCTCTCATAGTTAGTCGACTTTGACTGTAGCCTTTCCGACTGGCTAATTTTGACAACAATAGTGAAGTCGATTTATTTTACTTATTAAACGAAACTAACTGTTATAAATGAATCTATTAGTAAACGGTTTTATCGGCTTGGGTATAATGTAAAAGTGTCCTTTCAATTTTAGATATTATCTCAAGTTGTTAATGCTTTAAAAACAATTTTTGTTTTCGTCATATTGATAATTTCAGTGTTACAATTTCTTTTACAAGCTGGCCAAAAAAAAACTTTAAGTAAAGATTTTCTTTATCAAAATCTAACAGCTTTGAAAGCATTGAGCGATCGTCGAGGTATCGTAAATTTTTGTCCAATTGATGATGATGATTGATTGATTGACGTACATAAAACCCATGAACATCAACAGTGAAACTTATACCATCCAAATTTATGTACCTAAGTCACAGTACGCTAGACTTGTATATATATTGAATATTAAATTTAAAAAAAAGACAAATTTATATACATAATTCAAATTAACAAAATAATAATTAATTTCCGTTGTGGTAAATCAAGAATGTTGGAATTGAAAACAGTTTATTACTAACACACCATCAACCAGTGAGAAAATAAAAAATGGGAACAAACTCTTGTGATGCAATTTATATGTAATCCGTTCAGTTTTAAACTTCAATTATAAAGTTCCAAATTCGGGAAACTTGACGCACTGTGTGAACAATGTAAGTATTAAGATTTTATATGTGGGAATTCAATCTACATATATGTAGGTCCAATTATCCTCAAACTTATCTTGAAATATTTCTACTAATAAATGAATTTCTAGAATTCGAGTAACTCGTGCTTCTAATTGGGAAAATTATATGAAAGGAAGTCGAAAATTTGCTCAATTGGTCACAAAATAATTTGCAAATAATTATATAGAAATCTGGAAGAGAAATTGGAATATTGTAAGTTCTAAGATTTGAATTTGAGCTCAAATTCAATTTCATAGATCTATGTCAAACTTAAGTTGATACGTATTTCAGCTATTTAGGGAAACGAATGCCCCTGAGTGAAAGATGAGCAGTTAAAAGTGTAAATAAACTCTGGTGCAAAACTATGGCCGCACCTAGTTTTTTCAGTGTACGCATAGAAAGAGTGGAGATAGAAAAATTTTGCGATTACCGTTAGAAAGAGCTTTTAAAATGAAAGAATATAGATGACAAATATCAACACTCTCCATGCAAAAATTAACCGTTATATTTAATTTTCGTTTTGAGCAAGGTGCAAAATTATGGCCGCACTTCACTAAAAAAAAAAACTATAGAAAAATGTTAACTAATTTTTATATTTTTATTTAGTTTAATAATGGGTGTAACCTCCCTTAACACTAAATAATTCGTAGATCCTATTCGGCATACTGGCTACGAGACTTTCTATGTCATTTTGGGAAAGTTCTTCCCACGCCTTGATCACTGCTAACTTAAGCTCCATAGTACTACTGTACTTAGTGTTTTTGGCATAATTCCGTCTGATCAGCATCGCCCACAGGTTTTCTATTGGATTCATGTCGTGGGCCACTCCAAAAGCTGAACATTTTGCTCCCAAGCCAAGCACGCGTCTCACGGCTGACGTGGATTGGTGCGTTTTCCTGCTGGAAAATGTACTTTGAACGCCATCGACCTCGAAGAAAATGCACAAGGTTCAATTTTAAGACATTCACATACTCTGTGGAGTTCATATGGGAGCTCGGAAATGTCAGCTCAAAGCATCCAGCCTTGCAGAACGCACCCCAAACCATTAGAGATCCTCCTCCAAAATTTCTCTTAGAAAAAACAGCGATTCTTTCCTTAAATCCCTCCAATAGTGAGATAACCCATCAGGACCGTCCAAATTAAATATTTTCTCATCCGAGAAAATAATCCACAAAGATTAATTAACATTTGCATTGCTCTATAAAAATGGTTTACCTTTGTCAAGTCAGATGCCATGTTATTTCGGCCGAATTTTATTCGGGCTTCCTTATGGCGATCAAGTAACCTTGCAGCCATCTTCAGCTTTTGTCGCTCTATCGTTTCCGATTTTTTAAGGCCCGTGCAACGGTCCAGCGAGACACTTTTAGCCCACATTCAGACACTAACTCATTACATGTCTTCAATGAATTGCTTGCAGTACTCCCTAATCTGCGCTGGTCCCGCTGATTTTACTTCGGATTACGTCCTCCGGGTACTCTTTTGCCTTACTCATTTTGGTTTTTCCAAATATTCCTTACAACTTTGTCGGAGGGACCAATTCTTCTGGCAATTTAACGAAATGAGATATTCTCAGTTTTGAGCGCCAGAATTTGACCTTTCTCTACATCTAAAAGCACTGATCCACTTGGCATATTTTTTTTATAGTTAGAAATATTAACTCAACCAAGAATGCACAACTAAGATCGCCGGCAGCCAAATATAGAATATGAAATTAATTAGTGCGGCCATAATTTTGCACCTTGCACAAAACGAAAATTAAATATAACGGTTAATTTTTGCATGGAGAGTGTTGATATTTGTCATCTATATTCTTTCATTTTAAAAGCTCTTTCTAACGGTAATCGCAAAATTTTTCTATCTCCACTCTTTCTATGCGTACACTGAAAAAACTAGGTGCGGCCATAGTTTTGCACCAGAGTTTATGTGCAATTTCATTTCATTTCAAATATTTACGTCTAACAAGGCCGTGGTCGGTCGAGCATGCGCGACAGCTAGATCCCCTGTGCCAGTCTTCATACAAAAAAATACATTTTGATTACAAGACCCTTCATCGTTTATGCATACCCCAGCAAACATTTGTAAGATCATTGATGAGCGTAATCATTTTTCAGTGACCATTTTGACTCTTTTGACTGTTAATGATTCCGAAATGACTCAAAATTGAAAAAAATTTATTCAGAAATGGAACTCAAAACTGACTCTGAACTGTTCAAAAAAGAGAGTGATAAATGACTCTTCCAAAGGAATCATTGCTGGGGTACTATCTTGTCCCGACAAAACGATCATATATGACTCAAAAAAGAGCTCATATTTGATCATTTTAATCAGCAAGAAAACTCTTTTTGAAGACTCCAATGTGATTGAAAATGCTTGCTGGGACATATAGTATAAACACAAGAAAGCTCTCATTCATACACAGACAAACACACAGCAGACATTCCTCTTAATGAGTAAAATTGTTTCTTGGATATCTTCTAAATTTATTATCCGATCGTAATGAAATTTTTAGGACACATTGAAACTGCATTATCTATCGTGTATCTCAAGCCAATAGCATTAAAATTGCTGTTATTTAGTGGGTTATTACTTTCGATTTGTGGGGCGAAACTTGATCTGGGTATGGTGTCCTCTGAAACCCACATACATACCAAGTTTAAAGTCTCTAACTCTTAGAGTTGTTAACTGAACTTGAACATGATGATCATTCCTCCTTTTCCCTGCATGCCCCGACATGTTTGTGCCCCATTCAGTGGCAATCGCTGTGTTGCAGACACATATTGTTCATTGTCATTGCTATACTAGTAGTGTGCTGACAACATTTGTTGCTTGCAACCATTTGGGTAGCAGTTGCCACCAAGTTGAAAGTCGTCAACGTGCCACACTCCCAACCACATGCCACATGCCGCATGCCGCATGTCGCCTGCTGTGACCCGCAACACTTCCGGCATTTAAGCAAACAAAATATGTATGTATGTTGCAAGCAGGCAACATTGCTGCAACAAGCTGCATGCCCCTTCATGTCAGCATAGACACAGTGCCACCGTTAGGGGCAAAGTCGAGTCGAGTCGAGTCGAGTCGAGTTGTGCTACTTGTGACATGCTGCATGCCCCACATGTGTAGGCGGAAAATGCGGCCATGTAGGCTAATGAGTTCACTTTCTCGTTTTTGTTGTTTCTGTTGCCCTGCATACCCGTTACGCTTCGTGTACAAGGGTATATGGCATTCGTTGCACAGTATGTTGTCACAGAAGCAGGCATGTTGATTCCTCAACACTATATGCAGATCAAGTTTAATTATTTCCTCTAATATACAAATATTTTTAGAGTCAATTCGGAAATGACACAATTCCAAATCAAGAAGTATTTACAGAATACTTAACTAATAGAATACGCATCACGTATGTACAGAATCTCATATGGGATGTTCCGTTCGCCAATATCCCTATTAAAACGACGCTGTAAGTTTCATCATAATCGCTCGATACTGAAAAGAAAAATGCATTGAATCCCTTTGCGTTCTGTTAAACAAACAGTGAAGATATTCTTAATGTTATTTTGTATTTAAAGTAGCCTTTCAAAGAAGAAAATCTTGACTCAATTTCAGCTGGTGTCAATATACATTTTTATACCCTTGCAGAGGGTATTATAATTTTGTCACGAAATGTCTAACGCATGAAAGCAGACATCTCTGACCCTATAAAGTATATAGTATATACTTTATCAACATCAGCGGTCAAGTCGATTAGTTATGTCTGTCTGTCCGTCCGACTGTCTGTCCGTCTGTTTATATGCAAACTAGTCTCTCAGTTTTAGAGCTATTTGGATGAATTTTGGTACAGATCAGACTTTTTATCGGAACCAGCCGGACCGGATCCCTATATCATATAGCTGCCATAGGAACTATCGGTCGGAAATCATACATTTGTATGGCAAACTTTTTTATTTTTCAACACACTTCAACCAAACTCACAGATTATGTAACTGGACATGTTTTATATAGACTGAACAAATTTGGTTTAAATCGGCTCACTATATCATATAGCTGCCATAGGAACTATCGGTCGAAAATCATACTTTTGTATGGCAAACTTTTTTATTTTTCAACAGACTTCAATCAAACTCACAGATTATGAATTTGGTTTGAATATCCTGACCAAATTTGACTTAAATCGGATTACTATATCATATAGCTGCCATAGGAACTATCGGTTGAAAAGTGCATTTGGGTTCTGCAAGGGTATGAAATTTTTGGCGTGCCAAAAATAACAATGAGTACTGACTCACTGCACCCTTCTGGTTAGTTTTGTTTTTGTTTATTTATTTATTTACTTAATCACTTGTTTATATTGAATTAAAAAAGTTAGAAATGAAAATTACAAGCATTTGAAAAAAAACTACAATTCGATTATATCTAAAGCGCTAAAGCACGTACTAGATCAACATAAATCTACATAAAGTCAGCTGGCAAATTGCAGTTTTGGTTAATATCGCCATCTCGCTACATAAAGAGAAATATCATATTTTGAATCAATATCGCCATCTCGCTACATTAAGAGAAATATTATATTTTAAATCATCGGTATTTATTATACGTTGGCAATGCAATTTGCAGCATATTGTAGGCTTGGAGTTTGCCTGTATCTGCTCAGCCAATGAGCCAAATTGCAATTTATTTTACACAGCCCCAATCGTAGCTGTTGGCTACGGTATTCACCATTTTATTGATTTAATTTTATATTGTTTCAATTGAATCGAATGGGTACAGGGTATATAACGGACAAGCACACACTCGACTGTCTTTCTTCCGACTGGTGTGAGCTATGACAGTCTTCAAGCTACTATGTATGTGTATCAATTTATATATCTGCAACTTAAATTTGTAATTATTATTTTGAACGAAACTGGCACTGGGTATCATGCAGTCACGTATGCTCGACCGTAGCCTTTTGGACTCGTTTTTTTTTATTGTTGTTGGTTAACGAGGGCGCCGCATTCAGTGGCACAAACACAACTGGCCGCTTCTGGCCCACCTTGCCGCCTTGTCCCTCTGTTTTTGTGGAACAAATGCTTGTGGCAGTGTCATAATGGAAATGTGAATGAAAACAGGGCTGCCGTTATGTGGCAACTAGCCACGCAGCAGGTTGCCGCAAAACGAGGACAGTTGCCACGTCGTCAAGTTGCAAGTTGCATGTTGCAAGCTCACATTTCATGCCACGGGCTTCAACGGGAAAACGGAAGCGGAACCAAAGTCAGCTGGACATCCAATGACTTCTAATGGAAAGTGAGACAATAATCGAGTGTGGCGGAGTGCACGACTAGCATATACCCTGTAGTAAGTGCTGGACTAGACAAGCAGTTGAATAAACCACAATTCACTAGTTGAAAGCAACTAATTTCCCTCAAGAGACAACATTGAACAAAAATAGAGAGTACACGAGTACAATATACCCTGTAGACAGTTTTTGAAGTACTTCAACTACTCCGGAAATAGATTTAATATATGCTCTTAAGTTGCATTGGTCTTGCAGAAAAACTATTGATCGATTAAAGAGTTTACTCGACTTGCGTTTACCCTTTACTCAGTTCTACAGTTTCTTCAGATTGAAAGACTGTATCACTTAAAATTAACTCTTTCCCTCGAAATGAAGCCAATGATTTGTTGTAAAAAGACCACGACTAGCGTATACCCTCATAAGTGCACTAATATCAATAGTTCCTTTATTCAAAATCAGCTGTCCCCCTTCAAATGAATCCACAGACCTTCAATCATATACCCTGTAATACTCTAACGACTACAATACGCTCAGTTTGAATCGAGTCATCATCTCCCACTGAATAGACAGTTTCTGGATGCACCTAGACTGTTTATTGCGCACAAAGTGAGTGTAGAGTGTGATTAGATTAAGCTTAAGACCTAGACAAAATATTGTCTTAGCCAAGACACACGCAGACTCAGGAGTTCCAAGATAAAGGCGAATAGAGCAGCCAACATCATCATCTGACAGACAAAGTTCAGGCCGCAAATTAACTCAAGACGTATGGGAACAACCTCATGAGAATGGCTGGTGTAGGGAGCACGATAGAGGGACTCCACGAAACAACGATTAATATGCCCGACAATGCCTGCCGATTGAAGCTGCTTGAGCTTGCGATCGAATGCGAACTTGAGAATGGAGTGACGTCGCAAAAACATGACCAGCTGGTAGAGATAAATGTGCTCTTGGACGTGGGTCAGGCGACTTGTCTGCCTGTTCATCTGGTTGTAGTGTGCCAGGTTGTCCAGTAACGCATTTGTAGTCAGCTTGGCGCCAGGAGCCGCTGCCTCGAGTTCCCCAAAGCGTTTCATTATGCCCATCGGAAGTATCTTGGTGCGATTCCGGGGATAGTAGTCAGCATAGTCCGAAGCCAGATAGAGGTAATTCCCGTGAAGGAGATCGGATATGCGCTCCGGTATCGGCGGATAATATGGCAGTCGAAAAACGTCATAGAGCTTGCCCTGATAGGCGACTCGAAGGACCAAAGCGAGTAGCAGCCAAATGGCAAGCAGACAACGCACTACGCCGACATGTGGCAGAGCAGGTGCCTCCAGAGGATTACCGAGCAGGGTTGTATGCACATGCAGAGCACTGCCTGTCACGTCGAAGCGCTGATGCTGTCTGCGCCACGCCCACTGTAGCAGTAGGGCCAGCAGACAGCTGAGACTTAAGGCGCCCCACACGGTGCCACAAAATGGCTGCACCAGCTGATTGACAGCACCGATCTTGTGCTCCACACGCACCACAAAGACCAAGGCGCTCTGATGATAGGCACACGTTGTGGAGAAGCGATCTCGATGCCGGAAGGAGGCACTCAGTGCTCCAATGGCCACCGATGAATTGCTATCCACCAGCTGCTGAAAGCAATCATCGGAGGCGAGCAAAAACCCCAAGGTATCCAAGGTTTCTTGTGCCCTATCGCGTTTCTTCTGGCAAGGTGGCAACAAATTGATGCGAAAGTCATAGATGTTCGCCAACATCTTGAGCAGCTCACCATCAACTCCGGACAGTCGAGAGGTTTGCAATCTTTGTTCCGCATCCATGTAATCTCCATCGAACGTGACGAACGGTGGCAACGGGTACCAGCTTACATTGATGGGGCAACCGTAGAATCTGCCCATGGGACGGCGAAATAACTTATGATCCAGCTGAAACTGTCCGTGCTCATACCGATTGAGGAGCTCGGGAGTGAGAGAACTCAGGCAACCAGGAGCGTAGAGCCTGTAACCATAGATAAGCACTACTCCATCGAGTTTTTCCACTAACACAACTGCATTCAACACGTGAAAACGGAGACAAGTATCGAAAATGTCTCGCAATGCCTTCAGTTCATCATCATCATTATCCTGTTGATTTCCTCGCCAATGCAGAAGAATCAAGAAGTTAAACTCCCTGTCGAACAGAGATGTGGCAAAATGGAAACGAAGCGAACGAAAAGCATGCGGTGAATCCAGCAGGAAAAGTATATTATCCATCGGGTCCTCAATGGGCGTGTCCATCAGCATCTGCAGCTGCATTGCCACACGATCCCCCAGTTGACGGAGAAGGTAGGTAATTGCCTGACGATGATAACGTTGCATTTCCACCGATCGGGAAAGATCTATGATGGCCAGTGCATTGTAACGCGGACTCACGTACCTCTTCAATACTTGCAACGCGGCTTCGATTAACTCTGGGGCACGATACACGTCTGGTGCTGGAATCCCACTTGCCACTGGTCGTGGCAGGGGCAGCAAGAGCAGCAAGAACGGACAGAGCAGCCGCAGTAGTTGCATTTGTACTCGTACTTCAACTTCAACTGTCGACGTGCAACTTGCAACTGCAACAAACTTTACGGCCATTTCAGTAATTGCGATTGTGGTACATGGATAAGAATAATGTTTTTGACAAATTAACGAATCAATTAAATGGATAAGCAGGTGGCAGGATAATTAAGAGCTTAATGCTTTTTAGGGTTGAGGAGGAGTTGAAGGAAGGGAGAGCCGAGGCGAGGCGTGGCGAGTTGTTAAATTAAAGCAGGTTTGTGAAGCAATCTGTCAGTTCCTTTTCAAAGTTTATATTCCTGAAATACTGATGGATATAGTGTAGTATTAATTTTAAGGCCTACTGATACAATTTTAATACTTATTCACAGAAAATGTGAATGTGGGAGAATTAGTCAATCTTGTAAAAAAAAAAGACATTTTATGATCCATTGTCTTGAAAAGCTTAAGTTGACAATCAATAATCAATTTGCTGACAATCACACAACACATTTCTCACTCGTTCGCATATTTCCACCATTTGGCAGCATTTCTCCAAGTTAAAGAATTTTTGCAAATGAAGTTATTTGCATTATCTGTTGATAAGTTAAAGTTTTAAGAAAAGTTTTGAAGTCAGTTATAATTAGATTAAAAGTTATTCAATGTTTGAGACTTTAGGCTTTTATAAAGACCAAATAAGCAATTAGAATTTAACTTTTTTTAAGGAATTTAGCTAAATAACTTTGCTAAATAACTTTCGACCCATAAAAACTAAGATTTCCAAACAATATTGATAGCCCCTTTTCACTTCAGGCGGTAGAGCTATCGAAATCGATGAGAAACTGGTTTAAAATGTAAATGTCGGTGAAATGTTCCAAATATTTTTCGCAAATATAGAACTATGAGAGACTCCGAATGTTGCACATAATTATTATTGACATAAATGTGAGATGGTATGCCAGATAATCGACTATGGCTACATTGGCGCAATGATCAGAGTATCGAACTCTTGCGGTGTGGTTCTGGAGTTCGGTTTAATGGGATTTCAGAAATGTTGCTTGGCAAAATTTTAACACAAACTTGATCTGCTTAGCCCACAGACGAACCACCAAATACCAAATTTGGTGACTCTAGCTCTTATAGTCTCTGAGATCTAGGCGCTCATAAGGACAGACGGACAGATGGACATGGCTATATCGACTCGGCTGGAGATGCTGATTAAGCATATATATATCTGCCGGACTTCCTTCGACCTGTTACGCACATTTTGACAAACTTAATAAACCCCATTTACTTTTTTAAAGTAAAGGGTCTAAAAAACTGCTGAGACTCTTACTCTTACATCTTATGTGCAAGATGCTGTTAATAGGTGAATACAAATGTAAAACATATGCGCAATTTATTAAAAGCATTATTTCCTTTAGCGTCTCATCATGTCGCGAAACATCGATATATCGCATTATTTGCGAAACATCGATAATATATATAATGCCATCGATGTTTTTGGAGCTCTAGTCAGCCGCGAAGAAGGAAAGCAGCAAGTCGAACGCAAAGATAATTTTTATCTTAAAATTGTTATGTTTAAATATTGAAATAATCGTCCATCGGGATATAAGTAGGCTAGGTTAGGTTATTCGGACTGCTCAACAGAATGTCGAGTTCACCCCGAAACCATTCGACCCATTATGATGTCCGTCGTCTGTAGGAGTACAAAGGGTTCTTGGAGGGTTGAAGGGAGGGGGAACGGTAATTGGTCTCGTTTGGCGGGATTCGCCTCTGAAACCAACCAGCGGAGTTCAGGAAGAGTACCAGATCCTCCAGTCGCAGTTTTGCGAGACTGTCCGCTTCCTCGAAAAAGGGTTCTCCGAGAAAACGGGTTCTCCTTCTAGGAAGTGCAGGGCAGTCACACCGAAGACGTTGGATGCTCTCCTCTTCCTCTTCCCACAGCTGCGACAGAAGTCTTGTGATGGTACACCATACCTTAATGCCATTCGGCCAATGGGACAGTGACTCGTCAAGACTCCTATCAACACCCTAATCCTATTCATGCTAAAGTGTAGGAGTTCAGATGATCGCTTTGGGTTCTGATCGTTCTGGCCAGAGCGCTTTGGATATATTGCATCTCGGGGTCGTTTTCCAGTGTTCTTTCGCCACAGTCCTCGCTGTTCTTGTCAGTTCGGAGAGGACATACTGAAGAGGTATTTGTACATCAGTCACCGCACGACCCGCCGGTAGCGCTGATCCTTGCCTACCACATTCGTCAGCCCTCTGGTTACCTGGTACACCCGAGTGCCCAGGCACCCAGACAGATTGAAATATGGCATCGGTTCAGCGCTGTGACTGTGGCTCGACTGAATTTAATCTTGCTGGTGTATAAGGACAGAGCCTTAAGGGCTGCCTGACTGTCGACGTAAATAAATATGTTCCTTGAAGGTTCCTTCAAGGTGGATATCACTTTGGTCGACTGCCAGACAGCGTAGATCTCCGCCTGGAAAACACTGCACCAGTCCGGATAACGGTATGAGAGATTCGCAGCAGGGTATATAGAGTACACACCTGCTCCAGTGCCTTCATTCGTTTTCGAACCATCCGTATAGATTGACAGCTCGTTCCCACATAGAGGGGTTTTTTGCTGCCAGTCAGTCCGTGATGGGAACACAATGTTGAACCTTCCTTCTTCCCACTTATATTCTCGAACGCAGTAGTGCTCCTTGTGTGGTCCAGCTTTGCTTTCAACTGAGCGTAGAATGGTGCTGTGACCTACCCATCGGGATATAATAAATATAACTTTCATAATAATAACTTTAGATACATGATAAGTCTCGCAATTTCGATGAGCACTAAAAATTTACCACAATTACTCGTATATATAATTATTAAAGAAATTATTTAAAAATCAATTTTCCGCAGCGTCGAACCGAACCGAATGTGCAATGCTTGCGGCGTGTTTGCTCGTGCGTTTATGCATTTTAATGTGTTTATTATATGTGTATGTGAGTGTATGTGTGTGTATGTGGGTGCGAATTTTGTTGAATTTTATTTATGTTATTCTTTAGTGGGTTACATTGTGAAAATTACTTTCAAATAATCGTTTATAACTTGACTAAAAACAGCATTATTAAAAACTTTCTAGCAAGTCAATCACTTGGTCTGTCAATCAATCGATCAATCAACAAAAATAGTTTTACATATAGAGTTTTAGATGTAGTTCAAAGAATTTGTAACTTTTAAATTGTGACATATGCCAGCCAGTTTTCAAAATGGAATGGAAAATATTTCAATGATGTATATTTTGTAAACTCACACACATAACAGTGCCTTGCCTAAGTATTTTGTCGGCTGAAAATGTCGCAGTTATCCTAACAAGTCTCATAATTTCAAAGGGGAAGCAGGCGAAAAATGGGAAGCGAGGAAGTTCAGCTAACGAGGGTTGCTTGAGCAGTTCAAAAAGTTTCTTGTGACTTTATTTTGTGTGTTTTGTTTGCGCTGCGGCGAAAAACTTTTAATTTCTCAACTTTTTTCGACTTTTGGCGAGACTTCAACGACACATGTGTGTGTGTGTGTGTGTGTGTGTGTGTGTGTGTGTGTGTGTGTGTGTGTGTGTGTGTGTGTGTGTGTGTGTGTGTGTGTGTGTGTGTTTGTCAGTTGACGTCTTATTAAGCAAATTATTGCCAAATGTGCGGCGTACTCATTATTATAAATACCCTTGTACAGAGGGTATTTTAAGTTTGTCACGAACTATGCAAATGCATTAAGGAGAAGAAATTCACATCGCTGAATAGGACAATGAACTGAGTTGATATATGTCCGTCCATGTCCGTCTGTCAGTTTCTGTTTTAATGAAGGAGATCTGATTACTTTATCATATATGTAACTGTCATCGAAACGATCGGTCAAAATTTAAATTTGTCTATGAAAATCTATTTCACTTTTATAGTCAAATTGAGTCCGTTTAAGGCCAGATGATACTTAAGGCTTATAGTATGTACGTATGTGCCAATGTACGTGACAGACAGATAGAGGAATCTCCGATCCAATAACTTTTATGTACTATGTATTGAGTTAACCCTGTGTATGTGTAGTTCTGATTGGCATCCCCCCACAACTCTCGTTGGTATGCCATCTCTAAGAATAAGCGATTATTATCACTATCTTTACGAAGTCAAAGACAGCAGTAAAAGTCGTGACGAAATATAAATTTGTCTTAAATTGTTTAATTATATACATTTTCCACATGCTAAAGTTGTCTTGAAGTTATATCCTTATGTTCATAATTACTGTCATCTAAAATCGCTTATCAAACTATTATTACAAATATTATTAATTGAATACTTTTATTTTACATATATACCACACTACTAGTGATTAAAGACTATAATATCTAGAGCAACCAAAGTTGTTGACAACAGAGTTGTTCATCGTAGTAGTTCTATTGAAGGATTTAGTTCAGTAGTTCAATATTTGATGAACGAACTAATCTTTCATACAGTTCAGTAGTTTGTTCAGTGACTCGAATCTCCTTTAGATCGTTCAATGGCTCGAATCGCTTTTAGATCGTTCAATGACTCGAATCTCTTTTAGATCGTTCAGTGGCTCGAATCCCACTTTAGTTTGTTTAATGACTCGAATCCGTTTATCGATTCTTTTTATTGCCAGGCAAACTTAGACTGATATGAATTAACACGTTCCTATTTCGCATTGAGCTTACACAACAAAACACATTTTTTTCAATTTGTAAATATTTCGTTTTGTTATTATAAATTTTATGATATTGATGTACTATTATTAATTTCATTTTAATTTTATTAAAACCAATTGCTTTTTACTTAGTTTTTAAACATAAAAAGATCGGCAGCAGTTCTATATCGATATAACTACTATAAAGGGATTCTCTAGTCACTGAACGAACTATGATGGAAATCTAGTCATTGAACGAAATATAATGTGATTCGAATCACTGAACTAAATGACCTACAATCAGAGACTTAAGTTCGTTCGTTCACTTTAGTGAATAGTTCAATTGATCTTCAATCCGAACGCTTTGATAAATACTCATAATATTGTGCAGGGATCAAAGTTTGTTTTTGAATCATGTCACGCTCCCGTCTACCTCAAATTATGTCTGAAGCGGGACTTGAACCCAGGACCACCCGCAAGCAAACGCAAGATTCCTGCAACGCTACCTTCTAATCCAATGAACCTACAGAGAATCGGCTGTCAAGTGCCGAATTTGAACTCTGTCTGTATCTACTAAGGCAATGAGTCTGATTGCCATTTAAGATTACACAGCTCAAGTCTAAGCTGTTTGCTACGGTATTAACTATTTTATTTATTTTTAAAATTTGGCCCATATTTAAAAATCGAATTAGTTACTTAATAGTACTTTAAATTAAAACTTTTTTAAATCCTGTACTTCAAAAAACATGACCAAGGAAAGGAGATGAGTTTTGTTTGTTTTGTTTGTGTATGAGTTTTACACACAATCGTTTTCAAAGAGTTTTAAAGAGTTACATCATGATAACTTTTTTTAAATATCTACCAGGTTCTGCAAGGCTATCAATTTTTCGGCGTGTCGACGATAAGCTGTCTTTCTTGCTTTTCCTTTCATTTAAATTCAATCAACATGTTGTCAACCAATTGGTAATTTCAGAATTCCAGAAATTTACGGATTCAGTTCATTCATTTTTTTCCGAATATCAAAGAAGGTTTTCAGTTTCGTGTTGAGCTGTGAAATCCTTTTGTTTATCAAATGCGCACAATAATTACGCAACCACATAGGAGATATGTATATAGGAGAGAGTGTGCATTCATGCATGCCTCTTTCGCCACCCCCACCACCTCCTTCCTCAGCCGCCGTCTCCACTTGCCACACGCTGCAAAAACATTCGTTGTCGACAACATATCGTTTTACCAGTCACCAGTCACCAGGCAGTCGGGAGGCATTTGCATTTATATGCAGATCCTTTGTGCCCAAAGGATATTACATTTTTCCACTTGAAGCATTTTTGTGAATTTAATGAAATTTTTAATTTTTATGCGCGCATTGTTGCAGCAACCGAACGCTTCTCCTGCTGCTCCTGCTGCAGCTGCTGCCACGGTGGGGCAGGCTACTAACATGCCACACAAAGTGAGATAGAGAGGACGAGATTAAGCAGACACCCGCTACAATTGCAGCCAATCGCAATCCCAAAGCGCAAAGATAAATACACAAAAAAAAAGGAGTGTTGTTTTTCCCCCCCCTCAACCCTGTACGCTCTTCCTCCTCTGCCCCTCATTCCCCTCGGGGCTAGTCTCCCTTTAGGCCAAGATGCAACTGCAACCGCAGTTGCGAGCTTTGATCCGAACATCGCACAAAGTAATGTCCAATATATACCCTGTAAAGTTTAGTTATTCATATTTTTGATAATGGTACTAGGAACTACCGGGACAATCATAAGGTGTCTAATGTTCTTTCTAAATCTTTTCACATATTAATTTGTCAGTGTTCTTTAAATTTTCCGCGATGATATGTGAAAATGAAAATTGATTTGTCATAATAATGTTTTAATAGTATTTAGTTGTACAAAAATTATATTAAATCTTCTAGCAATGATTTGCAATGTCCTGTCAATGCGTTTCAAGTTTACATTTTGCGCTCACCCTTTAGATTTCAATGCCCTGTGGCCATTTAAAATGGGCAAATAAGGGTATAATAAATTTGTGCAAATGTATGTAACAGGTCAAAGGAAGTCTGGAAGTCAGACACTATAAATTATGCATATTCTTGATCAGTATCAATAGGCGAGTCGATAGACACCTGTCCATCTGTCTGTCTGTCTGTCTGTCTGTCTGTCTGTCTGTCTGTCTGTCTGTCTGTCCGTCTGTCTGTCTGTCCGTCCGTCTGTCCGTCTGTATGAACTCGTCGATCTCAGAAACTATAAGAGCTAGAGACTACATATTTGGAATGTAATTTTCTGAATACCATACGCTGGTTAAGATTATTTTCAATTTTCGATATCTCACCAGCTGCCTAAGCAAATCGAAAAAAAACTATCACAACTATCAAGTTTACAGTTAACACAGCGTAATTTAACTTATAGTTGAAGTATAACTCACGCTGAGCAATTTGCTGCAAGTTTCATAGCGATCGACACATAAATAAAGGAGATATAAAGGAATTTGTTTTATTTTATAATTTTTGGCCAAAGAATATGCAAATGCCATTTGCAACAATAAAGAACATTTTCCGAATTATTTGTTCAATACGTAAAATTAGCTCGAAGGACCACAGTCGAACGCATGCCACAGTGAGTTACCCTGTACCAATCTCTATAACAAAAAAAAAACAGGAATAATCGGTTTGGCGAATTCCCGACACAATGGGAAACAACATTACTAGATTAAATTATATACTTATAAGTGGTATCTATGAATTTGAAACGTCAATGCTATACAAATTACTGCAAATGTTTATAGTCTCGATTGCTTAAAGCCTTAAAATATTAAATACAACTACTTATTATATGTACTGAATTTTGATGGAATTGAAAAGGTTGATTGATAAATAAATAAAAGGAACATTTTACTGTTCAAATTAACACTATTTTATATAAATTATGGGCGGGTCTGTCTACCAAGTTTTATGTCTTTAGCTTAAATAGTACATATAGTAGACTTTTTTAATGAATTGCATGGGGCGTAGCAAGAGTTTCACACAAACTGGTTAGGATTCATAGCAGTGTGTGTACCAAATTTGTATGATCTAGCTCTTATAGTTTCTGAGATCAGTTTGTCTATACAAATGGTGTTACGAATGATCGGTCGAGCATTGTTAGATCGACTCGACTTTTGATGCTAATGAAGAATATATGCCACGCCTCCTTCATCCTACAAAGAACATAATATTCTCTATTACTCAAAATACAAATATCGGGTATAATATTTAAATAACATACGATTCTTCATCTATAATATCCAAAGAGACATTGATTGTTATACAACACTACAAAACTACAACTTATACTTTCAATCTAGCGAGCACATCTTTTGGACACCACTGTAGTCTACAGTCGTGTGCACTTTAACTGCTACGCCTTGAACTTAGGGTTTTCTTTATTTTCTGCGCTCTGTCTTGGTATTTCAATCGACGAATCTAAGGACCAGACGACCCTTTTTGACACCTCTATAATTACAGGGTATCACAAGTAGATTGGCCCTCAGGGCAGGACAACTTGTTAAATTATATAGCCACAGTTGAGTCGGGTTACGGGCTTCGGTTTCAACTCCTCTCTCTCTCTCTGGTTGTGTGATGGACATCAGTTAAATGCGAGTGTGCGGTGGCATGCAACTTATTGTTGTTGTGGCTGTTGCTGCGGCCTCTGTGGTTGCCCCATTGCTTCGTTATCTGCGGCAAGTTGAGCTACAGAAAAAAAGCTGCTATAAAATACTAGATGCCAACCAGCGCAACAATTGAAATAAAGTATCATTGAGAGAATTATTATTTTTTAGTATTATCAAAAATTTCTTGACTTCTAGATTTTCATAGAATGATAAAGCTGTGAGCTTGAAATCTATTCAAAAAATGGGATAGAAGACCATTATCTGTATTTCTTATAAACAATTCACTTTCCACTGTATTTTCATTTTGCAAAATTCCAATCAAATGGTTGGGAAAAGCAGGAGAAATTCTTCATCTCTATAACTTCTCTATGTAATCGATTTTATAAAATTCATACATTTAGGTGAAAAAGGGTACAACCTTTAGAACTACAATAATACTCAAGAAGTAAGATTGTGGAAAGGGAATATCTTGCATATATATCTATATACCTTGTTTATTCAATATATTCCATGCATTCCTTTTCCTTTCACACTTCCCCTTTCTTCCTTTGGTCATCGTTGCGTCCAAAATGGAAAGCAAATAGATATCGATAAACATTTTTGCACAATAATAACACAGATTGAATTAAATGAAAGAGAAAGAGGGAAACGCTTTATTTCCTTGCAAAAATGATTTCCAAAGTTCGGTCTACTTACCACTTGGGTGTAAATTCTGATATTTTGAATAATACAGATAGAATAAAATGGAAGGAACAGATTAGCCTCTATTTGTGGTAAAACACTTAATTTTCTTTCAGATGATCGCAGAGTTTAAAGACACTTGGCGTAACTGATCAGAGCAGAATTGGGAAATGCAAACACATCCAGATATAGCTCCAATCTTGATTTATAATGATCACTTCTATCGATCTATTCAAAGTTCTTTGAATGGTATAATATTTGATTGTGTTGAGGATGTTTAAAACCAGCTTCATTCAATTTTTTGTTGCTCGTTGATGATAAGAAGTTCCACGGCAACGTTTACAAAGATGGGAAAAATAATACTACAAAACTGATTAAAGTTTTTATTCTATATAATTTAATTGAATATCCTTTTATCAATGTCTTTTTACCAGAGCTCGCAATAACTGGACTCTCTCGTGCTGGTTGTCAGAAAAAAACCACTCGTCCGCTCGTCCACGATGCAATGCTGTCCCGAAAGAACTCTCAAGCTTCGTTCTCTCTTGGCCTGCTCTTCGCGCAGCCGACGAACGTTTCTGTTCGCTCACTCGGCTCATGTGTTCACTCGTGAGACTTTACTTCGTAAATACTCGGCAAACGGTCTTCTGAGCATGTACTTATGTGTGTAGCGCGTGTGGATAGCTAAACATTTACAGCGAGTCTTAATGAGCACACAGATGTGCACTCTATCCTCTACTCTCTTACTCTTTGCCTTTGCCTGTGACGAAATTTCTAAGGCAACAACATAAGGCAAACTCAACAACAACAAGCCGATCAGTCGAGCGGGCGTGACAGTAGGAAACTCTGTGCAGGTCTTCAAAGACAAGTATTTTCATTATAATGGGGTTTACATATATCGCTTGAAGTCGATTTTGCTTGCATCGAGAGTAGTTAGCTTGCGATAGTCTGGCAACACTGGACTGCCGCTGTTGATTGTTTATGTTTAGCGCCACAGCGGCCGTTTCGTTCGTTATATCGTCGCCGCGGCGCAGCGACTGCGCTGCTACTGCGCTGCGACGCATCTGTTGCACTGCATAAATTTGTTTTTTGAATAACTTCTGAGTTCAATATCCGATCGTACTGAAATTTTTAGCACACATTGAGAGTAGGATACTTACCATGCGTGCCAAGTCTCTAGCTATAAAACTGCTCTTGTTATCAGCTTTTTCCAATTGTGGGAATCGCGATGAAATTTTCAGGACACATTAAGCCCAACCTTTTTATCATGTGTGCCAAATCTCAAGTCTTTAACTTTAACATTGCCTTTGTTATGGTGATTTTTCTAATTTTAAAACCAACGGGACTTGATATATCGAAAATTGAAAATAAACTTCATCTGCGTATGGTATTCAAGAACCTACATTACAAATTTGAAGTCTCTAGCTCTTATAGTTGCTGAGATCCACGCGGACGGACAGACGGATGGACAGACGAACGGACAGACGGACGGACAGACGGACGGACAGACGGACGGACAGACGGACGGACAGACGGACGGACGGACGGACGGACGGACAGACGGACGGACGGACAGACGGACGGACAGACGGACAGGTGTCAATCGACTCGGCTATTGATACTAATTCAGAATATATACACTTTATAGGGTCGGAGATGCTTCCATCTGCCTGTTACTTACATTACTTGTTTGCCCATTTTTAATGGGCACAGGCTATAAAAAGAGTGTTGCTGTTCAGACTCTGATCGATTCCGTCCCATTTTTTCGGTCTTTTAAGTGAGCAGACCGCGCAGAAAATTTTTGGTTGAGCATATTTTGCGAGCTCTGCTTTTTTCCAACCAAATCTAACCAAATAAACTGCATACCAATAATAATCTACGCTATAACACACACACATTTATTTTACATGTCCAAAAAATGGTACGAAATGTGAAACTATAAAACATTAGAGAGCAAAAAATTAAAAAATAATATTAACATTAAAATTAGAATAAGCTTCAGCCATTTGGACCGACTGATCTTGAGAAAGTATCTGCGATAAATATCATCATCACTGCCATTTATGGAGGCTCTGTAGTCCAAAGATCTACAATCATGAGTCACTCCGCATCCTTCGTCCACGTCTTCATCGGACTCCGTTATGGCCAATGCATTGGACTTAAATACGCTTTTAGTACTGCTATTTTTTGCAACTGTTGGCATCTTCTCGGCAAACTTCTGAGCTACTCGCTCATGTATCCGAGTATCTCGCCCCTTGGCAGCAGGAATCTCGGCAGCAGAAGTATCGGGATCAGGCACTGCAGCAGAATGAAGAGAGTTGTTGAACTTGCAACATGTACTAAGTACATATATATCGTTACCTCGTCCGTCTTTCGGCTCTGAGTCTTCGTCAAGTGAGGCACGCAAAATATTTATAACCAGACCGCGAGTTGACATCGTTATCGGCACATTCGGCAGTCCCAGGGCAACCATCTGTGCCCGCAGCTCATTATTGGTTAAAGCATCTAAATTATCAAAATTGGCCATAATTTTTGTATATAGAAAAACACGATTGTTCACAATTTGCTAAAAAAAAAAAAATATATCGAAGTTGTTAGTCCAAATAAATTTCGTTAATAAAATAAATTGTGTGTTTCTATTCAGTAAGAAAATACTTTTTTCACTGTTTACTACGATTTTGGAAAAATAAAATTCATTACAAAATAAAACTAGCTTTTTATCATGTATGCCAAGACTCAAGTCTCTAGCTTTAACATTGCTTATGTTATGGTGATTTTTCTAATTTTAAAAACAACGGGGTTTGATATTGAAAATTGAAAATAAACTTGATCTGCGTATGGTATTCAGGAACCTACATACATTCCAAATTTGAAGTCTCTAGCTCTTATAGTTGCTGAAATCCACGCGTTCATACAGACGGATAGACGGACAGACAGACAGACAGACAGACAGACAGACAGACAGACAGACAGACGGACAGGTGTCAATCGACTCGGCTATTGATACTGATCAAGAATATATATACTTTATAGGGTCGGAGATGCTTCCTTCACACAAATTCATTATACCGCTTTTGCCAATTTTTAATAGGTAAAGGGTAGAATACTCTGTTCCATGTAGACCTATATTAACTATTCGAATACTCTATACTGATTAAGTACAATAGACTTTGTCGAGTAATCCACAAATGAAATGACTATCTTGCTAGTCCAATAAACAAAATTCTTTGTACCTTGTCCTTTTATCTATTCATTTGAGATTGAAAAATACTTATATTAATTCTGATAGAGTGAAAAGCGTGTTCCTCTATCTTTGCACTTTGCCAGATGCTGAGTCACTTTATTCCCAAGTTCTTTTGCCTGTCTATGCTTCCTTGCACCCGCTGAGTTCCCCCAGAAACCTCGACTCTTATAAGGTGTCAGAGTTCACAAGGTCGTCGTGAATGGTTCTTGCAAACCTTTCTTATGCTGATTGTGCTCAAAAACCGCAATTAAATTGTATGCCACATGCTGCAAAATGTAGAAAACAAAAGTAGAACTCGCATGATATGGGCCATAAGTCAACTATCTGTCTCAAACTAAAACGAAAGGGGGAATTATGCCAAGTTTAGCCAAAGTTCAAGTCGTGGGAGGGAAGGAGAAAAGGGGTTCAGCTCCATTCGGTGCATAAATTAAAAATGACAAGGGATATGCCAGAAAGACAGCGAATGGCAGTGAGAAAAGGCGCATTGTTGTAACCCAAGGCGCCACACAGTGAGGCAGGCAACAAGTTGCAACACTTGCCACCCACACCTTCTATCGCCCCTCTCACCTTACTACCACCTAGAAAGGGGTGGCATATGATACATGGAAGCCACTCGAATGGCAAAACTGGCATCACATCGTTGCCTTCACCTGAGCAAATTTCTACAAATTCAGCGAAAAGTATTTTTCCACCTTTAAAAGTGCCTACGACAGAGGCAATAGGGTTGTTGGGGGTGGGGAGGGGTAGGGGTAATGCAAAAGGAGTGGGGTGGTTGGAGTAGGTTTGCCTGAGAGCGAGAAATGATTTATGAATGCAAAAAGTTTTTGCCCCCAACTTTGTGGAACCGTTTGGTTACCTTCCTTGTTGTTGTAGTTGTTATTGTTGTCAGTGCGACATGGGCAGCTTCGTGTTACGCACACACACACACACACACATAGACACCCACACACTCACACACACACATGAGAGCACACACACGAGCAGCCGCTTAATGGAATTATAAAAATGTTAACTTCAGCAGAAATTCAAACAGCGCCTCGATGTATGCAACACTTTTTTCCCCTTTAGCCTTCTACCTCTCTTTTCACACCCCCTCGCTCTATCTATGCTTTGTTAGACTTGCCTGCAAGTGTGTATGTGTGTGTGTGCGTGTGTGTGTGTTTAAAAGTATTGGCAACTAACCTTTTTTATACGAATTCAGTTATAATTTTGTTTAACATTCAAAGTGGCTTTGTTTGCGGCCAGTGGCAACAACAGCGAGGGAGGGTAGAAAAAAATAAGGAAGGGGTGCAAAAAAAACAGAGGAAAGGGTGAGATAGAAGAGAAGCTGCGAGGAAACTATGGACAACACTTTCAACATTTTTCCATCAACTGTCTAAAACAAAAATATTTGTTTTAACCTTTTGCTCTTTGCTTTGAAGAGGAGGGAGATAGTTAGATACATATAGATAGATATAGAAAGAAAATAGAGAAAGCAACAGATCAAAGACTGAATACAAAATATAGAGCGTTAAGGACATAACACAACCAATTACAGAAGCTGTATCAATGATTCTTTTCTCAAGTCTGGCTAGACATTTGTCGCAAATTTTTGAGTGAGAAATGAAACCCTAGACCTAAAGATATCGTTATTGTTTGAAAGTTTAAAGAGTCTAAACTACAAGCTGTAATAAGTTAATCATTATTCTTTAATATTTAAAGCTGCCTGAAGCATTTCTTTCATATTTATAAGAAAAACCCCAATAGATAAATTAATTTCTGTGCCTTTTTGACTTATGTACTTGTCTCTTTATTAGACTTACACTTAACGCCTTGTACTTATTACAAACTACGCCTTGCATTAACTTTTCGAGTACACGGTGCTGATTACAAAAGACTTCGTCGAGTAATCGACATGACATGACTTTCCTGATAAACCAATGCACAACATTCTTTGTCCAAGGATTAAAATACTAGACAGTCGATATGCTTACAGTATTATCGTTCTTTCTATATTTATCGTATTTATCTACAAATTTTTAAACTATATTATTAATCTATTCATTTTAATGTTCCACTGCCATAGTATAACATATATTATCAGAGATATATCATACTGTAATTAAGAATACATATAATCTTTATTCAACTGTTATCTAACACATCTGATATCTTAATAATAACATTAGGAATATATCTTTTTTTTTTTTTTATTTGCCATATTATTTATCTATTTAACGATATTTTTATATAATATATATATATATATATATATATATATATATATTCCGATAACTATAATTATTTATCATCTTAATGCCACTCATTGATGATCTTTATTCAATTAAATTTAATCTCAGTTTATTTTGAAATTAATTCATCTCGTTTTTCACTCTTAATACTTCAATACTTCGATGGTTTTTTTTTTGGGATTGTTTATCTCATGATGCCGCTTGAAAAATTAAAACAAAGCAAAGGCCCACAACGTCAGCATCAATGCAGAGCCTCCAGCGACCAATGCAATCAAATGGGAAAAGGGAGAAGGGGTGAGGGAGAGGGGTCTTTAGCTAGCTAGAGAGGGGATTTCAAAGGGAAGGGGAAACCAATCCAATATACTTTTCAAAGCAAACACAAGACTTGAAACGCGCCGAGAGTTGGCTAAATCGAAAGGCAGAGAAAAAGAAGCTGCAGCCAATCTCTAGTGCCAAAGAGCCGCCGAAAAAGATCGAGAAAAGGTGTGCTAGACAACGCGATACCCAGTGTCTAATATCTAGCACAATTTAAATGGATAGAAGAACAAATTACTGTGCTAGACTAAGAGATACCCTGTAACGCACCTATACATATACAGTAGCTAATATATAAAAGCTGATATTTAAATGTGTATATACCTCATAATATGTATAACAATCTAGGGTATTGGGTTATCGGAGAATCCTAAGTTCTGAAACAACTGATGGACTTCAATATAAAACTTTATAAGTTAGAGTTTACTGGTGCTTAAACCGTTTACAAAACACTCTAGGGTATCGAATAAGTGTAACAAAGATCTTAAGTCAAGTTATATATATATATATATATGGATTTCTATCTGATATACCTTATATATATACCTTTTGAATAATACTCTGGATTGTAGGGCATCGAATCGAGTCTAGCACGAATTCTTAAGTGAGTTTTCTATATGGATTTCTGTATGAAATCTGATGGACTCGAGTGTATTAACTTTATAATCTTATAAAACTCAAGTGTAAAGAATAAGCCTAGCATTTAATTCCAATCGAGTCTTCTACTACTATATGGTGTGCTGTTTCCACCCTGACAGCTCATCATACCCTATTGAGGTAAACATGTGGATTACCGGGTATAAGAATCAAGCACATGCAGTAATAGTAATAGAAATGGCACAGAAACTGCCTCAGCTTCAGCTGCTGATGTGTCTTATCTTGTCTGCAGTGGCAGCGACGCCAGCGTCTACGTCGACAGCGACAGCGACAGTGACTGCGACGTCAGCAACAGCGTTGGCAGTGTTGGCGTCGCATCCTGAAGGTTTTTATCTTGGCGTCATGTTGATGTTTGTCGGAAACTTGATTATTTTCGCTGCTTTTTTTCCTTGCTCCCAATAATGTTGTTGTCGTTGTTGTTATTGTTGTCGTTGTTGTTGCTGTTGTTGTTGTTCCTCTAGTTGTTGCCGTTGTTGTTGCTGGGCTCCACATGTTGTCTGTGGCTGCAGTTGCTGTTGGTCTTAGAAATAGCGCAGAATATCGTGACACGAAATAAGATGAAACCGGTCGGAAAGGCTACAGTCGAGGTCGACTATGAGATGCCCTTTATTTATTCTTCAAAATGGAGATAAGAGTAACACTAATAGTACCCCATAGCGCGTTGTAACGTCAATATGCTCTTCTTCTTCCTTTGGCCCGACACTGAGTAATACTGAGTTTTAAATAACTTCCGAGTTTATTATTCGATCGCGATGAAATTTTCAGGATACGTTGGGACCCTAGTTTCGTCCTGTATGCCAAAACTCAGAACGCTAGTTTTAATATTATTCGTTTTATGGGATTTCAAAAATTTTGTTTTCAATTTACGGAGGCGGAAGGGGGCGTGTCAAAATTTTAAGATAAGCTTGATTTGTTTAGGCCATAGACGAACCACCATACCAAATTTGGTTACTCTAGCTCGTATAGTCTTTGAGATCTAGGCGCTCATACAGACAGACGGACAGACGGACATTTATATTACAACAATTACAGCTCTTCTATAGGAACATTACTCTAGAGTGACCATCTACTCTAATTCTAGTTATTTAATAATATTATTGATTACTTATCTATAAGACAGCGATATTCTCCCAATAACTAAATAGCGAACTCAAAATGTCAGTTCTCATGATTTGTCTTTACAGATTTCTAGGGTGACCATCTGCTTTGGGGGATTCCCATTTAGCTCTAATAAAGTTTACTAATCGATTAAACAATGATAAAAAAGTAAAAAATACAAAAGTTTCTTTTACAAGCCAAAACCTATTATAAATGTAGTTTCTTATGAGTTACACTAACATATTTTCCAGGGTGACCATATGCCGTAAGAGCTTCTATCAGCGGTAGGTCTTTCTAGATATGCAAACATATAATCAAATAATTGCTTATACTATTTTGTTTATCTCTCACTTATAGATAACAAAATATTCGACAATATGACAATAAAATGCTTTGATAAAAGTTGTAATTCTTTAAAGATTTGTTCCATTTTTTCCAAGGTGACCAGCTGCTGAAAAAAGTGTCTATACATAGGATGGTTACCC
>OY282582.1:47060070-47070070 GCA_958299025.2 Drosophila histrio | reverse complement strand
CACTCCAGATGAAATTCTCTAGTAATTCGTTTTTTAATTTTTGTGGGCAAAGAAGGCGTGGCATCGTGATAAATTTTTCTAAACACATCAACCACAAAATATTCATCATGTGTGGCAAATCTCAAGTCTCCAGCTACAAAACTGCTTTTGTTATGAGGTTTTTGAGTGACAAAACTGCTTGCTTTATGAGGTTTTACTTAATTTGTGGGTGAAGGGGGCGTGGCATCGTGATACATTTTTCTGGACATATTGACCACAAGATATTTATTATGTGTGCTAAGTGTGAAGTCTTTAGCTGTTATATTGCTCTTGTTATGAGGGTTTAGAGCTACAAAACTGCTTGTTTCATACTTTTTTCTTGCTTAGTTTGTGGGCAAAGAGGGCGTGGCATCCAAAAAAAAAGATAAACTTGATCTGCCTGCAAAAATTACCAGTGCTGGGACACCAAGTTCAAGCTTCTAGCTCTTACCATCTCTGAGATCCTTTCGTTCATACGGACGGACCGACAGACCGACAGACCGACAGACCGACAGATCGACAGACCGACAGACCGACAGACCGACGGACAGACGGACAGACGGACATGGCTATATCGACTCGGCTATTGATGCTGATCAAGAATATATATACTTTATGGGGTCGGCCATGCTTCCTTCTGCCCGTTACATATTTTTAACAAACTTAATATACCCCCACAGGGTATAAAAAAAGGGAAAGAAATCAAGCATTTCGTATTTAAAACGTAACATTTTAAACTTGGTTTGTCAGTACGAATGAAATTAATGAAGTCGAGGATTTCGATCTTCAATGAAAAACGATATCTTAAATACGAAAATGTAAGTTTTTTAGGACTTAAAATTAAATAAAATAAGTGAAATACATTAATTGTATCTTTGATTTAAATACAATTCAAACTTGTTCTGAGTTCTACAACTGAGAACAAAAATATCTTATATAAGTCAATCATACTCGGTCACGCTGCCTAAAAAAACTATCCAAATTCACATAGTGGCTGTTACATCACTTTAGATAGTTTAAAAGTAAGTGAAGACTGACTAGTAGTAGTAGTCAGTCACTACAGAAATTGCCCCTTTTGTGGCTGATTGACTTAATAATTAAAAGAATAATTCAGTTTTAAATCTTATGCTAGTCTCTGACCGAGCTCTCGGTTAATAATAATATTTATTTTAGGCTTTCTTTTCAAAAGTATTTAATTATAAACTAACAACTAAGTACAAAAATTGTCCTGTTGAATATTATAGTCTGCATTTCTCAATGTCCATTGAAATTTTTCTCATAGCAGATAAGCTAGTACCATTTGGGAATTATAAGAAAGCGAACGTAAACAAGCCGATCAGTCGAGCTCGCACGACAGTAGGATACCCTGTGCAGGTCTTCAAAGAAAAGTATTTAATTATAATGGGATTTAAATATATCGCTTGAAGTCGATTTTGCTTGCATCGAGAGTAGTTATCTTGCGATAGTCTGGCAACACTGGACTGCCGCTGTTGATTGTTTATGTTTAGCGCCACAGCGGCCGAAAGGCAAATCAAACATATACCTATGCACAAGTCTTTTCGTTCGTTATATCATCGCCGCGGCGCAGCGACTGCGCTGCTACTGCGCTGCGACGCATCTGCTGCGCTGGATAAATTTGTTTCTTGAATAACTTCTGAGTTCAATATCCGATCGAACTGAAATTTGTAGCACACATTGAGAGTAGGATGCTTACCATGTGTGCCTAATCTCAAGTATCTAGCTTTAACATTGCTTATATTTTTTGCTTGATTTTTCTAATTTGAAAACAAACGGGACTTGATATCGAAAATTGAAAATAAACTTGATCTGTGTATGGTATTCAGGAACTTACATTCCAAATTTGAAGTCTCTAGCTCTTATAGTTGCTGAGATCCACGCGTTCATACAGACGGACGGACGGACAGACGGACGGGCAGACGGACGGACAGACGGACGAACAGACGGACAGACAGACAGACGGACAGGTGTCAATCGACTCGGCTATTGATACTGATCAAGAATATATGTAATCTATAGGGTCGGATATGCTTCCTTCTGCCTGTTACATACATTCACACAAATTCATTATACCCTTTTTTGCCCATTTTTAATGGACACAGGGTATAAAAAGATTTAATATTTGAAAATCTTGATATATGTTTTCGCAAGTCCGAGTTCCGAACTTATAGAACAAATTTTCTTGCTCATTTCTAGTAAGTTTAGAGTTTTACTTGATTTAAGATTCTTATAACAAGTTTTATGTGGACTTGCTTTAAGAATTTGTGCACTTTTTTAGAGTAATTCAATTTTCAATTCAAATCTGGATTTAAGGAATGTCAAATACTTAATTCAAGGCTCTCTGAACTTAATTTTAGTATAGATTTTTTCGCTCTCTGTATCTTGAACTTATAATATATTTAAGTACATATAATTTTAATCATGTATTTATATATTCATTTATTTATATATTTATCTATTAACAAATTTAATTGTTTATTTATACTATTGCTTTATTTATTTTGTCGATAATTCATTTATTTTATTTATTTGTTTTACCAACAGAGCTTGTCAAGATTTGCGCGCATTCAGACGAAACTGTTCCCAGTATTATATTGTATAAGAGTTACTGCCTGGCTCGTCCTTCGTTCCGTGCTGCTTCGTCCTGGGCCACATAAAAGGCAGCTATAGTCGCAAAAATGCCGACAGTCGGCTGTTGGCCGCCAATGAAGTCGGCAACGCGGCTTCTGACCAACTTTGGCAACGGGTTTTGGTTAACGGGCTTTATGTAAGCGAAAAAAGGTTCTGAAAATCTATTTTATGAAAATGTTCTTAAATGATTAACAGCGAATTTACATAGTAGTAATTGTTAACTGCATTTTGCAAATTAAACAGAATATTAAGACAACATAAGTTGCTGGGAGTGCTGTGAGAAATGCTAAAGTCTCCTGAAATAAAACAAGTTTGAAAATGTTTGAAAATATGGAGAATGCTTAATTAAACTCAAGACTGTTTAGATAATTCCAAACTAAATTGCAAAAAATAAGACTATTTGACATTTATGAGATATTTTAATTCTTATAGCTCTTAATAGAAGGGAAAACATAAATTGTTATGGATAGATATTTATAGTTTTATCGTTTTTTTCAAGAAAAATCAAAAGGTTCAAAATGTTTCCCACTTTCGCTCGTTGACGTAGAATTTCCATAAATTTTGATTCACTTCTCGTTTATGTATTTTCACAACTATTCAAATATCAAATTGAATTTTTTAACAAAAATTTAATTTGTTTTTATTTAATTTTTAACGATTTTAGTTGTTTTCCCACAAAATAGGGTCTAGAAATTGCATTTTAATAGTAGCATTGTAAATGACAATATGCCTTGATTGTCTTTCTCAGTCTTTCAATCAATCAATCAGCTTTATTCGCAAAGCTTAAATATAATCGATTGGAGATAAGCTCAAACATTAACTCAGCTCAATCGATGATCAATCTCAGCCCAAACATAAATTAATTATCTGAATGTCAACTCAAACATTTGAATCTGAAATCAATCGTCGGTCAATCTCAGATTGATTGCAGTTCAATCATTGGAGGCTGAGTTCGATCATCAAATTGTTTTCCTATATTCCCCACATTCCAATTGATTATTTAACACTTACTTTACCTTTTACTTAAACTGCAATTGAGTCTTAAATCAATCGTAGATCAATCTCAGATTGATTGCAGTTCAATCATTGGAGGCTGAGTTCAATCATCAAATTGTTCTCCTATATTCCCCACATTCCAATTGATTATTTAACACTTACTTTACCTTTTACTTAAACTGCGATCGAGTCTTAATTCATGCGTAGATCAATCTCAGATTGATTGCAGTTCAATCATTGGAGGCTTAGTTCAATCATCAAATTGTTCTCCTATGTTTCCCACATTCTATTTGATTATTTAATAGTTTTTTTTTACCTTTTACTTAAAATACTGCGATTGTTGTTGATGTGAGCACTAGAAACTTTACTGCAAACAACTGCGTCATCATCGTCAGCATCATCATTGAGTTATTGCAACCACGTGAAGTTGGCCGCAGGCAGTTTTACCGTTATTAAATTTATTTATTGAAATACCTATCGCATCCTTCGTCCCTCGTCGCTGTTTGGCGTTTTATGTTTAGGTCATCGATATGCAAATTGATTGACAAGCCCATAGCTGCAGTTACCCCTACCAGCTCACCGCACCCCCCCCCCTCCTTTCTCTGATCCTTTACCTCTCCTCCTGCTCCTGCTCCTGCATCTCCATTCACCCCATGCTACTTGTATGCCTCGCTTGCAGCTTGAATTCAATCCAATCGAATTCAATCCAATTCAATTCGTTTCAATTCTCGCAGCTGCTGCCGTATTATATTTTTATGCAAGGCTTGTTTGGTCCTTGAATTTGATTTCCACACACACACACTCATGGCTCTAATCTGAAGTGGCCAGCAGCTCCTTTGGCAACATTTCTCCTTCTCCCTCTCCTTCTTCCTATTCTTCTCTACCCCCTCTTCCTTTGCTGCGGTGGCCATTTGACATAATTAATTGTAACACGGAACAATTACGTTGTCCCGCCTACCCCCGCCCGCCTTCTGTACCCCCCCCCACCCTACCACCCACCTCCCCTGTGGCTCCCTCTAGCGGTCGTGGCCAGGCAAAAGGGGCAGCCAGAACTTGGGCAGGACAACAAGGATATACATTTTAATTAAAGCACCTCGAGCAACTAATTACATTCCCACAGCCAAATGCGCTGGCGACACCCCCGCCCCTCCCTCACTCACTCACCCGCCGCCCACAAGCCCCATGTGTGTGTGTGTGTGTGTGTATGTGTGTGTGTGGCCAGCTAAGCAAGCAATGAATTTTGTGTGTTGTGTGTGGTTTGTTGTTGTCAAATGTCCTTGAGCAACTTAATTCTCCCTTTATCCTTCTCACACTCTTCCTTTCTCAATCCTTTCTGCATCCCTTTCCCCCTGTCCTTCTATATCCATCTATATGTTTCTCTCTCTCTCTCTGTCTTTCTTTCCTTATCTATCTCTTCTTTCTACTTTATTTCTTTCCTTTATTTTTCCCATATTTCTTTATTTATATCTCCCTCTTTATTCTTTCTTTCTCATTTTTTCTCTTACTTTTTTTCGTATTCTTCTGTCTGTCTCTCTCTCTCCCTCTTTATCTCTTTCTGTATCTCTTCTTCCTTTTGTCTTTCTTTCTTCTACTTTTCCCATATTTCCTTATTTCTACCTTCCTCGATTTTTCTGTCTTTCACATTTTTTCCTAACTCTTTCCCTTTTCTTCTGTGTCTCTCTTCATCCATATTTCTATATATATCTCTCTCACTCTCTCCCTCTCTCTCTCTTTGTCTCTCACCCTCTCTCTCTTTCTTCACCTCTTCGTTCTTCAGTCTTTCTTTCTTACATTTTTCCCACATTTCTTTTTTTCTATCTCCGTCTCATTATTTTCTTCCCTTCCTCCTTATCCTTCTATCTCTCTTTCTAACTCTTTCTCTCTGTCTCTCTCTCTTCCTCTATCTCTTCTTAGTTATGTCTGGCTTTGTTAAATTTTTCCTCATATCTCTCTCTTCCCCTCTCCCCCTCCCTTTCTCAATTGATGTCTCTCCTTCTTCCTTTTTCTGTCCCTCCCATTATTCCTTACTTCTGTTTGTATTTCTCCTCTATCTTCGTATTTTATATTCCGTTTAATTTATTCAAATTTTGTTTCATTAGCTTCCTCAGTTTAACTTTCAATTTGTTTCATTCCACCTGTTCCATTTCAAGAGATTGTCTCATTTTAACTTAAATTCATTTTTCAGTACGTCCTCTATTGAACTGGCAAGAACGGCGAGGACTGCGGCAGAAGAGTACTGGAAAACAACCCAGGGATGCAATATATCCAAAGCGCTCTGGCCAGAACGTAACCCAAATCGATCATCTGAACTCCTAAGCTTTAGCAAGAACAGAATAAGGGTGTTGATAGGAGTCCGGTACGGTGTACCATCACAGGACTTCTGTCGCAGCTGTGGGAACGAAGAAGAAGAGGAGAGTATCCAACACCTTCTTTGCGACTGCCCTGCACTTCTTAGAAGGAGAACCCGTTTCCTCGGGGAACCCTTCTTCGAGGTACTGGGCAGTCTAGCAAAACTACGACTGGAGGACCTAGTACTCTTCGTGAGCTCCACTGGTTGGTTTCAGGCGCGAGTCCCGCCCAACGGGACCAACTAGGAATATAAGAACGTTATGCTCCTTTTCCCGCTCCCGTCAACCTCCCCATAACTCTACCTATTCCTACAGTTAAGAGATACCACAACGGGCCGTATGGCCTCTGGGTGAGCTCAACTCCTTGAGCAGTCTGTTTAACCTAACCTAACCTAACCTAACTCAATTTCATTTGTTGCGGCATCCAATCGCTTATTCGCTATTCCACTGTTCCACTCCGCTTTTATTTTCAAAGCATTACATTAGCTTGCATTTTATTCGATTCGTATTGTCCATTTCATATTGCCCATTTAGTGTATTGTTCGTTCGATCCCACCGTTCCACTTTGACAACTTCTAACGCTCCGCTTCGCTTTCATTAGCAACTACGTTTTAATAGTTCCATTTCATTAGTTTCACCACCATTGCTCTTGTTGCTACTTCTTATCGTTTCTTTCCATCGTTCCGCGTCGCTTCCATTTGTTACTACTTTTTCCTAGTTTAGTAAGCTTCTATTTTGCTCTTATTCATTTCTCTTTCATTTCGGCTGCTTGTTTCAATTCCAGCTCGTTTCATGCCACCATTCCATAACATTTAATATGAATTTCAATAAACATTGACTGTGCTTTATAGCTTGACACCTTATTCGTTCCCCTTTCCCATTCCCATTCCCACGCGTTCTCCCTCTCCCTCTACATATTCCCTTCCTTCCTTGAAACCCAAAATAATTGTCTTTGCGGGCATTATGTTTATGTTAATTGTTGTTGTCACTGTTGTTGTTGGTTTGTTTGTTCTGTTGTTTTCATTACTAATTGTTGAATGATAGCGCAGGCAAGGGAAACGGGAGAGAGAGAGAGCGAGAGAGAGAGAGGAGAAGAAAGAAGTGGGAAAAGCCATGAGAAAGGATAAACGCAAAGCGGCAAAAAGCAAAACCCTTTTTCTTTTTAGCCTTTAGTCCTTTTAGCCGTTTTGTCGTTCGTTTAGTGCCATTAACATGACACTTGAGGCTTAACCTAACCTCCCTTTCCCCCATTTCCCCGTCAGGCTACCTCCCTTACCCCTCCCTCGAAGGAGGCTCTTTAAAATGTGTTAAACCATTAAATGAAATTGAAATTCTTGGCAAGTTTACTTGATTATCCTGTCGCCAATAATTAAATGTTGTCGCAACAAGTTGCCACAAGAAGTTGCAAGGACAATGCCGGGACAGAGGCAAGAGGACAAGGACAAAGACAAGCACAAAACGAAGGAGATGGAGATGAAGAAGGAGATGAAGAAGACATTAGCTTTGGCTGCCGTTTAACGCAGCTCCTGGTTATAAATTGTACTCATTAAAATATTTTAATTTACTTTGCCAGCCGATTACCAAAAGGCGTGTCAAAAGGCGGGGAGGGGCACAAGGGGGGTGGGGTGTAAAAGACAGAATTAATGCTCAACACATTTTGCGATAAACTTTTTTTTGTATTGTTCTCCCCAATAATTGGTTATATCAAGTTGCCGCAATCAGAATGAGTGTAAAGAGTGTTAGGAGGAATTAGAAAGAGGAAAATTGAGGGGGAGAAAAAGGAAAGGGATTGGGTAGGAAAGGGGGAGAGAGACGTGTCAACTGTGTGAGTACTGCAAATTACCCAGAAAATGTCATCAAGTCAATTTGGGAAATGAGAAAAGTAATCAACGCCTGAAATGCGACGCGACGCAACGCAACGCGTCGCAACATAACCTCAAAACCAACATCGTGTCTAACCTCAAAGTTGGGGCAACGATTGCGACAAAACAAACAAAACGCAGAAAGTGCTTAAAATTTAAATCACTTTCACAAAGCGTCACAATACAAATCCTTCGCACACACACACACACACACACTCGCAATATATAAATTATATTTTGAGGGTAAATAAAACACTTAACGCCCTTTTAGCGGTTAACACCCCCCGCAGCAGCAAAACTCTCCCCCATTCCCTATTCCCCATTCCCTCATCTTGCTCTCCCTTTCCCAAAATAAACTCAGGACACGCTCTGTTAACGGCGCGTCCTCGCGCAAGGATTCACAGTTAAAAGACGAAAGAAAAAACACAAACAAAAAAAAAATGAGAGTGATATGAATCTAATAAAAGTCGAAGATTGCATACTCTAGGAAATTCTAAATTATATAATAGTATGACAACTGTATTTATATATATTTATTTTAATATATACTATTTGTATTCTAATAAATAAAATATTTTAGAATGAAATACTTACATATAAATACCTTATAGTAATCCGATTATTTAGAAACTTGATTAGTTCTTAAAGCAAAAAATTAGATCATTGAAAGAACTCTATAAGCTATAGAGTTTTTCATATTATTTCACAGCTCATTATGGGGTAAGTTACTTATATATATGTTATAGTCAAATAATTCTTATAATACTAGGTACAAATATGTGAGTAATCTCATCTACCAAGAACTGCTTCCGAACATATTAGCCAACACCCATCGATTTACTTATATAATGTTTAATAGTTAATTTCAATAGGAGATAAGTGATTAAGGCTGTACTTTCTAGTTCAATTCACTGAATTAGTTTAGTAACTCATTTTTTACTGAACGAACTAATCTTTCATTTGAGTCTTTCGAGTGTTTCGAGTCTTTCGAGTCTTTCGTTCGTTTTCGTTCACTCTCGTTTAATCTCGCTCTTTATATCGAGTCATTTGATTCTCTTTGTAGTTTTTGGTAACTTCGATTTGGAGTCTAGTAACCGTACATGTCTGGATTAAATTTTTTTTATTCATATGTATATTTTGTCTGCTAATTACTATATATACTATGAATATTAAAATGTGTTTTAAATTCGTATGCCAAAATATTTCACCAAATTATTTTGATTTCATTCCCTTTATCAGTTAACAATTATTAACAACATTATATTATTATTATAAGGAATTGAATTGAACGAAAGAGTCAATCGAACGAGAGAATCATTTTGGGAATCGATTTAGAGTGAACGAGAATGGGACTCAAATGAGTGGAATGAACTACAATGAATTGATCGAGATTGGCTCTCGAATGACTCGAATGAACGACAGTCAGGGATTTAGTTCAGTCGTTCACTTTAAAGAGTCGTTCGATCGAACTGAATCACTCAAAAGAATCGTTTAATCGAACTAAATCTGAACGATTCAATTCAAATTTAAGAGTGATTAATAAGTTTGACATTTCTTCAGTCGAGTACTGCCAACTCGATGCAAACGTTTATGCTTTATTAATGCTGCCAACTCCATCAATTAATCGGTATAATCTTGATGCTATACTCTCTCTCTTTCTCTCTCTCGCCTTTGATAATTCCCGTATTCCTACAAATATATATTATATAGCTAAAAATTGATGTAGAGAATTCTTAATGAATATATATGGGCATTTCCACCAAAAGGTCCACCGAGACCAAAACATTCAAAGTGTTTAAAAACAACTTGTTTCATTATAAAAATAGGGTGTATAGTCGATATTTTAATAGGAAAGCAATATAATTTAACTAATGTAACAAAATTTCGTCTTTATTCATAACCCATTTCGAAATATTGGGATACAACGTCAAACAAGTGAAACTTTTCTCATTTGGGCATTTCTAGGGTACATTTTGTTTTGATACAAATTCTCAGAATAAGTTATTATGCATTGTCTTATGGTACTCCAAATCTTTGAAAAAGGTACAAAGAGTCAAAAAATAATGTATAAGAAAGTATGCGATTGCAAGTTACGATAATTTCGGCTTTGCATTATCGCATATTTCG
>OY282582.1:46968489-47059870 GCA_958299025.2 Drosophila histrio | reverse complement strand
CATCGCCTGCCTGGTATTTTACTATAAATTAAGTATTTATGGGCGTGGTCGTCGCCCCTTTCCTTTTTTTTTTTGTTCTGCCCAGTCTCTTTCCCCTTTTCTTCCCTGTTGTGCCCTCCTCCAAGACTGTAGATTAATCGTCATCCAAATCTGTTGCAGTTGCTTGAAGTCTATTTTAAGCTGATTGCAGTTCGATTAAGATGCGCTTTAGCTATCGAAATTTTATATAAATTAACACTATAGTACTTAACTGAAGCGAAGAATCCGAAAAAGACAATCGAAGTAGAGTTTGAAGTCTAAAAAGAAATATATGACATGCTATAATAGCTGATAATCTCAATTCAAAACGACTTGATCCCACAAATTAAGCATTTCTTCAGTCTCCGACTTTCTGGGAAATCAATTGGGATAATATCTGAACTATTTTATTCCTAGAAAGTAAGACATTTTCCTAACTCCTACAACACTCAATGCCAATCTCAATTTCACAAACAACTGAAAGTGAAACTCAAAATGAAACTTCTCGCCTTGGCTTTGTCTTCCTTTTTTTTTCTTTTGTCTTTAGCTTTTCCGCTTTTCCGCCTATGAAAGCTGCTGCCATATGAAAATTCAATTGACGCCTCTTGATTCGATTTGTTGCTCTCCTCAAAAAAAAGAAAAAAATTAAATAGAATAAAAAGTAAAGTGAAAAAGCATGAAACATGCACAAAATCAAATAACATTTTTGCTTGCGGAACTTTGAAGCGAAGCGCCAACTGTTTTGATTAGATAAAAGAGCGACGAGAGGATGGACAAATTAACGAGTGCAAAGAGGCAAAATAAGGAGAAGAGAGCGAGAGAGAGAGAGAAATGAAAAGGAAACAAACAACGAAGTCGACGAGTTCAAAAATCGCCTCCAGGACGAAACGCAAACATCTAAAAATCAGGAAGCAACAACAGCAGCAGCAATATAAATGCAGAACGTGGTCGAAATGTTGCTACCTCTTTGCACCCGCAAACTACCCCTTCCACAAACCACCTTCCGCCCCCTCCGCCGGCAACCCCTCAGACTGGACAGCCCCTCTGTTGAATGTGGCAACTTTTGGCTTACAAATTGTTTTTTAGTTTGTACAACTTTTAATTTGGTTATAGTGTGAAAATGTTTGTTCCCTCTTCTTCATTCGCTCATTCTCTCACAAATACCCTGTAATAAAATGCATGCAAAACATATTATCGACTTGGACATCGATATGTAACATTTAGGCCTGTTAACACTCTGAAAAATAAAATGGTAGAGTATGATGGGGATGAGCTAAAGTCTGTTATATTTTTCTAAATGGTTTCTCATTTGACACTTATTTCATCGAATTCTTCTCATTTTTTGGATTTAAAAAAATTACCATTTTTTAGAGATTTTTTCAAGTTAAAGACGGACAACTATTTAGTCTTCATCTTCTTCTGTCTATTTTGAATATTTCATAATGATTATTAATTAGATTGATTAAAATCTTTACAGTATCCTTAAGTCTTAATTAAAGCGATCTTTTGTTAATAAACATAGCAAATATTGTTCATGTGTATGGCTCATTTAAATTTAAAGGTTTACTTGAAAATAGGAATTTCAACAGATGAATTAATGTTCGACTCTATATGGACATAATAATCAGTATCAATAATCAAATTTGTCATATTTAGACATAAATAAAAATGAATAAAAACAGAAAAGTTTGGTATGCCGATTACTGTTGACCATCTAAAATAATAAATGTAAAGATTAAAATATAAAGACTTATTCTAAGAACCATAAGTAAATATAATAAATAAAGGAAAATATTCAATTTCTAAAACAGATCTTTCATTGCAAACAAATAAACAAAGAAAGAAGATTGTGTCGAAACAATTTCTAATACAATATATAACCACTCTATGTATCCCACAAATTTCACAGAAATCGGACGATAAATACAAGCTTTTTATTGGTCGGTTTATTATTGTTTGGTAATACTACATTTTGATACCTACTTATTCTATAGTACAGTCTTGGGTGACAAAGTTAAGTTACATTATGATGAGTGTTTACATTGCCTTGCGCTTTTGACTTATCCAGGCGTTAGTTCTATTATTAAATATTCTATAGAGTATAACTCTTTTATTTTGTTTAACTTTAGCATGTAATTGCTAATTTAAGTATGTCTATATAAAATATTTCTAGGAGAGGCTCATAATGAGTAAAAATCTGTATCACATTTATGTTTATTTTAACACTAAATAACTACTAACTAAGGACTAAATTATAAACTAGTTAACTAGATAGATAGGATAGATTACAGTATTTACAGAAGATAGAGAATGGAAAGTATGTGAGCATTTTTTTGGTTTATATTAAAGGAGAGTCCATCTGTTGAATCTATGGTAAAAGATTAGGTTGTTATCTGGCTCGAAGACTATACCCATTTCTTTGAGGTGATTGATATGGTTGTTGGTGAGATGATCCACTGAATACTCGAATGGAATTCGGGTCTGTTCTACACTAGCTACTAATGTGTGGATTTCTACTGTGTTAAGTACGATCAACAAACTTTTCTATTATTTTGAAGATAAGGAAGTTGAAGTTTAGTTTGTCATCATAGATGAAACCTATCGGTTTATTTTCATTGACATAAATATTGGGTTTGAATTTTCGGTCGTTTTTGTGTATATCGGTGATTCTGGGACCTCGGTTTATACAGCCTTAACATGTGTTTGTATTTGATTTAAATCTTCATTTAGTACGATATACACAAAAGTTGTACAATTATATTTTCCATAGTGTGAAGTAGAGAGAGAGAGAGGCAAACGCAACACTGGCGCCATCTAGCGTGCATTGCAGACAGTGTGTGTTTGTACGAGGGTATCTCTAAGTCGAGCACGCTCGCCTGCAATACTTTTACTTGTTTTCTATTTCATTTTTTTTTTTGCTATTTACTTAAAGTTTGCGGCACAAATTAATTTGCATTTTAGCCACGCACACACACGCATAGTACTTTCCCCTTCTCTCTTCTTCGTCCCCTCTTTTCTTTTCCCAACCCTGCATCCCTCCCTCTTTCTCCCCTTCCCTCTCTATCTCCTACCATCCCGCTTGGTCACTTTTTTTCAATTAGAAATAAAGTAAAGTCAACGTTTGCACGCCAAGCCGCAATTAGATGGCAATTAATAAACTAAAGATAGAAGTTTGGGTAAGGATGGAAGGATGAAAGTATGGAAAAAGGGGAAAACCAATTGGACATTTGTTGTGCATTAATCAAAGAAATTAATTTTCATATTTTTATGTCCCCACAGCGATGAAATCTTAGACGAAAAACCACTCAGAACCCAATGTTGAGGTTAAGTTGAGGTTTCCCATTCATAAATGTAATAAAAAACCCTAAAAGCTCACACGTCAAACGCAATTGAATTGCTGCACTGTCTTCCTCTTTCTATCTCTCTCTCTCTTTCTCTTTCTCTCTCTCGCTCTTACTGTCTCACTTCGCTCACTCTTTCTACGTATCTCTATAACTGTGACAGTTTGTTGGGCAAGTTTTTCTGGTGCCAATTATCAGCGCTATTACCGAGTCGAGCCTCAATTCAATTTGTTTGACGTTTCAAATGGCTTTCAGCCCCGCCTCCATCCATCCCACTTCCATATCTCCACCCTGACTGGCTATATGATACATTCAATGAGTATACTCACACTCGTATTCACATTCACATTCACATTCGTTTGGCTCAAGTTTTTCGGTTACTTTTGTTTTGTTCCCCAACCAAAACTTTCGCATTGATAAAAGCCACAAAGTGACTGCTGAGGGGGGAAAAGAGAAGGGAGGCTACACGTTGCGTATGAGTAATGTCCCATCTCATATTAAGCATGTGTGTGTCTCTGTGTGTGTGTGTGTGTGTCTGTGTTCTCAGCCCGTAATGAAAAGTTTGGCGTAATGAAATAAGCCAAAGTTTTTTTTGTATCCAGCTTTCAATAATAACTGTAAAAGTAACTAGCAAAAGTTTTCTTCTTCCTGCCAACTTTTCTCCTTATTTATCTCCTCTCTCCCTCTTTTTTTCTACTGCTTGTTCTTGTTGCTTTTAACGATGCTATCAATGCGATTATGAAGTGACCCTCGATGTATCCCCATCCCCAACGCCTTCGCCTTCGCCTTCTCCATCCTCATTACATCCCCACATCCTCCTGCTCTGAGATTATTGCGTGTAAATTTCATCATCTGTAAATTTTCCTAGGTGTTCCATTGTTCACTCATTCCCCTTTAGCACACATCTTTCTCCTTTTGTCTCTTCCTTTAAGTTTGTCAATCAATGCAAATCCCTTATTAGTTTCTTTTTTGGGAAATTTCAGTAGTTCAGTGTAATCGTTTCAACAGTTGATTTCACATTCCTTAGTGTCCTTGTCGATTTCTATGTTCCTTTCCCATCGTGTTTCATATTTCATTTATTTCGTTCAACTCATGCCTTGTTAATATAAGCTCATCACATCACTATAAACATATTCCTAGCATATCGACAGCTCGTCATACAAATCTCTCCTTATTGTGATTCAATTCCACTCGTTCCCCTGAAAACTTGACTTAGAACTATAATCTTAATTTATCGACAGACGGTACATGCAATTCTCACTGTTCCTCAGTGAGAGTACAGCTTTAAGTTGAAGTTCCAAAAGTGTTTCATAATTCACCCGTTCCCTTTAACAGTTTCCTTCCAAACATAATCTCATTATATTGACAGCTTATCACACATCTTTTGTGTCACACTTCGCCTCTCAAAGTCGTTCCTTATGTTTAATTTCCTATTGTGTTCCACAATGCAATCGTTCCATCAACACTTGACTTCTAAACATATGCTTAGCATATCCACAGCTCGTCATACACATTGTATTTCTCATAGTACCTCTTTAATTCTTATCTTCATTTGCCATTGCTACTTGTGTTTCAATTCCACTCGTTCCCTTGAACCAATGACTTCTAAGCAAAGTCTTAACTTATCGATAGCCATTACATACAATTTTGATCTGACTGTTCCTCTCTGAGAGTCCAGTTTTATGTTTCATTCCCAATAGTGTTTCATATGCCACACGTTCCCTTTAACACTTTCCTTCGAAATATATTGCCAACATATTGACAACTTAACACACTTCTCTCGTCTCACACTTTCTGCCTTAGTCTCTCTTTATGTTAAATTCCCCATTGTGTTTCACATTCCACTCGTACCTTGCCTTTCAAATATAATTTCATTATATTGACAGGTTATTATATATCTCTCGCCTCAGAATTTCTTTCTTGCAGTCTTCATTAATGTTAAATTCCCAATTGTGTTTCACATTCCACTCGTTCCTTCCAACTGTGGCCTTTCAAATATAGTCGCAAAATATTGACAACTTATCACATATCTCTCTTCTCACTGTCCCACTCCTATTATTTTCCATTTTCAGTTATGTTTCACATTCCAATCGTTCCCTTCAACACTTGACTTCTAAATATAATATTTCATATCGACAGCTCTTCACATATACTATCTCTCGTCCCACTCTTTCTCTCTCAGAGTCCATCTTTATGTTCTTTTTCAGTACTGTTTCACTTTCCACTCGTTTCTAGCTACACCTTACCTGTGCTTTGATGTGCGACTCCTGTCTATTTTCAAGCGATTTATGTGCAGTTCATTGAGCAGACATTGAAGTACAAACAAACTGTGCCGAAATAACAATTAATCATAATTAAGCCACAAAATGCACACATAATCATTTATTATGATACAGATGGATGACAGTGAGAGAGACGGAGGGACGGAGAAACTGAGCTGGCTGAATAATAAATTAAGTCAAGTGGCTTGTGTTAAGCTCCTGCGTAAGCTGTTGCCCTCAACCTAACCTATTGACTATTTGGCCAAAGGCCATGGGCCAACCACAAGCCAAAAGCCGGCCGCAGGTAACTCCGGTTGTTGCGTTAATCAGGCGTTAAATTAACGCACTCATTAGCACAAATTACGAATTGAGCTGCCAGCTGTGGTAGATGGGAAGTGTGCGAAAGGGGCGGGGGGAGGCACCTGTCCAAGCGTTCCACAACCAACTCGTCTCTGTCCCTTCCACCGATACCGGCCTCAACTTCCCCGGGCTCGAAGTGCTCGACTTAGTCAGGTGCTTAACATAAATCACTTAATAATCAAGTGCAGCCGTTTAATTGACCGTCAGACTGTCTGTCCGTCTGTCGGTCTGTCCGTCTACCCGTCTGACCATACCTCGTCCCATTTCATTCCCTTACAGCTCAGTTCAGTTCCTTTCATTCCATTTCATTCCACGCCATCTGATGGTGGCCCAAAAGGTGCATCTGTTCTGTCGCCTTTATGCAATTAATTATTTCATTAGGCTGCTGCCTCTCAAAAGCTGACTGCTGTTAAACGTCAGCTGCAGAGTTGCATTTTGCTGGCCTAGCATATAGATATCTGACAGGGTATCATAATTTCATTTCCATTACGTATAAGTTGCTAAACTTATGGATTATTCTCTGTTTATGCTCTTAGTCATATCGTAAGGAATTATTTGGGGACTGTGTGCTCTAATAGACTTGACAATTGAAGAAATATGGTAAAAGACTGAACTTAACCAGAGATTAATACCAAAACAAATATCGGCTTCAGTTTTGGTTCCGAACAAATTACATTAATTAATTGCAATATATGTATATGCATTGTATACTAAAAATGTTCCATAGTAATATGTTAATAAACTCCAAAGTATGAAGACTTTACAGGATATCTATGATTATCTTACACACCTCAAGCTTTGAACATTTTATTCTTCTGTTTTTGGCCTCTGACATTTAATTTAAGTTTTGTAATTTGCATGCGAATTACGACACTGATTGAAACGATTCCCCGTCCCGACAGTTGAACTACCCGGGCTACATTCAAATCAAATCTATTGCCCAGGAACAACAATATAATGGGAACAACAAATAAAAAGGCAACAGAATTTGGCAAGTTTTTAATTGCCAGCAACCGCTGCCAGTGACAACCGCAGAAAACAAACTTTTCCTTTTTGCAATTCCATTCGTTTTTCCATTTCTGCCTTTTGCTTGAGCTCGTAATTATTTTGTCAGGCGAAGCATTTGCATGTCGCTGGGGCAGCGTACTATTACTAGGCCCAACAAAAACCAAACCAGCTCAATAAAATTACCAAAAAATGAAGCAAGCATCATCTTAATCATCACAACACAACATGCCCCATCATCATCATCATCACAGATTTTGGGTTGCAAATAAATCGAAATCGAAACATAAAAAATAGAGACAAACCCCAAGAAAACTCTGTGCCGAGAGCACAGTGTCGCGATAAAGCCCAAGTTCCAGCTACAGTTTCAATCTTTACCAGCTTTACTTGCTGGCCACATTGAAGAAGAAGAAGAAGAACAAGGAAATCCACACAGGCTAGTTTCGGCTTGTACACTGAGAGAAATAATAGTCACGCAACAGCAAAAAGCGAGGTTTGAGCAACCTGACATCAATGCATAATTGATTTGTCAATATATTCTTTGGACAGCCAACATGATAGATAGATAACTAGATATATTTTTTTATACCCTGTGCCCATAAAAAATGGGCAAAAAGGGTATAATGAATTTGTCTGAATGTAAGTAACAGGCAGAAGGAGGCATCTCCGACCTATAAAGTATATATATTATTGATCAGTTTCAATAGCCGAGTCGATTGACACCTGTCCGTCTGTCCGTCCGTCCGTCCGTCTGTCCGTCCGCCCGTCTGTCCGTCTGTATGAACGCGTGGATCTCAGCAACTATAAGAGATAGAGACTTCAAATTTGGAATGTAGGTTTCTGAATACCATACGCAGATCAAGTTTATTTTAAATTTTCGATAACAAGTCCCGTTTGTTTTAAAATTAGAAAAATCCCCATAACAAGAGCAATGTTAAAGCTAGAGATTTAAGATTTATCACATAGAATAAGAAGCTTGGGCTTAATGTGTCCAGAAAATTTCATAGCGATGCCACGCCCCCTTTGGCCATAACTCGAAGTAGCTGATAACAAAAGCAGTTTTATAGCTAGAGTCTTGAGATTTGGCACACATGGTAAGGATCCTACTCCCAATGTGTGCTACAAATTTCAGTACGTTCGGATATTCAACTCAGAATTTATTCAAGAAACAAATTTATGCAGCGCAGCAGATGCGTCGCAGCGCAGTTGCAGCGCAGTAGCAGCGCAGTCGCTTCGCCTAGGCGACGATATAACGAACGAAAAGACGCGTTGCACTGTGACGCTAAACATAAACAATCAACAGTCGCAGTCGCAGTGTTGCCAGACTATCGCAAGCTAACTACTCTCGATGCAAGCAAAATCTACTTCCAGCGATATATTTAAATCCCATTATAATGAAAATATTTTTCTTTGAAGACCTGCACAGGGTATCCTACTGTCGCGCCCACTCGACTGATCGGCTTGTTCGTGTTTAAAAGGTTAGATTATTGGGAATCAATTCTTAGCGGATATATCAATACATTTAAAAAAATTTAAATCGATATATAGTGATAGATTATAGCTATAGTGCTCACATTAAATCATCACAATAAAATTGGTTGAAACACTTTGTTTCTTTACTCATCAAGTATATTTAATCATGTTAATTCTAAGTCCATGATTTTATTGAAAGAACTTTTCTCCTATCTCAAGATATTCTAAAATTAAAAATCAATATATTCAGATAGATTTATGCTTAATAGCTATGATAAATGATATATATTGATATGTACGACAAACACTGATTTGAAAAACAAAATTTTATCCCAAACAAGTATCAATATTATATAGCGATATTTATCGACAAATTTAAAACGTATTTTCTTATCAAGCATATGTATATATACTTTAGATTATGCAATTACACTTAATATAAACTAACTTTCAAAAGCTTGTCCCTTAGAAATATTGAAGTAAGAAATCTATATTTATCGATAGGTCAGTTCACAATTTATTATTATTATTATATATATTATTTAATTATACACATCATTCGTATGAATTCTTAACTTTTATTTAAAGCACAACTTGCTCTAGAGTAGAGAAAGGAGTGTAAAGGCCTCTAATTGTTTCTTCGAGTGTATCAATTGCTATCCTTCCTCCCTCCTCTCTACCCCTATCCCCCATCTCTATTCCTAACTGTATCCCTATCCCTTGGCCAATCTCTCAAAGTGCCAGACATGCCAAAAGGACTAAACAATTTTCTGCGCTGGCAATTTTTATGGCCAAACGATAAGTAAAACGATATTGAATGTGTGTCTGTGTGTGTGTGGCAAGTGTGTGTGTGTGTGGGAAGCTTTTGGGAGATTGAGATTTCCCCCCTTTTGTGTAGCTGTATCTCAGTTTTTCTTCTTTTTTTTTTGGGCGACAGTCTGGAGAAGGGGAAGCGGGGACCATTAAATGGCGATAAGCATCGGCATTGTCCAAGGAAAAGGCATTTGCCCACTTTAAAGGCAATTGCCGAGCTTATTAGCACTTTGTTTCTCCTCGAGCTGAATTTCAACTTTAAAGGTCAACGTTTTTGGGCATGAAATTGGAATTGGAACTGAAACAGAAACTGAAACTGTAGTTCTTCCAAAAATTTCAAAATTAGCTGGGCCAGTGCAAAAGTGCGAATTGTGTAATGTTAAATGGTCACTCATCTCCCCTTTCCGCACCGAACAAAATGTTGCAAAGTGCCCCCCAGCAGAGGAAATGCTGCGTTAAAAATTATGTTTACCCCCCCCCCTCTGAACATCTCTCGGCCAAAAAGAAGAAAAAAAAAAACAAAATACATATATATATATATATATATATATGTATATTCATGGCATTTATAAAAGTCATTTGGAGCAGTCAACGTTGCAAAAGAACGCGCCACGAGGCCAGGGCCAGAATACATGGCGAGTACATGGCCAAGCGGCGGATGGAATGGAATGGTAGAGGGAATGTTACGGCACATGCAAAATGCGGCCATTACATTATAAGCTGCGCTACAATCCACAGCAAGAGGATTATGAGATAGTCAGGCGAAAACTAATAAGACCACCTGGAAAAAGTCGCAGCTACGTAAAGATTAAGTTCTAAATTTTTCTATCCACTGTCGGTCGATCACTAAAATCACTATATCATATGATGTATGTTTTCCTTCAAACATTTCCTATTCGGAAAGTTATCCTGTTTTGTAAAACATCTAAAATTGTTTAATTTGAACAGAAAGAAACAAGCGCAGATTGCAGCAACCAAGTCAATTTGAGTCCTGCCTTAACAAATTAAACTAGACAAATACTTTTAAAGAATGATCAACACAATTGCGTCGAAAGCTAATGAAGAAGATACCCATGATGATGGTATCATATAAATAAATAATATATAATATCAAGAAGCAACAGGTTTAAGAAAAATCGTACCGAGTTCCCGACTCATTTATCAAGTCTGATATATATAAGTATATTCATTTTATTTAAAATTTAAACGTCTACAATCCACAAACTGCTCAACTAGAAGTCTGCTGGAAGTCTGTGTGCCAAGTTTGGTTGGTCTAGCACAGTAGCCCATAGTATAGTCTCTGAGATCTATGTAGGTGCTCATACATATGGAGAGACGAACAGACAGACGGATGGACGGACGGACAGATAGGCGGACGAATGGACGGATGGACAGACGGTTTGACGGATGGACGGACGGATGTACGAATGGACGGGTAGACGAACAGACAGATAGACGGACGGACCGAGGGACGGACAGATGGACGGACAGATGGAGGGACGGGGAGACGAACGGGTAGACAGACGGGCAGACGGGGAGACGGACGTTGGACAGACGGGGAGACGAACGGGCGGACGGACGGGTGGACGGACGCACGGACAGACGAACGACAGACGGACGGACAGATGGGCGGACGGGTAGACAGACAGACGGACGGATGGACAGACGGATTGACGGATGGACAGATGGACGGACAGACAGACGCACGGATGGACGGACAGACGAACGCACGGACGGACGGATAGACGGACCGACGGACGAACGAATGGACGGGTAGACGAACAGAAAGAAGGACAGACGGACAGACGTACAGACGGGGAGACGAACGGGTAGACAGACAGACAGACAGACGGATAGACAGACGGATGGACGGATTGACGGATGGACGGACAGACAGACAGACAGACGCACGGATTGACGGACAGACGAACGCACGGACAGACGGACATACGGACAGACGGATGGACGGACCGACGGACGAACGAATGGACGGGTAGACGAATAGACAGAAGGGCGAACGGACAGACGGGGAGACGAATTAGACAGACGGGAAGACGGACGTTGGACAGATGGGGAGACGAACGGGCGAACGGGCAGGTGGACGGACAAAAGCACGGACAGACAGACGGGCAGACAGACGGACTGACAGACGGACAGACGAATGGACCTGACTATATCGGCTATGTTGATTAATATTATACTTCATAATATATATACTTCATAGGGTCGGAAATGCATCCTGCTCCCTGTTACATAACTTTCATCAAATTCAATATACTCATTTACGCTACGAGTAATGTGTATAACTATTTGTACAATATTCTGTTCATATTTTTATTATTTTATCAATATTATTTGGTCTGCCTGTCCTTGTGGCGAATACATGGCATCCGCCTATATGTATTCCCGAATTGACTCCCATTTTATTTTCAACTGATAAAGACAATTTATGTACCAGCTGATACTTCTGTCGATATTCTTCATTTGTCATTCCAGATAGTGATAGTTTTTTTCGTTGACCAGTTTTTCTCTATTTCTATACCTACTTCTTATTTCTTACGCTATAGAAACCATACCTTGTTGGAGACAATTTTCCGACACATTTCCACAAACCAAGTTTAAAGGCGACTGTTGACTAAGTTAATGCTTATATTCTTCTCACTCTCTACATAATTTCTATCTATATACTCTCATATACTCTCATTTAAAGCCTCTGCCTTTTAGCATATTCATTCCATTTTCAACTTGTTTATTAGTACAGAAAACATGCCGGGAATTAAAAATGAAGATGGTAAACGTTTCAGCTATCGATAGGCCACTAAATGTAGCGTGTAGGGTGACAACGGGGCAAATTACTTTGACTTTCGTTGCGCTTTTCGACGCGTTTTCGCCATCGTTGCGGCCATTTCGAGCATTTTCGGCTGCCAAGTGCAAGCGCAAAATGTTTATAATTAAACTTTAATGCGTATTTAATGAGCCTGGGCATGGGGGCCTTGAAAAAATAATGCAACTTTCAATGCGAATATGAATATGAAAGTTCTCGTTCTCACTCTTCTTCGCTGTCTCGCTCTCACTCTCACTCTCGCTCTCTCTCTTTATCTCTTAGTCATTCTGTTTCTGTTGCCGTGTTATGCAATGTTTACAAGGCCAAAAGTTTTTGGGGCCCAGACAAAGCAGGACAAATGAACGAGTCAGAAATTGGGTGAATTGGAAGGGAGTGTGGAACAGATCCTGAAACTCTATCCCCTGATAATATAAATTTAATCGTTCGCTTAATTGTCTTCATATGAAACCGAGTAAATGGTGTTAAAACTTTTGCAAACAAATTGCAACTAGTTGTAAGGAGTCCAAGCATGATGTTGCAAGGACGCCAAGGCACTAAGATGTGCTCGAAGAGATGTTAGAAGTGTGGAAGTGTGGGACAAGGATGAGCATGACGAGGACGACGACGTCGACTTGTGAACAAATTTCTAAACGCCACTCGAGCTTTCGCTTTGAGCCACTTCAAAATTGCAAGTTGCCACTGCCACTGATACTACGCAAAGTTTAACAGCCAAAAGTTTACACACACACACTCACACACACCCAAACACATACAGAAAGTAAGAGATCTGTCTGTCTGTCTGTCTGTCTGTGGTTGGAAAGCATCATCCTGGTGTTTGGTCCTGGCTCTGGGCCAAAAAGTTCCACTCAAATGAAAATGCGCTTCAAAAATTTATGAAAAACCATTTGACCAGCAAAAACGAAACGAGCCACATACAAAATGCAACAGTGTGTAATTGCTGTTCGCAATGCGAATGCACAGTGGTTCCACACCAACTAGTTCCACAGCGAACTAGTACTTTAGTTCCATCCCATATGCTTTATACATTTTCATAGTTGTATTTAAATTTTCAGTTAAATTGCATAGTTTCCTAGATAACTTTTTCAATTGAACTAGTTCATTTGTGACAATAATTCTTTTGAACTAGTTCATTTGCCAATGAGATACATTCTCAATTAGTGTTATGGAATTGTTGATATTGTCACTACTGGAACTTGTTTAAATGAACTAGATCATAGTTCACATCAGCTCACTTTTAGAATTGAACTTGTTACTCTACTTTATTGAAGTTAAATAATTTATCGAATTAACTAGTTCAATGTTCACTTCAGTTAATAATTTAATGCCTCAAATGAACATTTTCGATTAGAGTTCTCATTGCGACTCATACTGCTAATGGAACTTGTTGAAATGAACTTCAGCTCAGCTCAGCTATGTATTGCAATCATATCCTTTGCTCCCGTTTTTATAATAGCTTAAATGACAATACACAGTGGTTCCACCATGTCAAGTGTTCCGTTTCATTAAGTTCAGAAGAGATACTACTTTTTCACTGACACTTTTTGTCAAAAAATCGTCGGTATCGTGTGAACACTCAGAACTTAAAAGTGACTGCTTTTCACAGATGGAAATGGAACTCGTCTTATTTGCATTGGTTTTATGGGTCAGCCTACTATGCCTACTAGATTAAAGAATTTTTGTGTGAAGCATTTATGTAAAAGTGTGACCAGTTGCTGTGAAAACAAAAGTCTGTGGGCTTCTGTTTGGCAACCGCTGCGAGTAATATGAATGGCAAAACCACCGACGGTTAAAAAGAGTCGGGGAACAAGATGAGGTCTGAGCTTAAGACTCATCTGGATTTTTCATTTTGTTTTTTAAATAATTTTATAAATAAATATTTCAGCTTTTATGATTGACTCAATTTAATGAACTAGTTCAGTTATGTATAAGTAAAATAACTGCTGATATGAATCAAAACTATTAAGAAAACTGTCAATTAAGACAATTGTTCAAATCTTCAAGTTTCGAAATGATGCAATTTATGTGCCAAGAAACTGAGCTAATTATTTCAATTTAAATTGTTTAACTTAATAAGTTTATTATTTCTTCTAGCTAGTTCTATGATTCAGCTTATCTCAATTAAAATTGTTTAACTTGATAACATACTTATTTCTCTGAGCTTTCAGCTTATAATTAGCCTTAACTTTGGTTACATTTAAGACCGTTTCTATCTGCACTCTAGTTAACTTAGAAACTAATTCCTTTGAGTAAAATAATTTCAATAACTTATCGCTTAAGCTGATTGAACAATCAAATGCGATTGTTTTTACTGTCACATAAGTTGATTTCACAACCTGAACCTCAAACTCTTCCAACGCCAGAGTTGTATTTGGAAGTTGGAGGAGGGTTGGAATTGGGTTGAAATTGGTTTGAGTTTTGGATCTACATGCAGTCTGGTCACATTGGCAGTTGGTGTAAATGTCGAAAGTTTGATTATGGAGCCTCAAAGTAAAAACCTGAACTGTTAAAAGTTTCTTTTATAGAATATCATTTGTTTTATTGCCGCCATGGCCAAAAAACTTTGCAAATTGCATGCACATGCACAACTCGAAATGCACACACACACACACACAGACACATCTACATAGAGTATGAGTATAGTTAGGAGGACACATGGAGACATCATCTGATATAAGTAGAGTAGTCCAGGCACATACCCTTTAGACTATTAAGAACTGTAATAGGCTAGTCAAAATTCAATAGCCAGTTTGTTACAGACTCAGAGGATTGCAATCTATAAGAAAATTCACAGAACTTAACTTTGTTCACTACAAATTTAAACTGCTGCAAGGAATTATCTTAGAATTAAGCATGCATTTGTTTTGTGCGCAAAAATTTAGGTTGTTTCCTAATTACATGGTATCTGGCAGTCGAGTATTCAAGTGTATTCAAATCCATTCTTATGCAATGCACTGGAAATTTTCGTATAAATCAATAAACTTATTCAATAAATGTCTGCTCCACTCGTCGACACTTTCCGACATTTATGGCGACAATCATTATGCCAAAAGCCCCTCCACATTCCTCCTGCTGCCTGCCCTTCAACATTTCCCCTCCAGCTCCCAGGGGCAGGTCATTAAACGCATAATCGATACTAATGAAGCGTCGGATTTACTTGCTGTTGGCAATTATTGTGAGACTGCATCGCAAACTCCCTTCACGTTTCTCTTCAGCCTCTTGTCTTGCATCCGCTTCATGGCATAATAAATTGCCCCTCGCTGTTCCTAAATATCTGATCTCATCAATGGGGGTATGCAGGGGGAAGGGTATGGCCGAGATGGAGTCAAGAACGGGGGAGTTAAATCCTCAAAATGGGCGTACGCATAAACGTTTTATGTCTTTTTTTTCTATCTATTTTTTTTTTTTTTTACTCTTGAGTTGCCTCTGAGATTTGTCCATTTATTGAAGATGATGAGGATGAAACGAAGGATGAGCATGAGAATGAGGCTGAAACTGAGACAGAGACTGTAGATGAGACTGGGTGTTAAGCTGCAAGTTGCTTAATGAGCCTAGCAACATTTTCCATAGCATACTTTTCAGCACTTCACAATGTTCGCTCATAAATGCAAATGGGCGATAGAAATGGCAGTTCACATGTTTTCAAGCAGTGCATGACTTCCAAGCAAAGTCAATTTTACTCTTTATTGCTCAGCTTGAGTTAGAAATAAGTTTGTTCGAATTACATTAAATTAATCAAAGTCAAGTTGTTGGATTTCTCATTAACAAATTATGAATTCTTCTTGTTTTCAGAAAACAGTCTAAGCAGAGTTTCTACTACGACTATCTGACAATGCTAGAAATGTTATATTGAAATATTCACACAATAATATATATTTATCACAATATTCCAAGAAAGTTGACAAACATCTTCTATTTAAAACGTATTTCTTTCTTCTCAACTTCTGATTTCATCTTGTTTTCCGAATTCGATCAATTTACTCAAAAGTCTGGCAACACTGGCAACACTGGCAGTTCAAATCAAATGTCAAAATTGCTAATTGATCGATTGTAACTTAAACTATTTACAATTCGCGAACTATCTTGATTCCTCGTTAACTACTTCAGAATTCTTTCGCTTTTTTCATAAGTAATAAACGATTGTCTGGCAACGCTGGCAGCTCTATTCTATCTATGTATTATACATCTCGAAATTTAATTATAATGCTTCACGTAAATGGACAACAGCTTTAATTATTATTAATTTAAAAACTGTATTGACAGTCATCGACAACTTTACTTCTGTGCTCATTTACAATACAAGTACATTTAAATCAGAATTGTCAACCGACTGTGTGGCAACACTGGCCATTCTTTTATATATGATATTGTTATATATTTATTATACAAGAGTGAGCACAATCATAATAGTCTTAGTCTTAATCAACAAATAAGCTGAACTATGAACAACATCTCAATTCAATTGAATAAAAACTGTCTGGCAGCGTTGTTTGTAGTACTGTCAGTCTTTGAAGAGCTAGACGATTATGTGGCAACGCTAACAGCTCTTTTATCTATATCTTTTACATATTGAAACACATTTGTAATTGTCTGTAACTTAATCTACGAAAGACTGTCAAAGTTATTCCGCATTTCCAAGCAACAACTTTCAGTACAGTCAGTCTCTAAATTACGCGACGACTGTCTGGCAACGCCAACAGCTCTTTTATCTATATCTTTTACACATTGAAACACAATTGTATTTGTCTACAACTTAATCTACAGAAGACTGTCAAAGTTATTCCGCATTTCCAAGCAACAACTTCTCAATTTCAGATCGGCAGTACAGTCAGTCTCTGAGTAACTCGACGACTGTCTGGCAACGCTGGCGACTGTTGACTGTCGGCTGGCAGCCAAAATTTGTTTGTCTGCTGCCATTTATCAACAGGCAAGGCATGAGAAACAAAAAAAAAACACACACACACAAAAATTGCAATTCAATTGAGTGGAATAAACTTGCAACGAGTTACGAGTGGCAAGTTGTAAGTTGGATGTTGCAAGGCGGCGCCCGTTGCTGCTATATACCAACTGATTTTCAATGGCATTTGCAGTAACGCTTAAATTTATGACTAGATATTGAAGTCAAAATGGAGCCGGATAAGTGGGAAGAGTGACTAAGGAACCAAGGAACGAGGGAAGGAAGGGAGAAAGTAAAAGAGGAAACTCGGCTTTAGCTAGAAAAGCCGACTTAATAAAATGGCAACTGAATTGCTGACAATTGCAAATGCATTTCAATGGCTCGACTTAAATTAAAACAAAAAAGAAAAACATTAGAAGTGTGCTCGACTGCCATATACCCGGTAATGGGTTACTTTCAAATATCGTAAACGATCATTATGAAATATGCAGTATAACAGATCAAGAAAGATCACTACTTTAACTTAACATTATTTCTGCAATAGTGCTCGACTTGCAGATACCCTGTAGATGTGTCTAAGCTTTGCCTTTGTCACGCTTACACAATACAAAATAGTTTTAAAGCATATCACAATAAAATGCTGACATAAACAATTCAACATTTTTTAGAAAGGGACTGCTCAACTTGCAGATACCCTGTGGAACCGATCAAACATTGCCTTTGATTAAACGCACATAATAATGTTTTAAGTATATCAAATATGGAGAGACTAACCTAGTAGTAAATCAGAAGTAAAAGGGTGTACTTGACTGACAAATACCCTGTCGACGGTGAAATATGCAAAAACAACCACAATCAACTGGCAGATTACCTGTAAAGACAGCAAACTCTTGTGTCTTAACCTTTGTATAACTCGTAGGAATTGCTCGACTTGCAGATACCCTGCAGACAGTTATAAATTATGTAGAAATACTAAATTCACATACTAAACTTTACAATAATTACAAATAAAAAGAGTCTGCTCGATTTGCAGATACTCTATCTTGTTGAACCTTGTTCAGTAGACCGCATTGTATTCCCCTTCTTGTCATAGGGTATACCCTTAAGTTAATGGGTTTACGCTTAGCTCATTTACTCTCTACAGGGTATTATTAAGGGTCACAGACGTGTGTGTATGTGTGTGTGGTTGTTATCAGCGTGGGCGTGGCAAACAACGCCCAAGTGTCGCATAAAATAAACATTTACTAAATTGACACTTGCGATTCAAAACCAAACACTCAATTGCCGAGTTGCAATGCTGCAACGTTGCCACGTTGCCTCGCTGCAACGTTGCAAGTGCAACTCGACAACTACAATGACAGCGACACCATCATCATTTCCAACAACAACAACAACTATCGTTATCAACTAAAATTCCTTGCATCGACGCACATGCCACACACACACACACAGACACACACTCAAACACTTGCCACACACAGACATCGATATCGCCGCACACTCAAAGCGTTAACTGCATGCAGACAGAATACAGCCTTCAACCAGTTTCTATTCCATCCTCCTCATCGCTCCTTGCTCCTCCTAACCCTCCTTCCTCCTACCCCTCTCCTCCTGCCCCCCCCCGTTCCTCCTCTGCTCTCCACCCTTCCCTTTGGAGGACCATTATCGTCTGTCCTCAAACTCCGCTTGGGCAACTCCAACTCCAACTCCAACGTCATCGTCATCGTCATCGACATTTATAAACTGCACACAAAACACTGTCCACTTGCCACAACACCCTCTTCCCCTTTCCCTTCCTCTAACCTTTCCCTTCCCCTTCCCCTTCCCCATCCCCTTACTCACCCCGCTTAGCAGTTCCGCTGTACAGGCAGCAGAGTATGTCAATATGTTGACAGATCAAATGAAACGTACCTGAAACGTAACGTAAATTAATTTAACTTTAACTTAACCTCCCGTCGTCTAGTCAATTTCTATTGGTTACGCAATTGAGAATGACATTTCTTATGTTTCCACCTGCTTAACATGACACTACAAATGTTATTGGCAGCGTTGCCACCTAGTTATAGTCAAACAAGTTAAATTATGCTACATTTCACGTTATGACATTTCACAAGAAAACTATTCAATTATTTCCTACTAAGAAAACGAGTTGGCAACGCCTTTGCTTTCTTTGTAGTGTTGCCAGACGTGCAGATTTGCGTAGGCAAGGTGGCAACGCTGCGCATATTTAACATGTGATTTAACTGAGTGCTAATTTTAGTCTTGCTGATTTCAAATCAATTTGAATTCGACTGAAACTTAAACTAAAGGCCATGGATTAATAATATGTTTTCTTCTTTATATAAAAAATATTAATAAATAATATGTTAAGTGTTGTAAAACGACGAAATGTTCTGCCTTTCAAATCAGAGCTATATTCTATATAGATTCATAAGCTTTTGAAACGGGTTACTCTTGTTTTTACCAAGACTGCAAACCGTTCTGAAATCATAACTCGAAAAACCGGTTCGATTCGGGTTTTAAGTTAAAGTCTTAAGTCGGTCTTAAGCTAAAGTCTTCATAAAGCAATTTTAATGTTCAGTTACGAAAAGAATATATTTGTTTGGATAAACCAAAATCTGTTAAGAACCTTCAGAGGCTCTTGAAAAACCGAATACTCTTCAAAATTGCAGAGGTTTCTAGGCTTTGTTTTAATCACATTTTAACTAACAAAAAATACTTTTAAATTCCTTTTAAGTCGGCTCAGAAGTTTAAATTGCAGAAAATTGCGGAAATGATTCACAAACAATCAATAGATCTACACATTTACAATTTTAGAGAAGGTTTGAGCGGAGCTTGCAAAATATGCTGAACCAAAATTTTCTGCGCGGTCTGCTTACTTAAATGCCAGAAAAAATGAGACGGAATCGCTCACTGTCTGAACAGAAACTCTCTTTTTCGTTTCGTTCGTGTTCTCGCTCTCGGGTTTCGGATTGAGCGTAAGACACGAATCGGTCTCTTACTGACTGCTCGATACGAACAGAACCGTTCGTCGCTCAGTTCCTGAGAGTCAGTGAGTGAGCAAAACAAGCAAAGAGTCTTTATTTTTGTTGTTGCGTTGGAATTATGCTGTTGTCTTAGATATTTCGTCACAGGCAAAGCATTAAGGAGTAAGAGAGAAGAGGATAGAGTGCTCATCTATGTGCATATGCGTATGCATGAAGACTCGTTGTAAATGTTTAACTATCAACACGCGCAACACACATACATGCTCAAAATACCGTTTGCCGAGTTTTTACGAAGTAAAGGCTCACGAGTGAACACATGAGCCGAGCGAGCGAACAGAAACGGTCGTCGGTTCAGCGAAGAGCAACCCGAAGAAGAACGAAGTTTGAGAGTTCATTCGGGAAAACATCGCATCGTGTCAGCGGACGAGTGTTTTTTTTATCTGACAACAAGCACGAGAGAGACCAATTATTGCGAGCTCTGGGTTTGACTCGATAGCTCGAGCCATAGAAAAAGATTTCGGTTAGGTTTGAAGACCAGGAGTCTCAGCAAAAACTAAACCCAAGGTTTTTCATCGAACCTTGCATCAGTAAAATACAATTATTATTTTCTCAATTTTTTCATAACATACATATCAAAAGATTTCCAACTTTTGAGTCTGTCGAAATATATAGAAAATATTATATAATAAAGAATTTCCATATATATCATCAATAAACTGAAGAAGATTTCTAAACTTTTCATCTAACTAAAGATGATGATTCTTTTAATATTTTTCCAGTTCGGGCGCCGACATCGAGGATAGATCAGTATTAGAGATTCTTTCCATGATCCGGTTTGAGGACCGACTTACCGGTCATTGACCCAATCAAACTATGGATTGGTCAATTCACAACTAAATCACTTTGGAACCACTTTCAAAACGCTTCTTTAGACATTTACAGCTTGTTGAACCATCAGCATTACTTTAGCAAAAGTTTTGCTGACAATTTTGTGGGTACAACGAGCCAACAACCAACAAATCCCGATGATGTTGATGATGATGCTGCTGATGATGACAAAATCGTGAACTCGGTCAGGCGATAATGAAGCCATGCACATGCAGCTCGACGAGAGGAGACGAGAGATGAGGGAAAAAGAAGCTGGAGTCATAGTCGAAGTTGCAGACATTGCCATGGCCACAATGATGGCCACAGCACACGACCAAATGTCCTGAGTTGCCCCAAGTCCAGTGAATGGACTACTACAGGCTACAGAGTCCAGAGTTCACACTGTTCACACAGTGCGCACTTTTTATTTACCAGTTACTCCTTTAACATTTTTTTCCCAGTTTTTTATGCGCATTGAAAATAAGTATGTCACAAAGGGGTAGTCTAGACGTGTAACAGGCAGAGGAAGACATATATATTTTTTTTTAAACTATAATCTTTATTTGCTTTAAATTTTATTTATAATTAAAAAAAAAAAAAAAAATAAATAATATATTAAAATATTTTCTGACTGTGCTGTAAATTACAAATGTTGTGTAATGTTTGATCAATTTAAAAGCTATGTTAAAATTGTTTTTACAGATATATTTATATATTATTATATATTAACAAAATATATTATTATTATATATTATTTAAACATTTCAATAGATCCTTTTTAATATCTATAATTTAAAAAATAGATATACCAATAAATATATAAATATAGTCTAGTTATAAAATTATACAAGAAATTATCATACGAAAATTTAAATATTTCTAATTAAAATAGAAAGAAAAAAACTTTATAAATAAATATAATGCCAAATTATTTTAATTAAAAAAAAAACAGTCGATCTTACAAATTTATACTATTTACATATAATTAAAATATTTAAAATTTTCTTATTGAATATCTATAATTACAAAAATAGATATATGCATAAATAAGTAAATATAAACTAATTGTAATAAGAAAGCTATACAATAAATAAATAAAAATTATAACAGAGATATTGTTTTTATATTTAAAAATTGAAAAAATGCAATTAAAATATTTATAAACAATTAACAATTACATAAATAAATTAAGGTAGTAAGATAATAACTAATAATAAATACTACATATAAATAAATACTATATATTTATATACTTTCTTAAATATTTATTTCAGATGCGCGCATGGCTGTCAAAAATGTCTCGATATCGATAGATAGTTATCGAACGCTCGTCTCGTCTGCAGGACTGCATGAGATACTTTTAGTTTGGATGAATGTCGCTAGGGGCGCCACTGGGTCGCCACAAAAGAGCAGCACTGGCGCCATCTAGCGTGCGTTTCTGTTAAATGTCGACTGTTTAAAGATAAGAGCTGAACGTAGGGTATTTCTAAGTCCAGCAGTGACTTGCCAGAGTTAGTGAGAGGGAGATGTAGTTAGAGGGAGTGACAGAGATAGCGAGAGAGTAAGGAGAAATTCCTAAATGAACGATATAAATTGTTGGCAGCCACAAATAATGAAAACACTTTGCGGTCATTTAGCGCTATTTGAGGCACACACACACACATACACGCATGCGGCTGACAGTTGTGTGTGTGTGTGTGTGTGTGTGTGTGCGTTGTCTGTGGGTGACATTTTTTCTTGCCCTCCGTCTATTGCAATTTGAAAATGACATACGAAGTCCATTAAGCGAGCATAGAGCACAGATGCAACAAAAACAACAATTGCAATTGCAACCATAGTTACAACAACAACAACAACAACAATAATAATAGCTGTGGGCGTGGCAAACGCCTTTAATCCCGCCTGATGAGCATTCAGCCAGCCTCAATGTTACATCCTTAGCCGACCGAGTTCAATGGCTACACTGACTACCAAAATTATCTTCATCAACACACACACACACACACACAGTTGAATGGCATTCACATTTGATACGTTTTGTGTTCCATTCGGTAATGAACATTGACAACTCTGAAATGCAGACAATTGAATCTTAATTTTCCACCCAAGTCCAAGAATGAGCACAGTGAGTGACAGACAAAAAGGGAGAGGGAGTGAAAGAGAATGAAAAATGAAAAAGATGAAGAAAGATAAGTGGAGAGCGAGCGAGATAGCTGGCTAGATACTAGATGACCATTCAACAGTCCATGAATCAATCAAGCAAAAGACAATAAACATTTTATTTATGAACAGCTTCATTTTGTTATGCTTATTACCCTGCATATGGCAATCTACATTATAGGGTATATCAGTGCTAAGTAAAATGTAAAGTATGCAATGGTTCAATGCAGTAGCTTCTATTTAGGTTTTCTATACCCTGTGCCCATTAAAAATGGTCAAAAAAGGGTATAATGAATTTGTGTGAATGTATGTAACATGCAGAAGGAAGCATCTCCGACCCTATATAGTATATATATTCTGAATCAGTATCAATAGCCGAGTCGATTGAAACCTGTCCGTCTGTCTGTCCGTCCGTCTGTCCGTCCGTCCGTCTGTATGAACGCTTGGATCTTAGCATCTATAAGAGCTAGAGACTTCAAATTTGAAATGTAGGTTCCTGAATACCATACGCAGATCAAGTTTATTTTCAATTTTCGATATCAAGTCACGTTTGTTTTAAAATTAGAAAAATCACCATAACATAAGCAATGTTAAAGCAAGAGGCTTGAGATTTGGTATACATGATAAAAAGCTTAGGCTTAATGTGTCCTACTCTCAATGTGTGCTACAAATTTCAGTACGATTAGCGAACGAAAAGACTTGTTTATAGGTATATGTTTGATTTGCCTTTCGGCCGCTGTGGCGCTAAACATAAACAATTAACCGCCGCAGTCGCAGTGTTGCCAGACTATCGCAAGCTACCTACACTCGATGCAAGCAAAATTGACTTCAAGCGATATATGTAAATCCGATTATAATGAAAATACTTGTCTTTGAAGACCTGCACAGGGTTTCCTTCTGTCGCGCGCGCTCGACTGATCGGCTTGTTTCTATTCATTTTTACAGGGTATTTCCTAGCTGCCGCATTTATTGAATTGTTACATACTTAATTGGTTTTATCATTCTTTTGCGTCTTTTATACTCCGTTTAAGCTGTTGCGAAATTATCTCTAGATACTCGTATTTGCAAAGCTTGGCAACTCTATTCAAGTGATTGCTATTAAAGGTTAGTTCAACTTGAAGCTAGCTTTATTTTATATGTAAGTCTCGTCAATTCTCTTTGCAATTTTCAAATGGAATGAACTTAGAGCTCATTTTAATATTTGTTAATAAACGAATTGATGAATTGCTTTCTATCTCGTCTTATTTTGTATCTCTTCGATAGGAGAAGATGTTGATTGTGTTTATTAAGAGTTTACTTCATTGGATTTCATTTTCGACAATTGATTTTTGGAAATATTGAAGTGAAGTCGATATCAAGTCAATTATTCAACTTTTCGAAAGAAAGATTGATTGAATAATTGTTATCTCTTCTTCTTTATTTATCTTCCTCCGTCTGGCAAAAGATATATCATTTTGCAGTTACCTCACAGTTGTAACTATCCAGCTTTTTACAGATTAGATTTTAGCCTTATACTCTACTACCTTTTTCTCTTCTTATGTCTAGAGTCGTTGCGAGTAGTAGACTTCACATATTTTAGATAATCTTCTGCTTTGAAAACTCTTACAGAATACATATCTGGTGAATTTCTTAAAAAAAATACAAGCATTCTATATAAGAAGGTATTGTAGACCCTTAAAACACCTAATACGTTTAAGCTCACACATGCATACATATATAAACACAAGAAAGCACATAGTATATACACATAAAAAAGCATGCCACTGTTAGGTTTCGAACTGTAGAACCACACCGCAAGAGTTCGACAACCATTGCGTCAATGAATCCATAGTCGATTATGTGGCTAATTACCAGTTTCCTAACTCATCTGCAATTAATAATATTGTTTCAATGCCCCAAGTTGCTGCCTCCAACTTTTGTATATTCGAAAATTTGTTTGCTTCAAATCTCCAGTGATTATTGTCAGATTGCAATGAAATTTTCAGTACACATTGCAATTAAACTAAACTTAATGTATGCCGAATTTGAAACTTGTATCAATTAAAGTACTCGTGTTATTCGGACCTTTGTGGAGGGCTCAGAAGTATTGTTACCAAATTTGGTTCGGCTTTCTCCTATAGTCTCTGAGTTCTAGAGATGAACATGGCTATATCGACTTGGCTGTTAATGCTGATCAAGAATATATAGTATACTTTATGGGATCTGTCAGACTTCCGTAGATCTGTTAGGCAAATTTCACATTTTGTCAAACTTAATAGACCCTTGTACTTTTTAAGTAAAGGGTCTAATAAGTAGGAAGTAAGCCCATTCTTCTTCTTCTATCTAATATATCTTATAAAGTCAGCGGATGTCAGCCAAATATCTAAGGTTCCAGTTTAGTATTATTAGTTTTCATTTTTGAGCATACATATATGTAAAGACTTTTTCTTCCTCATTTGACATCTCTGACTTTTGCTCTGCCTTCTCTTTTATTTCTTGCACATCCTCAGCACATTCGTGTAATTTGTTTTACTTGTGTACAACATTTATTGCTTATGTTTAGACCCTGTATGAGAAAAGTACAAAGGGTCTATTGAGCTTGTCAAATTGAAATGAAATTTGCATAAGAGACTGAAGAATGCAGTATAATAAACACCAAAGATATTTACCTTGAAATTTTCCTCAGTGTGGAGGAAGGGCGACAACAAGAGAATACTTATTCCAGAATAGACAGAACTTGAAAGAATAGCTTACAATTCTGTAAGCTAAATGGATGACAGACTATACTATACTATAAGATTTTCTTACAGAATAATTACATGGTCTCTCACAGTCGAGTTTGCCTTAAAGCAGTTTTGTTTTGCTTGCTGTGACTGTTTTTGATTTATATAAACTTTAAGTCTACAGAAATATTGTCGTTATTATACAACTATTTGTTGTCATAGTTGTTGTTGGGCATAATATATAGCATACTTTCCATCATATTGCAGTTTTTTGTTGTTGTGGCTGTTGTATTTTTTGGGTTTATTGTCTTTGGGGTTTAATCTCGTTGGTAGGCTCGTTGGTTGGTCCTGTTGGCCTGACAGCCTCTTCATCATGGCCAGAAACACGCAAAATAATCATAAATTTCAAAACTGGCAAACAATAGCCGCCAGGTGGCGCCACTATAGAGAGAGAGAGAGCGAGAAAGAGAGAGAGAGAGTACATGGTCTTCCTGCTCTGATAGTGGTATACTATAATTGAGAGGCACAAATGCTTAAAGCAAAGAGTCTCCAGCTTCTCTTCATGTTGTTGTTGTTCTTATTGCTGACGTTGTTGTTGTTGTTATCCTGCACAGAGCGAAAAAATCATGTACTTACACATTTCAAACTTGATTGTTGCCTAAAATTAGAGTTACTAAAGCTCAAACTAAGTTTTATCTAATTCTAAATTCCGAAAAATAAACTGCAAGTTTCATCGCGATCGTCCCATAAATAAGGGAGATATTAAGGAATTTGTTTTAAATCAATTTTTTGGCCAAAGCGAGAGAGCATATGAAAATTCAATTTGCGCAAATGAGAAAGCATATGATAATCTGATAATTTACGTTGTCAGCCGCCGTGTGGCGCATTGTGTCATGTGGCGCCATACATTGGCCACACTCAGAACTATATTTTGCTGAATGCTACAGGCTAACGTAAAATTAATATTAGTAATTGCTTACACGCATGGTTGTTAAGATAAGACATGATGTAATAAAATATAACAATTTGCTAGAAGTCTTATCGTGATCGACCCACAAATAAAGGAGATATTAAGGAATTTGTTTTATTGCCATTATTTCATTATAATTGGCCAGTTGTCCAACACTGTCCAACAACAGTTTAAGAGTTGTCCAGCACTGACAAACTGAATGATTACTATCATTATATTAAAATAGATTTGCGATTGCTAACACGTATGGTTGACAATTCTACGTTTCTATCATAGTATTAAAATAACTTAATTTTTGTTTGCATTACCAAAACCAATAAATATATAAACATTTCCTTATATTTCAAAAATAAACAGTTTGGCGCGCAATATAATAACAGCTGTGTGTAAGAGAGAGAAACATGGGGTGTTGCCAGACTACATGCAGAGTAATTCCACTATAATTAAAATACTTTTTCTCGAAATACTTTTATATTAAGACCTGTACAGGGTATCCTACTGTCGCGCCCGCTCGACTGATCGGCTTGCTTAAACTCTTCTCCTGTAAATTAAGTTTTATTGTTTGATTTAAAATTTAAGAAAAGGATAAGATTAGCACATACTTTATTCGAGTTCATTCAAACTTATTCAATGTTTGTTTATTGTTCATTTAAGTCTTTCAATATCTTGTTTTAAGATTTTTAAAATGCTTTCTTTGAGTATTTGCTATTAATTACTTACTTAAAGATATTTCGTACTCTTTTCTAGTGAATGGAATGTTTTACTCGATTTAAGATTATTTTTTCTTATGTGTAGATTTTGTGTACTTGGATCATTTAAAGAATTGCAGCTACTTAATTGCAGGTCATTCAAACTTAATTTTGGCCAGTGTTGTTTTTCACTGTGTAGTTGTTATTGCTGTTGTTGTTGCTGTTGTTGTTGCTGTTGTTGCTTTTGTTGTTGCTGTTTATCCCTTCTCCGTTGTCATCATTGTCTGCCTTGTCGCATTTTACGCCTCGACAACGATGCGTGACACAAACAGCAGACGGCTTATGGTAGCTCCTCCTTGCTCCCCCTTGGCCCTTTCCCCCCGCTTTCTCACTGTCGCCCTGCCATTCTCAGTGCATTCTCCACCGCCGCTCCCCCCCCCCCTTTCTGCACGTTTGATAAATAGGCAGTTAGTGTGGAGAGCAATCTCAGCTTACATTCATAATGCATTAATTTTTGGCCTGGGTTAATCGCATGCAGCACGAAGAAAGGGGGCAGCAGGAGAGCGTAGGCGGAGGGGTAGGCGAAGGGATAATCGAAGCAGAAGAGGAAGCAGCCTCAAGTGCAGAGATCCTTTTGCTTGGCAATTTTTTCCATTAAATTACACGCAGTCAGCAAGCAATGGATACTTGGACAAGACGTTTTCTGCTGCCATAATTGCATGTAGAGATGGCCAAAGGGGTGGGGTGGGGTTTGCCGAGGGGGTAACTGGTTGCTGGAGGATCTTTGGGGGGGGGGGGCCCAACACCAAAGTGCTAAAGTGGTAAATATGTCAGCGGCAGTAAGACGATAAATTCTCGTTAAGTAGACGCGCACACGCAGCCCCAAAAGCGAGGCGTGGCAGGCGAGGGGATGGTGGTTGGCGGGCGGGCGGTAGGAGTAGAGAAGAGTAAGGGAAAGATGGATGTAAGGTGGGAGGAAGGATAAGGCAATCGGTTGGCCTAATCTGCTGCGCTTGAATGATGATGTGCCACGCCCACGCACAGCCCTTAATTACAGCGTGTGGCGTGAATTGAGTTTCGGCAATGCCGAGTGTTTATAAGCGTGAGTTAAGGTCGGGGCGGGGAGCGGTGGGGGTGGAGGTGTAGGTGGTTCTGTGGCATTGGTAGAAACACGTGCGCACATGTGCAACTTCCGTTAAAAATCTATTGCTAACTTTCAACAATTCCAGCACACAGAGAGATGGAGAGAGACGTGAACAGACACGCACACACACACACACACACACACAGATAGTAAGGTGCGCTTGTGTGTGTGTGTGTGTAAGTGAGTTAGAGTTTCCTGCAGCTGTCGTAGCAACTTCCGGCTGTTGCAGCGTCGACGATTCTTTTTCCTCCATCTCCGCCCGTCTGCTAAAACACTTATTTGGCTTAAGGCTACAAAACTCAAAGCCAAAAATAGCAACAACAACAACAAGAACAAGAACATTAACAACAACAACTAAGCAGTTGGAGTCGCCATCTTGAACACACCAAATGCTTATATACACTAGCTAGCAAAAGCTAGCTGCTATGGCAGGCAGAACTTAACACCAGTGTTGCCAGCTACTCGCCACAAAGAACAGAACAAACCGACGTCCAGAAAACTAGTCGGAAAGGCCAAAGTCGAGCGTACTCGACTAAGATAGACCCTGTACTTGTTCTGCAAAATCTCAAAACCTTTGCAAGCCTTCCTTCCTTCTACTTCCTTTGGCGCCGACACTCATAAAAATTGTTTTTTAAATAATTTTAAAAAATATTATGTCATAGCCATAACAATTTTAAAACAGATCGGTTCCCCAATGCATATGAAATGGGCTTTGAATTCGATTTCTAAAAATTCGTTATTGATTTTCGCGGGCGTGGTAAAATTATAAATCAAACTGTGGTTACTAAGGATAAAGTGAAATCTACATACCAAGTTTGGTGTCTCTAGCTCTTTTAGTGTCTGAGATCTAGGACAGACGGACATACCGACTCGTCTGTTAATACTCATAAAGAAAAGCTTAATAAACCCTGTCTTAAAAAAAAATGGGTCTAAAACTAAATAAAATATGTATTTGAAATAAGCTCCAAGTTTATATGTACTATATTTCAATGAAAAACTCATTTGGGATTACTGATTCACATTTCACAAATACATTTAAATTAGTTCTACAATCTTCGCTCCACAAAGTTAACTGCCGTACTGAACAAAACAAACACTCACCTGGTTAAATATTCACCATGCGCTAAACAATTGCCTTAATATACTACCAAAAGCTAACTGCTATGGCTTTAACTACAATTCGAACAGAACAACACAAACATCGCAAAAAGTGTTGCCTACTTTTAAGCGCCTAAAAAAGTGTATCAACGTTTAGAATGCTAGACAATTTTTTAAGAAAGCCAGATTATAAGCTTTTAAAGTAATTAGGGGTTTTTTAAGCACTGCGTGCCTTAAAAAATAGACAAAATAAATTTCTGCAAATGTATGTAACAATCAATAGAGAAAGCTCCGCACATTACATTTCTGTATCAGTATCAACACACAAATTTTGATCAATTTCTTAAAAATATTTACTCCTTTAATTTTCGATTTGATAAAAAAATGTTTGCCTGTCATAACTTTGGGAAAACTGAACCAATTTCCATTCGAATTGTTTTTTTTTTTTATCATGATTAGACCTTTTAATTCACTCTACAATTAAATATATATATACTATCAAATATCTTAGAATTTAGACAAGAGTCTCGCCTTTATGACGTAACTCTTTTAATATAGCTATAACTTCCGACAGCACGACATTTTGAGACTTGCATCGAAGCGTTCGATATAAGTTCGATTAATCGACTCACCAAATTAATCGAACAAACTATAATTGAACGCGATCAAACGATCGAACTATTAATTTCTTTATTAAACTTTGTGCGACTGAACTAATTACTTCTACATTCTTTCACTTTGTTGTAACAATATTTTGCCGAGTTCTAGAGACCCGATGGGCACCGATAATAAACCCAGCCCATTTCTAACTTTAAAGCAAATGTTAAAAAAAAAAACAAGTCGGTCAGTCGAGGCTCTTGCCACATATGTCAGTCTTTCTGAATTTTTTTTTGGCACGCCAAAGACTTCCTATGAATACAATATGATAGATTAGTCAGCTTCATACCAAAGTTAGTCGGAATGTAAAAGACAATTCCAAAAACACAATCAGTCAGTTTGGTTGGGAAATCTTGTGAAACAACAAAGATTTTCATGCTAAACTTTAATTTTCGATCTATCTTTCCTATAACAGATACATATATGAAATAGTAATCCGATTGTTTCCAAACTTGATCAGTATATAATAAACAATTCCAAAAACACAATCTGTGAGTTTTTTTTTTGAAATATCTTAATAAACCACACAGATTTTCCTACTGAACCTTTATTTGCAAACTATCGTTTCTATGGCAGCTATATGATATAGTCATCTGATATAAACCAAATATGACCGGGATGTATAAGACATGACCAGATGCATAGTCTGTGAGTTTGGTTGAAGTTTGTCGAAAAATAAAAGAGTTTGTCATACAAAAGTATGATTTTCGACCGATAGTTCCGTGGGCAGCTATATGATATAATGATCCGATCTGGCCAGTGCCGACATATGTACTGCCTGCAGCAAAAAGACGGATCTGTACCAAGTTTCATCCAGATAACTTTAAAACTGACTGACTAGTTTGCATAGAAACAGACAGACGGACGGAGAGACAGACAGACGGACAGGCAGGCAGACAGACGATCAGACAGAAGGACAGATGGACAGACAGACGGACGGACAGACAGACGGACAGACAGACAGACAGACAGACATACGGACGGACAGACAGACGGATAGACAAACGGACAGACAGACGGATGGACAGACAGGCAGACGGACACACAGACAGACGGACAGACAGACGGACAGACAGAAGGATGGACAGACAGGCAGACGGACACACAGACAGACAGACAGATGGACAGAGAGACATACAGACAGGCAGACAGATGGACAGACAGACGGACGGACAGACAGACGTACAGAATGGCAGACGGACAGACAGACGGACGGACTGACAGACGGACGGACTGACAGGCAGACGGACTGACGAATATGGCTATATCGACTGACTGTTGATGTTGATCAATAACATATATACTTTATAGGGTCGGACATGCCGCCTTTAATGCGTAACACACTTCGGGACAATATAATAATACCCGCTGCAAGAGTATAAAAAGAGTATTTACATTCGTGCCGTGGCTGCATTTGCTGCTGCTCCTTCTACTCCTGCTCCTTCAGCGTCACCGTCACCGTCTCCTTTTCCTTTTTCTTTCTCTTTGGCTTTGCTGCTGCTTCAATATTTTTTTTACGTGCATGTGTAATCAACAGACAGATAGTAAGTAAGTATTTATAAGTATGTACGTAAGTAATACGCATGCAGCTGTGTGTGTGTGTTTAAAAAATTGCACAAAGTTTAAGTCAGCTCTAGGTTTGCGTGTGTGTGTGTGCGTGTTTGTGTGTGAATATGCTCACGTGTGTCTGTGTCTGTGTCTGTGTCTGTGTGGGTGTGTCTGTGTGTCAGTCTCTGCGCTGTTTAACTCAGTCATAGAACTGTTGCTGAAGTCACGTAATTCAAATAACTAAAGTTGGCGTAAATATGCCAAGCATACAACAGCAGCGCGAACTCATACAAGCAAACACACACACACACACACACACACACATACACACACACACACAGACAGACAGACTAACGCCCTTACTGCAAAACACAATTGCATGGCTGTTAGTTTCTCTTGTTGTTGTTGTTGCTGGTATTGTTGTTATTGCTGTTATCGTTGTTGTTATTGTCGGTTTGCCGGTTGTCAGTTGCCGAGAGCTTAGTGCAGTTGAAGCTTTAAGCGTGTTAATTTCGTAATTTGTATTAAGCGCTCGTTTTAATTGGCCAATCAGCCAAAGGGCATAAAGCACTGCAAATGAGCACAAGTGTTAAATATACAAACATATATACATACATACTACATTTCAATAAAGCTTAAGCACGCCAGCCAATTAGCTGCTTAGACAATGCATGTTAAAGAAACTGATTCAACTGATATTTAACATAGATACAAAGCACACAGAGAGATGAGAGCGATGAACAAGATGGCCGCACAATTGACTCTCAGACACAAATATATGTACATACATACATACATCCACGCACACACATACGCACACATGCACAGTTAGTCAAGCAATTGTTTTGACAACAGCAAAATATGGCACAATGTGCAGAGATCATTTAAATAGTAATAAATCTGTTTGTTAATTTAAAAACAAAAACCGTTTTGATATATTCATTTATACAAAAATAATTACCCACTTAATGATAGTGCAAAGCTATGTCGCATTTTAAATTATATTTAAGTTTTAAGAAAAATGAACGCGAAGAATACCCTAAAGGACTTGAGTTCATGTAGTGAACATATTCGTTACCATTTTAGTACGGAAAATTGCATGTGGTAGGGATCACATCCCCATAGAAATGGGCGGTCAGCTACGACTTCAGTATGATAGACGTCCGCTGCATACACAGGAATTTCCTGCTGCAAACTCAGCTACGAATTCGATCTATCCCTGAGCCCATCACTGCTCGATTCAGCTAAGACTTCCAGTTGAATTTATGCCTATGCTTTGTTCTTTGTTTCGTTCTTCATCTGTATGGAATTTTTTGTCACGAGTATTTTGCGCATCAGTGCAAGCTGAACACGTGTTATGTGAACAACGACTCAAGCAGCGGCTAGCTAACGGCGCATAGGCAAAGAAGGAAACACCACGAAAAAAAAAACCGATAGGGAATCGTTGGGGAATTTTGAGGAAAATTCGAATTGGATTCCCCGATCGTAGGAACTCTCCATGTTAAATTCCTCAACCCTCGCCATACCAATTCCCTAAGGATTCCCTAACAACCAAGGAAGACTCCATGAGGATTCATCAAAGAATCCTTGGGGTTGTGAACTAAAGGGTATATACACACAAGAAAGCACATACACACACAACCACACACGCAGCAAGCGTGATTTGGCACACATGGTAAGAATCCTACACACAATGTGTGTAACAAATTTCAGTACGATCGGATATTGAACTCAAAAGTTATTCAATAAACAAATTTATGCAGCACAGCAGATGCGTCGCAGCGCAGTAGCAGCGCAGTAGTAGTGGCGCTAAACATAAACAATAAACAGCTGCAGTCCAGTGTTGCCAGACTATCGCAAGCTACCTACTCTCGATTCAAGCAAAATCGACTTCAAGCGATATATTTAAATCCCATTATAATGCAAATACTTTTCTTTGAAGACCCGCACAGTGTTTTCTACTGTCGCGCTCGCTCGACTGATCGGCTTGTTTTTTTTGAGATCTGCAAAAAGCCAATAGTTACTAGTGGCCAGATCTGAAGAATATGGGAGGTTCGGCAGTAATTCGAATCGTAATTCGTTCAATTTGACCATCGACTTCTGAACCGGTGCATTGTCTTGGTGAATCAGTTGTTTTTTCTTCGCCATATGAGACAAGTGTATCAGAAAATAAGTATGGGTATGGTAGCTACTAGATTTTGACTGTTGCCTAGTGTTATTGTCACAATTGTTGTTATTTTATATCGCTGCTTATGATCTACAATTGTGGCTGTCTCTTTCATGCACATTTTTCATTCATAGATGTATGTAAATATGTGTGTGTGTTTGTGTGTGTTTGCTGATATTTATCGGTGCAAAAGGAATTTTCATTAATTAGTTAAATGGGATTTGAAGTTGTGCGTTTGAAGGCTTAGCGAGCGTTTAATACTCACATACCTACAGATAACTGTATAGGGCGTATACGATTTACTTGTGGGCGTGGCACAAAGAGAGAGAGAGAGAGTACGCTTCCTAATTACTTATCTGGCAACGCTTTGGGAAACGATTTTAAAGTTTAACGGCCACTTAAGCTGACAGAGTCAGCCGCCATTTTGTAATTAGCACTCACTGAGATTTTTGCGGCTACTTTATATGTTAATGAGTTTTCTTGCCTTTGTCTTATCTCTTGCTCTCTGTTCCCCCCCCCCCCCGCTCCATCGCTTCCACGCTCCCATTAAAATGGACATGAGTGCGTGCAATTGAATTTGAAAGCAGTGCCTGGGATGAGCTTAAGTAAACCCAGCCCTGGTTATTCAACACTCTGCACTGCTTGATGTTGCATAATATGCAATATGAAAGCCTTTTTTTTTGGCTAAACTTCAAATTGCATTTGGGCAAAAAAAAAGAAGAGAAGCAGAACAAGAAGGGAAGGGAAAACACACAACACTGCAATGTAAAAGCAGAAAATGGAAAAGCCCATTGGCAGACAGACAGACTGACAGGCAAATGGGAGGAGTGGGGAGAATGCAAACAACAAAGTAGAAACAGTGTTGCCATATTAGCTGTTTTATAGCCAAACTTGGATACTTTTTCAATGGTTAGCTAGAAATGGTTGAGAAATGTTATTAGCTAGAAATCTGACAGTTTTCTAGAATGATTCGACTAATATTCACGATTGTCAGTTAATTTAATATATTTGTCTATATCTTAAAAAAAAATAAGTTTATAAATTTTAAGTTGAATCTGACAATTATATTAAAAAATACAACATTTTAATTTAAGACTGAAAAGAAAAACCTTAATTTTAAAAAAAAGATACCTATGAAAATCCATATACAGTATCTTCATTTGATTTGACATAATGAAAAACCCTCGAATTTATTCATATATTACAATCTATAATTATTATATTATTTAATCATGATTTTAAAACAGTGCATAAATAATAATAATAACATTATCTTAAGCTAACACTATGCTCAAAACTGAACTATATTCATCGACCTAGTTTCCACCTAAGGCCATACATTCAATTCAACGCTTCTCTAAATTTCCATTTCCCTTATTAAAAACAAGCCGATCAGTCGAGCGAGTGCGCTAGACAGTAGGAAACCCTGTGTCAAAGAAAAGTATTCTCATTAAATTGGGATTTAAATATATCGCTTGAAGTCGATTTTGCTTGCATCGTGAGTAGGTAGCTTGCGATAGTCTGGCAACACTGCGACTGCGGCTGTTAATTGTTTATGTTTAGCGCCACAGCGGCCGAAAGGCAAATCAAACATACATGAACAATCGCGTCTTTTCGTTCGTTCGTTACATCGTCGCCGCGACGCAGCGACTGCGCTGCTACTGCGCTGCGACGCATCTGCTGAGCTGAATAAATATGTTTTTGGAATAACTTCTGAGTTCAATATCCGATCGTACTGAAATTTGTAGCACACATTGAGAGTAGGATACTTACCATGCGTGCCAAGTCTCTAGCTATAAATCTGCTCTTGTTATCAGCTTTTTCCAATTGTGGTCATCGCGATAAAATTTTCAGTACACATTAAGCCCAACCTTTTTATCATGTGTGCCAAATCTCTAGCTTTAACATTGCTTATGCTATTGTGATTTTTCTAATTTTAAATAAAACAGGGCTTGATATCGAAAATTGAAAATAAACTTGATCTGCGTATGGTATTCAGGAACCTACATTCCAAATTTGAAGTCTCTAGCTCTTATAGTTGCTGAGATCCACGCGTTCATACAGACGGACAGACGGACAGACAGACAGACAGACAGACGGAAAGGTGTCAATCGACTCGGCTATTGATACTGATTCAAAATATATATACTTTACATAGTCGGAGATGCCTCCTTCTGCCTGTTACTTACATTCAGACAAATTCATTATACCCTTCTTTGCCCATTTTTAATGAGCACAGGGTATAAAAAAAAACAAGAAAAAATTGAAAAATATTAAGAAATTAAAAAAATATTGAACCAAGATTCGAACTCTGTTAAAAAGGCACGCGAATCAACCGAAATCTTCCTCAATGGCTCGAAGCTTTATCAAAATGTTTAAGGTTTCCAGCCTTGTTTAAAATAGTTAATTTATAAACGAAGTTCATTTTTTTAACGATACTTTTGTCGACAGCTTTTAATTGGCAGTTTAAAAAAATATGTTATTAAATAAGGAATAGAAAACAGTTTGTAATTTAATATCTAACCTATATTTATAATTCATAATTATTATTTTCTTTGCTTGCTTAATTGTTTTTTTTTATAAATTTCTGGCCAGTTTTTTTTATTTAATTAACAGTTTTGTAGCTTAAAATTCTGACAACACTGGCGGCAACTCGTATGTGCACACATACGTATGTGCACACATACGTATGTGTGTACGTCTATGTGTGTGTGTGTGTGTGTGTACGCCAGCAACATTTTCTTATCTAAACAATATTTGGCGGACGACGACGACGACGACGTTTTTCTCTAGCTGATTGAACAAAGTTTGTTGTTGTTGTTGTTGTTCTTGCTCTTTGCTATTTGACTAGTGCAAAAATTGTTTCTGATAAAAAAAAAGCTCAGCTCGGCCAACAGGAAGAATGAAGAAGAAGAAAACAGCGAGTGCAGCTTTTATTATTATTATTTGCATTATTTTTGTAGTTGTCCATTGCAGAAATCGACATGTACACGGTTGAAATATCCATTAAAATGTTGATAATGTTGTGGAAAACTTAAAACTTGTGGGCACACATAGACACACACACACACACACACACATATATAACATACATGTATATGACTAAGTATTAGGGACCCTCCAGTTCGGTTTAGATGGATCGCTTCCAGCTCATGTCTGATTTCCTGCATGAGTGAAATCAGGCATGAACGAGAAGCGAACGCTTCACTCGTCGAAGTAAGAAGAAGCATACCAAATGAGAGAGTTTCGGTGAGTGGCATGTATTGAGAGCGTGTTACTCTCTTTTTAGACCCTTTACTTGAAAAAAGTAAATATGGTCTATTAAGTTTGTCAAATTGTGCGTAACAGGTCGAAGGAAGTCCGGCAGACCCCATAAAGTATGTATATTCTTGATCAGCATCACCAGCCGAGTCGATATAGCCATATCCATCTGCCCGTCTGTCTGTATGAGCGCCTAGATCTCAGAGACTATAAGAGCTAGAGTCACCAAATTTGGTATGTTGGGTCGTCTATGGGCTAAGCAGTTTAAGTTTATGTTAAAATTTTGACACGCCCCCTTCGGCCTCCGTAAATCGAAAACAACATTTTGTAAATCCCATAAAAGAGAATTATTAAAGCTGGGCTTCTGAATTTTGGCACACTGGACAAGCATCGGGGTCCTAATGTATCCTGAAACTTTCATTAAGATCGGATAATAAACTCGGAAGTTATCCATAACTCAATATTACTCAGTGTCGGACCAAAGGAAGAAGAAGAGCATATTGACGTTAAAACGCGCTATGGGAACTATTAGTGTTACTCTTATTTCCATTTTGAAGAATAAGTAAAGGGTATCTCATAGTCGACTTCGACTGTAGTCTTTTCGACTGTTTAATATATATATTTTATTATATTTATGGTTTCAATTGAATTGAACGGCTGGGAAGATAAGGGTACTGGGTATATAGCAGTCGAGTAACTCGGCTGTAGTTTTCTTACTTGATTTTTATCTATTTATAAATCTATATCTGAGATCCTTTCGTTCATACGGACGGACCGACGGACATGGCTATATCGACTCGGCCATTGATGCTGATCAGGAATATATATGTACTTCATAGGGTCGGCCACGCATCCTTTTGCATGTTACGTACTTTTAACAAACTCAATGTACCCTCACAGTATATAAAATAGCTAGAAAAAGTTAGATAATTTTCAACAAAGTCAATTAAAAAGTTATTATAGTTTTTTCGGTTGGTTTAAGACACTACACCCTTCAAAAAAAAAAGGAAAGAAAAGGGTGTGCACATGCCAAAAGTACCAACAAATATATTTGCTACATACAAAATATAATGCTAAAGTCGAAGCCGACTATGAGAGACCCTTTACTTGTGTATTCTGTAAAACTATCGACTATTTCTATCGCAGCTGCATGTTATAGTAATCCGATCTTGATCATATTTGGATATAATCATAATATTAGTATCATAATAATACTTATATATCTGGTGAGTTTGGTCCGGATATCTTGAAAAACAATAAAGTTGTTTATACAAGAGTTTCTACGATTAGCAAAATTTTAAAACAAACTTGATCTTTGTTGAGGTCTCACCAAATTTGGTAAGTCTAGCTCTTATAGTCTCGGAGATCTAGATGTTCAAGCATAGGATAGACAGACATAGCTATGTATATCTACTCGGCTATTGATGCTGATCAAGAATATATACATATACTTTACTGGGGTCTGCCAGACTTCGTTTACTTAATCAACTCGGAAGTTATTCAAAAACAGACAACACTGACGCTGTGGCGTGTTTGTTCGCGTGTGCATGATTTTCTATACACTATAAGTACAGGGTCTGCCAAAGTCGGCTTTGACTGTAGGCCAGGGTACTCTACTATTACCGAGTATTTGAGTTCACAATTATTGAATTTAGTCGGAATATCTTGGAAACTTGTATTTTGGTGAATTGTTCCTATTACTATATCATAACAATATGTCAAACCTGCTTGGATAACCATAAATGTCCATATGGGCGGTGCCACGCCTACTACTTCCAGCCCTACCATCTATTGATAACTTAAGTTCAATGCAGAAAAAAACTAAACCAACAAATATTGATTCGTTTTTGAGCTTTTAACTAAAACGTAAAAAATGGTAAAATTCTCCATAGTCTGCTACAGTTTGAATCTTCACGTGCGAGTGCGATAGAGAGATGAAAAGAGAGAGATAGCAATAATATTAATTTATTAATATATATTTACTAAAAAACTATTTGTTTTCCTGCTTTGCTGCTGGTAAATTACAATTAAAGTTATCAATTTAACATGTTTTGCACTTTTATCTTTATTTTCATTTTTTGTTGTTTTTTTTTTTAGTTTAGTTTTCCCCCACACGAAAACAATGATTAAATTGTTTAACAAAATGTATGTATGTATGTGTCATTGTAACTAGAAACTAATTTATAATTTATGAATTATAAACTTAAAGCAGTTAAATTTTATACGCATTCTTCTTCATCGTCTTCGTCTTCTTCTAGTTGTAGTTTCTCCATCTTCTCGATAGATTCAACAATATTTTTTTTTGTAATTTAATTTAAATGCGCACAAATTCTTGTTGTTTAGGAAGTAGAAATTATGTCTGGCTTTCTTTTTTTTTTAGTTTGTTTGTTTGAAATGTATGATAAATGGGCGGGATGAGGGCGAGGTGCAAGTGGGCGTTGGCGAGTGGGCGTGGCAGCTGTTGGTGATCATCAACAAAAAGTGTTAACATGACTTTTAGTTTATTATTGTGAACAGCACAGTGTGTAATTTGTTTTTTTTTTACATAACATAATAATAATCTTTATCTTCTTGCTTCGCATCTTTGACAATTTGTTTTGTTTTTGTTTTTTATTAAACTTGCTGCATTTTCTTTTGCTCCCATTGCTTTATGTCGCCGCTGCTGCTGCTTCTTCTTCTTGTGGATGTTCTTTTGCTTGTTGTGGTTGTTTTTAAGGGGTAAGGGATGGGAATGGGTGGTTGGGGGGTTGATGGGCAGGGCTGGCTTTAGAATTTATACATTTATACATTTGCAATTTTTCAAGTCAAATGTTCAAAAAAGCAAAAATTTCACCTCCGAATAAAAACAAATGAACAATTATTAATTATGCTTGGCTGGCTTGCTGCAGTTGTGTGTGTGTGTGTGTGTGGATCCTTATTAAATTGTTGCTGTCGATTTTCCATGCTGCTATGGATCCTGGCTTAATGACGCTCACAATGATAGTATTCTTGTTATTGTTGATATCCCATGTTTCTGCTGTTATTGCTGTTGTTTCCGTTTCTATTTCTCAACTTGTGGCTGCTGTGCATTGTTGTGGATTGTGTTTGTGTGTGTGTGTGTGTGTGTGTTGTGTGTTTTGTGGTACCTAACCAATCATCAGTCCACAGCCGAGTTTAAAATTATTCTTCACATGATTCATGCGTCCACTCAACGTAAATGAAAATGGCAACGGCTGCAAACGCTTTTCCAGCACTCCCGATATATGCCAATTGGAGTCAATGGAGCCTACACAAGAGACAGAGAAAGAGTTCGAGTTAGAGAGATACAGTCATATTGTGCACATGCTACACATGTTATTTCACAGCACCTCGGAAAACCAAATCCGCTTTGGGCAAATCAATTTGATAGGCAATCGTGGCCACAGATTCCTGCATACGCAGACTTGTCTCCACCTCAACGCCAATTTGTAATTGCTCGCTGGCCTTTTGGTAATAGCACAAATGGAGTCCACTGGGTCCGAGGGTGCCCGACCAAATGGAATCCCCATGGGTATAGCGTCCCAAGGCCGAAACGATGGCAATCTGACGGCCGGGCACATTTGGGCCATATTGGTAGGCCACCTCGGCGCCAAGGGCCGTGCGCTGTGTGACCGATTGCAGGTATTGGCCAACAATCACGCCGGAATTGGTAAATATACTGGGATTGCCCAATGTGAGGGATGCGGTGAAATCATTGCCTCGATAATCTGTGCTCAGTTGTGTGGCCATTACTTTTGATTCCTGAATCTGTAAAAGGAATAGATAAGGAGAGATAGTTATTTACTGTGCCCATTATTTATGATAGATATTCCCAGTATTTGTGATAACTGTTCCCAGTATTTGTGATAACAATTGCCAGCTCAAGTCAACTGTTTCATGACAAAACGAGTTAATTCTCGTTGCAAAACAACTGTTACCAGTATATGACTACTATTGTACGATAAATAAAATGCCAACTATGTCCACTGTAAGACAATGTCTTGCATGACAGCTGTTCCCAATGCATGACAACTGTAACAAGGGCAAGACATCAATTTCCAGTGTTATTAGAACAAGGTCAAGAATTATTCTTAACTTTTCTCAGTATACGAAAGCTGTTCCCAATGCATGACAACTTTCAAATCAGCTTTTTCAGTGCATTACAACAGTTACCATTCTATGGAGACTGTTCCCAGTGCATAACTCGATAAAGGTGCATCACAATTGTTTTCAGTATATATTAAAATCTGTCATAAATGCATGACAACAGTTTCCTGCGCAAAACAACAGGTACCACTACATTGCAACAGTTCCCTGTGCATTCCAACTGTACCCAGTATATATGACAATCTGTTCCCAGTATAAGACAACTGTTCTCAATCACTATCCAGAGTCAAAGCAATGTTATCAGTACATGATAAGCATTCTATGTGCAAGACAAAAGTTGGCATCTTAAAAAAACTGTTCCCCGTGCATTTCAGCTGTACCCAGTATATATGACAAACTGTACCCAGTACATATGTATGTATATAACTTACCTGCGAGGCAAACTTGCAACGCAAACGCGATGAGAACTGATGTATAACATTGGCATTCAGATTACCCGACGGATCAATATCCCCCAATAGCACCGGGAACGCCTCGGTGGGGCTGTATTGCTTGGTGCCCACATAGGTTGCGCCAAACCGATAACCGCTCGGCACTGTGGTGCTCATGTTGATCGTGTGCGATACCTGAAAATGATTGCTCAGACCTTTGTTCAGCATGATCTTGGCGCCCTCAAAGGTGATGGCCTGAACATCTGTAACAGTAAGAGAGAGAGAGCAATATATATAATATGTATAAATATATCGATACAATATGTGCAACTGATAATACATAATCAAAGAACAACGCACGCATACATATGCAAAAACGCACGCAAAACGCACACACACACACACCCACACACACGCACTAACACACACACAGGGCACCGACCGACCCCCCTCACATGCTTGTAGGTTATGTCATCACAATTGTTACATTTTTTTTTGTACGCGAATTAATACTGAATGAACTGCATTTGATGAATGACATTGCATACCTTTGCATTTCTTGTGCAACTCCTCGACAGTGCCGGGATTCTCCAGTGTGTTATCCTTGGACGCATCGCTAATATCGGCCGCAATAATTGTGGCTGCCTCTGTATTCAATTGCGCTGCTTCCGGCAATCCCAAGCTGGCAGCGACACTGTTGCTGCGTGCCGCCGTTGACTCGATGCCGGATGATGCCGCTAGCACGTTACCCATATTTCTAATTGCCCAAAATTTGCTGCTGTATAATTTTTATAGTTTTTTTTGTGTGTGGCCGTCGAAATTTATAATTGGCACGCGCTGTATTTTGGGATTTCTGTGTGTTAGACACACTACAAAAAAAAGACTGACTGCTTTTGACAGCAAAGTCGATATCACATATGTTATATATCGATAGCATACTAGAGCTGTACAACTATCGATGGGGGCTTTCTACAATCGATAGGCCGTCGCGAATTGCTTATCGTAAAAAGAAGACGTAGCTAAAGTAATTGACGCAAGCAGACAAAGCGGTTGCAAGTGTTTATAAATTAAGATATTTACACAGTCTAATTTTTATGTCCAAACTGGTGATCAGCATCACTAATACTCGATAGTTTCGGCAGTAACAGCTAAGTTGCCACTGCAGTGCAGCTGTAAGCAATGCACGCGTTGCCAGACTATTTACAACTATTTAGCGCCAACTTTTGAATAAGTAAAATAACACAACACCAGGTTAATCAATAAAAACGTTTATATTTCAAGTTCAAGTATATGTATCATATTTTTCTTTTGATCATACATGCACATATATAGAAGTATTTAATGTATAAGTTAATAAGAGGAGCACAAAACTCTGCTACTTATAAATCTGAAAAAAAAATAGTTTTAATCAGAAGAAGAGTTTTGGCTGTTTCGGTTTGCGGGGGAAAATAGGAGGAAATTGCTATAAAAAAAATATACATGTATATATACTGGACTAAACTATGAGTCATCTAATTGGCCAAATCATCGAGTCCATCAAGTCATCAACGTTAAACGATGTAAACTGTACAAATGTTAAAATACTCACATTTTGATGTAAACAATAATAAACAAAACTATAAATAGCTGCAATACACATACGTGTGCACATACATGTATATGTATTTATGTACAAATCATTTTGCACTTCAATATATCTTATTTTCTTTTTTTTTTCTTTTGGTGCGCTATTAAAAACGAGTCAACAAATAAAGACAGCATACAAAAATATCAACTTAAGATATAAAATCGAATTTAAAGAAAATAGAATAAAATCATATATAATAAGTATATGGAGATATTTTTAAGAGACTGTTCGTAAACTGGAAAGGAAGCAGAGAAGAAACAAAAAAAAAAAAAACTAAACATAGAAAGGGGAATCGCCAATCGAATCGAATCAAATCAACAGCAAGAGGATTTCTCCGGCTCAGCGACAACCAGATTAAAGTCCAAACTGTTGGGTCTCGCAAAACCGGACTTGATGCCATCCCAGCCATCCTCGGCCTTATATTCGCCGGACCGTATACGGGCATAGACCTCCTGTGTGACCATGCGGAAGGCTTCCTCGACATTGGCGCCGGTGCGCGCGGAAGTTTCAACGAAATGCAATCCATGCAGTTTGGCAAACACCTTTCCATCCTCCGTAGACACCTCACGATGCCCCCCGGCATTGACCAGATCCAGTTTACAGCCGACCAATGCAAAAACCGGCACATGCGGCTCAATGTGACGTCGCGCCTCCATCATCCAAAGTGGTATATGCTCAAAGCTGGCATAATTCGATATATCATAGACGAGCAGCACTCCAACTGAGTTGCGATAATAGGATTTTGTTATTGAACGAAAGCGCTCCTGTCCGGCCGTATCCCAGAGCTGCAATTTGATTTGTGTTCCATCCTTCATCTCAATCAGGCGGGCGAAGAAGTCAACGCCCACTGTGGGATCTGATAGCTGAAAAGAGAAAAATACAAAAGAAAATTTAAATAAATGTAAATATTACGAAAAAAAATAGACTATTAATGCAATGTTATATTTAAATATGTATATTACAAATCAATTATCTGTACGAGTTTTATTATTAATTTAAATATATGCAAATATCAGAGCAACTTTAAAACCCATTAAACAATTACAACTTATAAACATTGATTGATAAAACACTATTTGAATTAAACAATATATACAGTTTTGTTCTAGTATTGCAATTTATATAATATATATAATATAATTTAATATATATTACAAATAAATTGGCTTTATAACTGACTCGAAATCTGAACGAATATTATTTTGAATTTAAAAATATGCCAATATCACTGTGTCGGTGAAAAAAAGCTGAATGCTACACTGAAAACTATACATTGTGTGTGTGTGAAGAAAAGCTGAATGCTACAGTGAAAACTATACATTGTGTGTGTGTGAAGAAAAGCTGAATGCTACAGTGAAAACCATACATTGTGTCGGTGAAAAAAGCTGAATGTTACTGGCTAACGTAAAATTAATATGGACGATTGCTTTCACACATGTTTCTTAAGAGAACACCGTTTCACTTAACAGTATAACAAAATATAACAATTTGCTGGAAGTTTCATTGTAATAGACTTATAAATAAAGAAGATCTTCAAGAATTTGATCTAATTCATGACCAGAGCGAGAGCGCACATTATGAAATTTTCCAGCACTATTGTTTAGGAGTTTGCCGAGCACTGAAAACTCAAACTGATGGTTATATTTCATAATAATATATATATTATTATCTTTATAATATCCTATATATATCTTATTATCTTATATATATATTTTATGACGAAGAGCTTGTCCACATATTTGGTCACTGCGCTAGGTGTATATTTTAGCTGCTTAAAAGTGTTGCATGGCAATTCTTTCATAACCGTTGTCCGCAAATAGTGTTAATTTAATGTAAATTCCTTCCTTTACTATCAAATAACATTGGAAATTCAAAAAGTGCGCGCATAAATGACCAGCGTTGCCAGACTTATTAACATTTTGCCATTGTTGTTGTTGCGATAGGAATTGCTTTATCAGTAACACACACACACAGACACAGGCTGAGACATTGCAGCTTGAAGATAGATGCTCGCCTTTGTCTCTTTATTAATATATTGTGCACTACTTAATTATGTAATTATTATAATTATTCGCACTTGACACAGATCCAGTGGGGAGTATATATTATATATATATACATACAGTTAGTTCATTTATTGCACACATACCTCGGCAAATTTTCCATCTGTGAAGAATTTAAGCAATGAACTTTTGCCCACTGTGCTGTCGCCGATGAGTATTAGACGAAATTGATAATCAAAGATTGGCTCAACCATCGTGATTGAATCTGTTTTTTGTTGTTTAACAATTGATTAACGTTACTGCTGTTGTGCTTTTCTTGACGTTAATGCGCAAATTGTTTTTTCGTCCTTTTACAAACGACAAAACAGTCGCAACCACTTTCAAAGTTCACGCCCAACTATCACGAATTGCTTTGTGTTGTTAATTTGCAGTTGAACTTTGTTGCTGATTTTTTTTTTTGTTTATTAACTTTAACTAAACTCAGCTGCTCAGCTCTGTTTTGTTTGTTTTTTTTTCTAACGCGCAGCTATTACTGTATGTGTGTGTGTGTGAGTTTTTACAGGGCTGACAAACGATTAGTTGTACTCATACACGCAGTGGCAATGATGCGTTTTACTCATACACGCAGTGGCAACCCTGCGTTTAGCGCACTTGAATTTGAATTCAACATAAACTAATCGATTCTTCTAAATAAAACAAATATATTTATTCTTATGCGTTTGCAAGAAATTCTATTACTTAATATATTACAGTGATTATTTTAAACAATAAATAAACATCATATTAATATTTGACATATATATATATATATATATATATATATATATCGATGTTGACTATCGATATTGTTCTTTCCATCGCTAATTGTCACATTTGACATTAGTTCGTTTTATTTCGGCTTTATTTTTATATTGTTTTCATTTTGTACTGCACAAATGTACAATAAAAGCAAACGTGAAAGTGGAGCAACAAATAGCAATTTTTGTGGATTTACAATTGGCAAGAGGAACGGCGCAAGGGCGCTTTAAATTGCCGTTAACCAAGGCACAAAGGCAATTCCAACCCCTTCAGTGTTCTCCAACGTGTGCGGATTTGGTTATCAAACAGAAAACGGAAAACATTATTTGTTGTTTGCCGCAAAATACAGTGCATATATTCACACATAGATGTTTAAGTTTGTGCTGCACGACGCCATTGGCTACGTGCGCAATAATGTGCGTGAGTTCAGTCTCAATGCGCTCCGGCTGCTTCCCCAGTTGCCCCAACTAAGTCCCTACGATGTGAGTATCGATTAACAGTACAAGTGAAATGTTGTTGTTGTTCGTATACCCGTTAGTTGGGGAGTTTAAGGGTATATTGTATTTTGTGTTAATATTAAAACAAAAGAAAACTAAATTTGTTTGTTAGAAACCTTGAGCATATTTAGAATTTGCTGTTCAAAATCTCCTCATGTATTTACTTTACATAAATGACATCGCTTCAATAATTATAGCAATTTTTTTAATAATTCCAAAAAAAGTTAAAATAAAATACAAATTTGATAAGTCTAAAGTAAATGTACCATTTAAAAGTAAAAGTTATCAAATGTACCAACAATTTAAAAATGTATCAAATTTGGTACAGATGTACCAAATAAGTTACAGATGTACCAAATGTGGTACAAATGATACATCTGTACCAAATTTGGTACAGAAGAATTGAATCCACCATACCTACAGTTTTCAAGATACAGCGCTTTTCACTTGTCACTATTATTATCAATTGTTCAATTTTAACCCAATAACCCAAACCAGCAGCCTTGATCAAAGCAATTACTTTACTTATATAAATTAACTAATGGGTATCTTTTACTTGTCATGTGTGCAGGTAAATTTGGCGCTGAGGGAAAACGAATTCGTGTACAATTTCCCGCTCGACGGCATCATACACAGCTATGAAACAAACCAACTGGGCTCCAATTCCCCCTGCGAGGATTCACGCACCGAGGCGAGTCTTCTGTTCCGCAACGGATTCATCTGCGGCATTTTTGACGGCCATGGCGGCGCTGCCTGCGGTCAGGTGGTGTCCAAGCGTTTGCTGCGCTACATATCGGCGGGCACACTGCCACGCCAGGTGCTTCGGGAGCAGTTAAAGCAGGACTGCACCAGCCAATCGTTCCTCAAGTGTCACAACGACAATGTCGACTTTGTTAGCGAGATACGACCCATTTATGAGAACAGCTTTCAGCAGTATATCAAGAGATTGAGCGAGCAGCCACAGCGGGATGTGGCCAGTGAGCTACAGGAAGCATTTCAGCAGCTGGACGAGGATTTGGCAATGGAGGCGCTGGCCACCAGCGATGTGCGCACCATGAGTGTGGCGTTATCGGGTAAGCTTGTGTGATGATATGGCAGCGCCACAGTTGCATTATGCAGTAAGTTGGCTGTGCCACAATCGAGAGCTATCAAAGATTCTGCAATAATATTTTATATGATTTTCCGACTATTTGATTTGTAAACTTTTACAAGGATCTGGCAACGCTATCATTGCATTAGTCAAAAAGATGGTTGCGCGTATCAAAAGTATCGTAATCGATAAATATCGAACATCCTGCGATAACATTTACACCGGCTACGACTTTTTGACACGACACTACTGCCTTATGCAATAAGACGACAGCAACTGTCAAAATTATCACAATTTTATTTTCCGACTATTCGAAGTTAAACTCTTGCAACGATCTGGCAACGTCACAGCTGCATTATGCAACTAGTTGTCTGCACCTGTCGATAACTATCAAAGATCCTGCGATAACATATTGAAAAATTTTCCGACATTTTGACTTGCTGGAAAACTGACAACTGCATTGTGCAGTTGCACCTCAAAATTATCTCAATCGATAACTATCGAAGATCCTTTGAGAACATGTTGAATGATAAATAATTTCTTGCAACGATCTGGCAACGCTGCAAGTGCATTATGCAATAAGTTGGCTGCACATTTGAAAACTATCGATAGTTACCGAAGCTTCTACGATTACATTTCAAAATTATTTAAATTATTCCCTGACATTTTCGCAGGTGCTGTCGCCTGTTTGGTACATCTGGAGGGTCTGCAGTTGCACGTGGCAAGCACTGGGGATTGTGGCGCCGTGCTGGGCGTTTTGGATCCACAGACAAATCAATGGCATCCCAAGAAGCTAAACATTGAGCACAATGCGGATAATATGCAGGAAGTTGATCGCATTTTAGGCGAACATCCGCGCGAGGAGCGTGAAACGATAATAAGAAATGGACGTCTACTTAGCCAGTTGGCGCCGTTGCGAGCCTTTGGCGATTATCGCTACAAATGGCCCGTGGAGACGATGCAAAAGAAGGTGGTGCCCATGTTCGGGGAGCATGTGATGCCGCCAAATTATTATACACCGCCGTACCTGACCGCTCGCCCAGATGTGCAACAACACGAGCTGGGCGCCAACGATAAGTTTCTAGTCATTGCCAGCGATGGACTCTGGGATTTCCTATCGCCCAGCGAGGTTGTCAGTCTCGTCGGCGAGCACATGAACTCCAAGAAGATGCTGGAGCCAATGCGTCTGCCGCCCGGCAACATAAAGCTCAAGGAAATCTCGAAGCAGCTCGCTGAACGCAAGTAAGTTTTCTCATAATATGTGAACATAACTGGGTAATTTCATAGAATGTTGATGATACCACCATCTTTAGCTCATAGCTGGGTCAATCTAAGATTTTAAATCATTAAAGCTAATTTCTTTATTTCAATCCGAGTGTTAATGTAGTTAGATCAAATGCTACATTATATGTTTTTGGCTCCCTTAATGTCACATACAAAGAATATGCAACATATTTTATATGTTGCCATTCGCCTCGAGTATTTCCAGTGCTACGAAACGAAATACTCGATTCTTTTTTATCGATATCACAATAAATTGCAAGCCGATATTTAGCACAACGAAAATCGTGACATTTGTAGTATAACTATTTTGGATATCTTCTTTTTTGTAACTACTGTTTAAATTCTGGTGCTGTTTTATCCTAATGTTTCCTAACTTTTGTAGTCCTTATACTTTTTTTTTATTTGTATGTAATTCTCACAAAGGTATTAATTAAATTTGTTTGAATTCCCCCAGAGTTGTTATAACTTTGCAAAGGATATTATATTAATATAATTTTGTCATTAAATTTTACTAAATCAAAGACTTAAATTTATTTATATATATCACTTCTATTAAATATTTAATTGGGATTCTTCGCGAACAGCCAATATTTAATTGGGATATTTTCATTCACTTAAATTGGCTGGTTGTGAAAAATCCCGTTTGAATATTTAATGGAAGGGAAATATCCCAAGCGAAGGGAAATAAATAGAGGCTGAAGGAAGTGGCTGAGAAATTTGGTATTCCAGCTTGTACGGTTTTCACTTATATTAAAAATTAGAGAATAAATTATTATTAATTAACAAGAATTGAATTAGTCGAAGTCTCCATAAGTCGAAGGTTTTCTTTGCCTAATGGTGATTCGAGCTGGGGAATTTTGACTGTATTTCCAAATCATAATGCAAGAATTCAATTAAAACCCAATTGATTGAAACAAAATAGTAGAGTAGTAGTAGTAGAGTAGAGAGAAGTGTAATTGAAGTCCATTATCTCAGCTGAGTCAATTGAGCCATGTCTGTCTAGAGATTGGCCCAGCCTGGTCAAATTTGTGAAAAAAGTTTGTTTGGAAATTATTATTTATATTTATAATCTTAAATCGAACATATACATATTTTAACTTACCTATTTTTTATGTAAAAAATTAGTTTGTCTAAATTAGAGCTTGTAAATCTGGTACGTCGACTATTTAAAATATTTCCCGATGTAGAGAAAATCCCTTTTAATCGTTGACGAGCTTACTGGAATGGCTACAACTTTTCTTGCCAACGTTTGCAACAACTTAAGCTCGTTCGCATTTTGAACAGTAAAATTATATTTTGAAGATGTGTGAAATCGTGCCCGTACCGGGCATCGGGCTTTTTGTATAGGTCCGAGCTCGCATGAAAAAAAGTCCCGTTTCCATTTTTCATGCACGAAGGAATGGGATTTTTTGAAAAAGCCCGTGAATCACGAAGCCTAAACAGGCCCGTGCCCGTCTCTAATGCAAACTATTTAGTTCCTTTTGGGTTTTAAGCTATTTTGATTAAACTCGATACAGGTGCGTCTATGTCTGTTTGACGAAACTGGACTGATCTGATCGCAATTAGAGCGATCTGTCGAAAATGGACGTTTAGTAAGAAAAACTACTTGGGTTTTTAAAGATACTATTTCTGTCTTTCACATCCTGATCAAATTTAGCTTAAATCGTTCCACTATATAGTATAACTGCCATAGGAACGATAGATCAAATTAAAGATCTTAAGATCTAGTATGTAAATCTTTGTTGTTTGCGATCTTAATCATTCTCACAGTTTATGTATGGTACTTTGGTATTTGTTTATTACATCCTTACAAAATTTGGCTTAAATCGGACCACATCATAAAGCTGTCATTATTGGAAGGATCAGGCGAACATTGAACACTGGGCTCTGCAAGGGTGTAAAATCATTGATTACCATTCTTTCTTGTTTTCAATATGTTTAGTATTAAATTTAATATGATATTAATTGTAATTTATATATTAGTAATCCGATTAAGACGTTTTCTCTTTGTGCTATAATAAGACGCAGTAAGCAAAGGGAAACTTTGATTAAAATATAACCAGAATCATTAAATTGAGTGCAAATCCAGCTTAATTTTGATAAACTTATTCTCTAATTTTTACTTGAAATTCAAAATAGTTGTCTTGACTCTCAAATAATTAAATAAGTAACTAATAAATCGAATTATCTTGCAGAGCTGGACTCACCAGGAAGCCCATTGACACAAATGCTGCAACACATTTGATACGCCATGCGCTGGGCGCCACAGAATATGGCATTGAGCACTCAAAGATCTCGTACTACTTGTCGCTGCCACAGGATGTGGTGCGTCTGTATCGTGACGACATCACCATTACCGTCATCTACTTCAACTCGGAGCACATTGCCAAGCTAAAGCATGAAAACCAGACGCCGGCGCAGACGCAGTCGCAGCCTCAACCCGCAGCGTGATCATCGAATTAGGATTGCAATTGCAATTGCAATTGGCTTGGCAAGGAATCAACTTCAGTACCTTGCTTCATCGGATCATACTATCTAGTTATGTCTGTATTTATTGGCCAGTGCCTAATCTAATCTTTTAGCCACTAAGTTGTTTCGTTTAAGTTTTGTTTATACATTTTTACAAATACTTCCTTCCCCTCCAATTGTTGTTGTTGCCGTCTATCCTTGTAACAGGACGAATGCCGCTCGCAGGCTAAATACTAAAATAAATATGCAAAATCAATTATATAATATATATAATTTTTAATCGCCTTTTATAATGGAAAAATGTATTTAGCGGAAATTGTTTATTAAGCAAACGAAAATGTCAGCTAAAATTGTACTTTTATCTGGAATAATCGATATAATTTATGAGTTAGACACATGGAAAATTGTTGAATTTATAGGATTTTGACAGAAAGCGTAGATTATCCCAAGAAGTCAATCAGTTCATGTCGCTAACAGTTTAGTTGTGTATTAAAGAGAAAGAGATAGAGAGCTAATGAAAGAGTGAGAAGGAAATGCGAGCAAAGTTTGATTCAACATATTTATATGTGTTCCTTTTTAAAACTCACATGTTATTATTATCACCAATTGATTCATATTCAATTCCCCTGTCTATTTATGTTAAGCGTCTGTTAATTACTCTATCTGTTAAGAGTTCACTGGCCAATGCTAGAGAGAAACGGAGAGATAGCTAATGACACAAATGGTTCAAAGTAGCTTTCCGTATTCGCTATCAAAACTCACTAGTAGTTAGTAATTGATATTCTCTTCCCCTGCCTATTTCTGTTAAGTGTATGTTAATAACTCTTTCTGTTAACAGTTCACTTGTCTATTAAAGAATGATATATCTTTCATTATATATCTTTCTTTAATAGAGACAGAAATGTTTTCACTTTATTTGAAGTATTTGCTTACGATCCCTTTAAAAATCATCTACTATTTGGAATACTGACTGATACTCCGTGTCCCTGCCTATTTATGTTAAGTGTCTGTTAACTACTCCTTCTGTTAACAGTTCACTGGCCAATGTAAGAGAGAGAGAGAGAGAGCTAATGAAATAATAAGAAAGACATTTGAGCAATTGATTCGCCGTGTCTTTCGGTATTCCCTTTCAAAACTGAATTCACATTCTCTTCCCCTAACTATTTCTGTTAAGTGTCTGTTAATTAATCTTTCTGTTTACAGTTCACTTGTCTGTTACAAAGGAGATATAATGAATGAGTGAACAAGAAATGTTCTCACTTTATTTGAAGTATTTACTTACGATCCCTTCAAAACTCATCTACTATTTGGAATACTAACTAATATTCCTTGTCCCTGCCTATTTCTGTTAAGTGGCTGTTAATTACTCTTTATGTTAACAGTCCACTTGTCTATTAAAGAAAGAGATATGATGAAAGGCTGAGTCAGAGAATGTTTTCACTTCATTTGAAGTATTTGCTTACGATCCCTTTAAAATTTGGAATACTAACTTTTCCCTGCCTGTTTCTGTTAAGTCACTGTTAATTACTCTTTCTGTTGTATCTAATGAAACTGTTTAGAATACATACTATGTTCCACTGATTATGTATGCCCTTTAAAAACTCACATACTACTATTTATAATTATTATTATTTTGATTAATTCACACTCCTTTTAACTCACTCTCGCTCTGCAAACTTTGTGAGAAATAAGAAATATAGAGATATGTATAAATACAAAGTTTATGTTTACATTGATGATTTCGAGAAATTGATTAGTTTATTTTACACTTAGATTCATTACACAGATAGAGGGGGCGGGGGGACATATGTTTATTTGTTTATACACAGGGTATACGCGTAGGGTATACACATATTCTACATACTAAGCAAGCTAAAGCTAAAAACGAACAATTAAATTAAATTAAAAATAGAGATAAAAATAAAAGAAAATAGTTTAAGGGCGGGGAAAATGGAACTGGTTTTACAAATCTAAATAATTATATTATTTTTTTTTTAAGAAAAAAAAAAGATGCTCTTTCCACCACAAAATTAATGCACATTTTTATATAGCGTTTCTTTTACATTTTGTTTTCTTTCATCATGCAAATGTTGCCTGTACAATTCGCAACAAATATGCATTTGAAATAAATTAAAAAAAAACATATAAAACGAGTGTAAACAAAATGTTGATAAATGTATGATGGAAAGAGTATAGAAGTGGGGTAAGTTTACTATTCCTTGGCATCCAATTCGGCGGCAACTTCCTGCCGACTAACACAATTCAAGAACTCCATTTGAATGTGCGTAATTTGCGTCTTGCTAAAATATTGCATTTTCTTCTTGAGGAAATCAAAGAACAGATCGAGTTCATCTCGTTTGATTAGCGATTGGGACTGCGATTGTGACTGTGACTGCGACAATTGAGGCTGTTCATCTTCCTTGATCAAAGTACTGCTAGACGCAACACTTATCGAGGAGGCATTTGAGCCAAGATTAAGGGAAGCATTTGAGCCATTTGCCAAGCCACAACTCAGTGTTGGAAGTTGCAAGATGGTCGCTGGAGAATTGAAGCTGGTATTATTGTTGGCATTATTGCACAATGTATTTGATGTTGTTGCCGCAGCCGTGCCTGTGGCAACAGCAACTGTTGCCACTCCTGTCACTGTCGGCAATGTTGTGCTAACTGCATTTAGTGAGACAGCTGGCGTACTGGATATTGTGACACTTGTGCTCGTTGCCTCCGTTACATCGACAAGCGCAATTTGTTGCGTTTCCCTGGCGACTAGCGTGAGATTCTTGAGCTTCGTGTCTGCCGTTATGACGGTGCCGCCGCCCGATAGCACGCTATTTGTGGCACTGCTCACGGTGGCCGTGGCAAAGTGATGTGTGGCGGCGGCATGTTGATGTCTCAGTGTCGGCACTGTAACTGTTGTCGCACACGTTACCGTTTCCGTATCCGTTTCATGTTCCTGTTCATGCTCATGATCCTGTTCCGCATCCTGTTCCGTCTCCGTTTCCATATCCTCTATACAAAACTCATCGGCATCTATGTAATGGAATCCCTTGCTATCGGCCACATCGCTACTGCCATCAACGCCTCCGAGTTCACAGTGAGCCGCTGTTGCCTCCTCGTAGAGACAAACCTCCTCGTAATCAACCTCAGCACCTGTAGCGCCATCCTCATCCAGTTCATGCTTAACAATATCCACCACCTGTCCATCATGATCTACAACACCATCATCATCCTCGTCGTCATCCAGTTCATCGTCGACAACGTCATCGTCGTCGTGGGTAATCTGTGATAATTCGATGCTGGAAATGCTGCCGTCATGATGCGTCTGATGATGATGATGATGATGTGGATGCTGCTGCTGCTGTTGATGATGATGATGCTGCCCATGATGACCATGATGCACATGATGATGATGGCCATGATGATGTGTGCTCACTGTATCATCTGCCACACTTTCCTCATACGCGGTCAATATGAACGTTTCTGCCTCATCGCTGACCAAAGTGATCTGTGAGCTAGCGTGATGCGATGATGATAATCCTGTCGTATCCGAATGCTCATCCTCATCGATAACATCATGCATATGATCGTGCTGACCACCATCATCATCGTCATCATCATCCGGCTGCTTTTTGATCTGCAGCATTGCAGCCAACGCATTGCGATGCGCCTTCAGCTTTGGCTGATAGACTTTGGAGAGAAAATCCAAGGGTTTGGCATAACGCCACTTGGACAGACGTCCCTCGATGCATTTGGGTGAGCGACGTCTGTATTGATGGTATGTATCCCGCAGATTCTTCCACTTGCGTCTCACCTCCTGGACGCTGTATTTGTCTGTGGAATAGAACAGATTTTAGTTTGAATTTAGCAGCTGATATACTATAGTTTACCACACTTTTTAAATGTTTTACTAATTTTTGACCCTGTACTTAAAAGGTCTAAAGGGTCGATTAGGTTTATCGATGTGTAAATGTGCATTAAAAGGGAATGTTTTGCCCGCTTTGCGTTTGCACATGGGGGCGTATTAGATTATTAAAATAAAACATTTAAAAGTTCGTGGGCATAATATGCGTCTGTTGACCTAATTTAGAGTCTCTAGCTCTTATAGTTGCTGAGAGTTTAGTAACTTAACAGGCAGATAGAGGCGTGGCAGAACCCATAAAGTATATAGTATATTCTTGATCAGTGGAGTCGTTATAGCGTTTTTTTGTCTGTATAAACATCTAGATCTCAGAAACTATAAGAGCTAGAGAAGAGTTTCATTTCGAACACCCCCACAAATCAAAGTCTAAGTCTAGCCATCTTAAGTACAGGGTCTTCGGCAGTCGGGTTCACTCGATTGCGCCTTTCAAATTAGTACAATTTACTTACTGCCCATTTGTTGGGAGACTTCCTGCCAGCCGCTGAGTATATCCGGACGTCGCCTTTGATTTGGCTGCAGTTTGTAATTGTACAATGCTGGATTTTGGCGTACCAGATTAATCAATGTGATAATATCATCAGTGGGCGCATTGTCCTTGTGATAACGTTTACGCTCCGACATTGTGTGTGTGTGTGTTTATGTATGTGTGTGCAAATTGTTGCTGCTGCTTTGTGTGAGTCTGCAGCTGCCAATTGTTATTGTTTATGGGCCAGTCGAAGAAACGTTGCGACAGACGACGAGGGATGCAATTACGATTATTATTAAACTGCCAGGGCAGGCGGTAAGGCGAGCGGGCGGGCAGCAGCAGGACAGCGCAGTCGGTGTCAGTGTCAGCTTCTTGCTCTTGCGCCAACTGCACTTGTTTGTGTGTGTGTGTGTGTGTTTGTGCGTGTGTTTGTAGGCCAGCCAAATATCACACTGTTATCCTTAAATTCACAAACGTTTTCTAATTATTTAATGCACGCCACAAATTATCCATATTCAATTACGCAGAAAACAATTTGGACTACAAGATTTTTGGCTATAGACCAATGTTGCCGTACCGTGTTTGTGTATGCTCTTGCAAATGACGTTGCCGGACGTGCGACAAATATGTGTGTCATCGATGTGTGTGGCGAAAAACGATAGTTGGACATGTCCATCGATATGTTTATATTCGATATTCAAAGTTTTAAATACAATTTGTATATATTTCTATATAATTTAGCATTTATTATAATTGAACAAAACGGCGAATTCAATCAATTCAAAAAGTATAATAAGGTAGACTGTTGTATTGCAATCGTGCTTCTGTTAAGATTGATAAAAGAGTTCGCTTATATTGAATATTGTTTTAATACGAACTAAACGCGAAAAAAAGTGTCGCAATATTCATTTAGTAATTAGCGTAAATTACTTACAAACTTAATATTTACATGTTAAATATATATATATTTATATTTAGTGTACATATTTAATGCACAGCTCCAGTACATTAACTATCGATATATATTCGATACATGTAGTTTAGCACATAACGAAATTGAAATCTTAATATATTTAGTTATATATGTCTAAATAATCTATATTTATTTATTGACCAACATCAATGTATGACAATAATATATAGTAACAAAAATATGCGTTAACATTGCTAACGTACATTGACTATCGATAGTGCAATCGATAATTTTGCATTTGTTTTGCTTTTGTGGTTGCAACTTTTGCAGCAGACAACGAATTTTGCAGACGACGAAAAAAAATAAGAATTAGTTGAGTTAAAATGAGCACGCCCACAAAAAACAATGGCACTGGGCTGGAGGATGTCAATATACCGGGTCAAGCGTTTCTACGCGAAGCATTAACCTCCTGCACCGATCCGCTAAAAGCGATTGAAAGTTTTCAGGTTTGTTTGTTTCGCTTTGGGCGCCAAAATAAAAAAATTGCGTCTATAATATAATTGAGTGCATATTTATAGCTAGAGAATGGTGTGTTGTTGCCATCGTTGCGTCCAATGCTGCCGCTGTTGGATTTGCACGGTGTGCGACGCCTGGACTTTCATACATCCTTGATGGAGGAATTGCGCGACAAATTGATTGCCCACATCAATGATCTGGGCCAGAAGGATCCACGGGAGCGGGACAAGAAACTAAAGGAGCTGCTGGTCAAGAGTTTTCCCGTGGTGCGAGTCAAATCGCTGCGTCCCGTGGTAATGGCCATACTGCGCAATACACAGCACATTGATGATAAGTATTTGAGGATTTTGGTCAGAGATCGGGAACTTTATGCGGACACGGACACCGAGGTGAAACGTCAGATTTGGCGCGACAATCAGTCGCTGTTTGGTGACGAAGTGTCGCCGCTGTTGTCACAGTATATCCGGGAGAAGGAGCACATTCTCTTCGATCACACAAATCTCAATAATCTGTTCTTTCAACCGACACCAAAGGTGCGGCGTCAGGGCGAAGTTGTACAGAAGTTGGCCAACATGATTGGCAATAGCGTCAAGCTATACGACATGGTATTGCAATTCCTGCGCACACTCTTTCTGCGCACCCGCAACGTTCACTATTGTACGCTGCGTGCCGAGCTGCTGATGGCATTGCATGATCTCGAGGTGCAGGAGATTATCTCGATAGATCCGTGCCATAAGTTCACATGGTGTTTGGACGCCTGTATTCGGGAGAAGAATGTTGATATTAAGCGATCGCGTGAATTGCAGGGATTCCTCGATAATATCAAACGTGGCCAGGAGCAAGTATTGGGCGATCTCTCGATGACCCTCTGCGATCCGTATGCCATCAATTTTCTCGCCACTTCGGCCATCAAGATACTGCAGCATCTGATTAACAATGAAGGTCTGCCGCGAGAGAATCAGATATTATTACTATTGCTACGCATGCTGGCACTGGGATTGAGTGCTTGGTTCATGATCGATTCGCAGGACTTTAAGGAACCGAAACTGGACGGTCAGGTGGTGACCAAGTTTCTGCCAGCACTCATGTCCCTCATGGTAGACGATCAATGTCGCAGTCTGCATGCCAAATTGCCGCCCGATGAACGCGAATCGGCGCTGACGACCATCGAGCATTCGGGACCAGCTCCCGATGCCGTCGATGCCTACATACAGGAGAGCGCTGTCTCCAGCATTTTGGCCATGTATTATACATTGCACTCGGCACGCACCAAGGATCGCATGGGCTTGCTACGTGTGCTGGCGATTTTGTCTGTCTGCAAGGATGATCGCGCCTACGAGGATCCATTTTTGCATTCCTTGATTGCTCTCCTAATTCCTATGTGTGATGAATTTGCCACTGAGGATTTCTGCACAACACTCTTTGATGAGTTCATTTTTGCCGGCCTGCAGCGAGAGAATGTCACCTCGCGGCACATGTTGAAGTTGCTGTGGTATGTCCATCATAAACTTCCTCCCGGTCGTCTGGCCACTCTCATGAAGGCAATGCAACCGACGGCAGCCCATAATGAGCATATACATAAGCTCTATGAATCCCTACAAGAACGCATCGGTAGCGTTCCTCCAGCCTCCGTCTTAGCCTCCTCCTCCACCGTCGCCACCACCGCTGCCGCTGCCGCCGTCGGTGTTGAAATCCCAGCCGTTGTCGACTCAGCATCGACGCCTCCACATCCTCCATCTGCTTCTCCAGCCGCTGAATTTGATTCTCCGCTCAAGAACTTGCCCGTACCACCGCCCCACTTCACCACCACGCCCACTCTATAGTCAGAGACTACTGCTCAAGTCTCTTTTTAGATCTCTAGATCTTTACCAAAGTTCAGTCCAAACATAACCTAAAAAAAACATATGAAGTATTGAAATATTTTAAGCGCGTTTCCACTACAAAAAATAACGTACATTTTTTCATTTGTTGGAAATTTGTAAGGCAACAAATGTACATTTTTTTTAAATAATTAAAAAAATAAATGTAAAAACGCAAAAAAGTCCAAACATAACCTAAAAAAACATAAGAAATATATTAAATATTCCACTACAAAAAACCATGTTCTTTTTTATACGTTTGGTTATTTTTTTATTATTATTTATCATGTTCATTTTTTCGAGATTTGTAATACAACAAATGTACATTTTTTAATAATTACAAAAAAAAAGATGTAACAACTGAAAACACTCCAAATATTATATGAATTATATTAATATGAAATTGTTTTAAATATTTTAAGTGTAAACATATACTTTTTTATTTTTTTTTTTAATTTATAGTTTTCTTAATTTGCCGAAAATTTAAAATGCTACAGTACATTTTTTTTATTAATTAAAAAAATGTAAAAACGGAAAACAGTCCGAGCAAGAACTTAAAATATGAATTATTTTGAATATGAACTTATTTAATATATTTATAAATTATTTTAAGTGTGTTTCCACTACCTACAATTCTTTTAAATTTTATTTTATTATTTAAAACAATTTAAAAATGAGAAAACAGTTCAAACGTAACCTAATATAATAAAAACATTTAATTACTTTAAATATTTTAAATATGTTTTGACTACAAAAAAACATTTAATTTTTTAACATTATATTTTCATTATTAATAATTTTAATTTCTTGGAAATTTGTTATTGAATAATACAAAAAAAAAATGTGAAAAAGAAGAAAAGTCCAAAGTTCTAGAAAAAAATTTAACTTCTCTTAAATATAGAAAGTGTGTTTTCATTATAAGATAACATGCACTTTTTTCTACGTATTTTTTTTTACATTTCTTAAATAAGTAATTAATTTCATTTGTTGCAAATTTTCTTAGGCATCAAATGTAAATTTTTTATTAGCAAGAAAACAATACAGTTTAAAAACGAAGAACTATTCAAATAATGAATTAATTTGTATATTTTTTAAGTGTGTTTCCACTAGAAAAAACATGTACTTTTTTTTTATGGACTCTTACATTTTCTTTTTCATTATCAATAATCTTAATTTATTGGAAATTTGTTAGACAGCAAATGTTATTTTTTACATTATTTAAAAAATATCTAAATAGTTCAGGCATAATCTAAAAATATGAATGTGTGTCTGCACTACAAAAAAAAACCAGGGATTGCAAATAAGAGTTATGAGTTTCAGAAAAATCAAACCTGCGAAATTTTTATAATACAAATTGAAAGTTAATAATTATTTGGTAATTTCTATTATAAAAATTGAAAATTAAAAATTATTTTTCAATTTTTATTATAAAAATTGAAAATAAAAATTGAATGCAAATATCTTTTGAACCAAGTGGTGTATACTAAAAATGTAAAAATATTGGTGATCTATGATTTAATACCTTTCATATAATACATCACATGTCCTTGAAGGACGAATTTTAAGAAATATACCAGAATCCTTAATATTCGTCCTTGAAGGACATGTGATAAATCATATGAAAGGTATTGAATCATAGATCACCAATATTTTTAAATTTTTAGTATACACCACTTGGTTCAAAAGATATTTGCATTCAATTTTTATAATAAATGAAAAATAATTTTTAATTTTCAATTTTAATAATTAAAATTGAGAATAAGAGTTTTCATTTAATTTTTTTTAATAGAAATCAACAAATAACTTTTGTGTTACAATATATATTTTAAAAATCATAATCATTACGGTCCCTGAAAAAAACATGTACTTTCTAAATTTTCACCCATTTTTTTTAAATATTAAAAATATTTTTTGATAATTTGTCTTAGAACAAATTTTAATTTTTAAATAAGCGCAAAATTCTATAAATATGAAATATTTTAAGTATGTGATTCGCTAAAAAAAACATGTACTTTTCTATATATATATAAATATTTTTTTTTATTGCCAATAATAATAATTTAATTAAGACTTAAACAATATAAGATCGAAAGTATCCAAAACACATGTTTCCACTACAATTAAATTATGTACGCATTGAATTATTTTTACACATATTTTCTAATATTAAAAAACAAACATTTGCTGACAATTTGTAATACAACAAATTTTATTTTTTTAAATAACCAAAATGTGTAGAAGAAAAAGTAAGAAAAGTTTAAATTTTGTAGTGGAAAGAGGCTATAAGTGTCTATACTATAAGCATATAACTATGCATACTCCATATATTATAAGTGTCTACTATATAAGCATATAACTATGCATACTACATATATGTATTATAAGTGTCTAACTATACAATATCATTATAGTCCATCAAGAGGCCATATTATTTTCCAGATCTAAGATCGCAGAGCAACTTCGTGTTATCACTGAGAGTAACGAATCACTTATAAACATATGTTTAATTAACCATATATTATAATACATATATCAATTCGGATTATTTTCACTTTCAATAAATATTCATGTAACTCCATTTTGGGTTTTGATTTAGATTAAACTCTTGATTAAAAGCAGAGCAGAGCAAAATATGCTCAATGACATTTTTCTGTGCGCACCGATAAAATGAGACGGAATCGCTCACTGTCTGAACAGCAACTCTCTTATTCGTTTCGTTCGTGATCTCGCTCTCGGGTTTCGGATTGAGCGTAAGACACGAATCGGTCTCTTGCTGACTGCTCGATACGAACAGAACCGTTCGTCGCTCAGCTACTGAGAGTCAGTAAGTGGACAAAGAACGCAGAGTCTTTATTTTAGTTGTTGCGTTTGCCTTATGTTGTCGCCTTAGATATTTTGTCACAGGCAAAACATTAAGGAGTAAGAGAGAAGAGGATAGAGTGCTCATCTGTGTGCATATGCGTATGCATGAAGACTCGCTGTAAAGCCCAGTCGGAAAGTGCTCGAGCGCTCCGTTTTGTTATTGATGTAGTAAGCAATACTTTTCGACAGTTTTGTGTGCATTGATGAAATTACCGCTGCTAAACAATCAGAATTGTGTGGTGTGTGTAAGGGATTACATTTGTGATCAACAATAAGAATCATTGTGGATGCGACTGCTTGGATTTGCGGCCATGTCCATACACAAATAAGCTGCAATGTAATCAGCATTACACAGTCAAGGAACCGCTTACAGCTTCTAAGTGAGCATCACGTAGGCGATTAACTCAGAGCGGGATTTCCCACTGGGAATGTTTAGCTATCCGCACGCGCAACAAACATACATACATGCTCACAAGACCGTTTGCCGAGTCTTTACGAAGTAAAGGGACTCGAGTGATCACATGAGCCGAGCGAGCGAACACAAACGTTCGTCGGCTGATCGAAGAGCCGGCCAAGAAAGAACGAAGTTTGAGAGTTCTTTCGGGACAGCATCGCATCGTGTCAGCGGACGAGTGGTTTTTAGACCCTTAATTTTTTTTTAAGTAAAAGTAAAAGTAAAAGTAAAAAGGGTCTATTAAGTTTGCGTAACAGGTCGAAGAAAGTCCGGCAGACCCCATAAAGTATATATATTCTTGATCAGTATCACCAGCCGAGTCAATATAGCCATGTCCGTCTGTCTGTATGAGCGCCTAGATCTCATAGACTATAAGAGCTAGAGTCACCAAATTAGGTATGGTGGTTCGTCTATGGGCTAAGCAGATCAAGTTTATCTTAAAATTTTGACACGCCCCCTTCCGCCTCCGTAAATCGAGAACAAAATTTTTGAAATCCCTTAAAACTAAAGATATTAAGGCTAGAGTCCTGAATTTTGGCCGGGTATCAGGGTCCTAAAGTATCCTGAATATTCCATCGCGATCTCGGAAGTTATTTAAAAAATCCCATATAATGGTCAATTTTAAAACTTGAATTTTGGCACACAGGACAATCATCGGGGTCCTAATGTATCCTGAAAATTTCATTGCGATCGGATAATTAACTCGGAAGTTATTTAAAACTCAATATTACTCAGTGTCGGACCAAAGGAAGAAGAAGAGCGATATACTGAAATTTGGTATGCTTATAAACAGAGCATAGATAAACCTTTTCTTAGTCATATATAGATTTCTATGTCAAAGTTTTTAGCTGAAAATTAAGATGAATAAGACACAACTATTTACATATTGATATTAGTACAAAAAGAGACTATATTTATAACTTTTACTTAGAACTAAATGACAGTAAGTTGCGCTTATGGAATATCGATCGAGCGGAAAGAACAGGAAAGGGAAAAGGAAGAGAGGGGACTGTAGATGTCAGGGAAGGGGACGAATCTCAGGCATTCGCATCGATTTCCATGGGCGCAGGCTCTGGCGTTGTGACTGTTGCAGGCAGGGAAGAGGATGATGAATCCGCATCACTTTCCTGTTCCGTGATCTCTTTCGAAGGCGGAGGCGTTGACGGTTCCGCCGTAAGCAGAGCTTCAATGGCGGCCGCCGCGGCGGCAGCTGCTCGTGTCCGCGGACACGGCGTCGTCGGCAGCGGATAGGAAAGATTCGAAGAGGATTGTGGCAATGGATCGGGAGAAACAACAAAATTCTCCTCATTCAGTTTATAGAGCTCCAAATACTCGGTGTAGATGTGCTCCCATTGAATATGCGGCTTAAGCGATTCCAGGACGCACTGCATCAGTTCGTGTTTCGGCACCGACTGAACGTAATGGAGAAAGATTGTTTTAATTTAATTTGTTGGCTAGAAGTAAAACTTGTTCGTCGAGTTCTCACCTGGTAACTTGTCTGCTCCTCGCCGCTATTGATAAAGCTGTCCAGGAAGATGCGTAGACGTTTCTCTGTGCCGTACGTGGCCAGTTGAAAGGTTAGCATGACGTGCCAATGTTTCAGCTCCTCCACAGCCTCCAATTCCTCACACAACTTGATTTGATTCTCCAGGAACAGAACCTTGGCCGTCTGTTGCCAGCTTTCAGGATCACTAAGAGATTAAGCAGAGTTAAAAAAGAAAATCTAAATATTGCTGTGCAACGTTTCGGTACTCACATTTCCACAGCTCCCCGCAGACTGAGATAGTTCTGTGTGCTCGCCTGCATGCTGAGCAGCGGAAATTTGCGATTCACATGCTCCAAATCTCTGGGCAACGAGCCACGAATGCCATTGAATAGGATGGCGTCGCCAGTTGCCAAAACCAGCCAGGATTTGAGTTGCATTGAATATGAATAGGAATTTCCGCTGGGAAAGCCGATTAAAGGCATTCCCTGATCCGTGATCGCAAATTGCAGGGCCATGCCATGTTTGTTGAGCAGCTCCAGGCAATTGGTGGACAAACGAATGCGTCTCTTGGTGATGTTCCAAATTCTCAACATGCCACATTCAGTTAAGACGCCAACCATTTGATTATCCGGACTAAAGGCGCAATGAACTGCCGCCGAGGTTAGCGAAATTGCGGGAAAGATGGGACAACCCGTCTGCATGGCCAACAGACGCATACTTCCGTCCAGGGAGCACAACATTACATATTTGCTACACAGATTCACATTGATCACAGGCGATCCCACATACATCTCCCACAGCTGTTCACGACTCAATTGTGCCGTCACTTTGGCCACCATTCCATAGCCCGTCTTTAGATGTCCATTCTGCACGTGTATTCTGTAATCCTGTGAGGATTTCGTAAATTCACACTTGCTATTCGCCGTTATCTGCATCTTGGGACCCAACGTATTGCTGCTATTTAAATCGCAGAGCAACTGCATCGAGTTGCGGCGTGGTGTGATCGCAGCCGTTGCCGCCGGTGCTGGAGGAAGCATCAGGCGACTCGTCTGATCTCCTCGTCCGTACAGAGGTTCCGGCATCAAAGGTTCTACGCCAGCTCCGGAGGAGACGTTACTTCCATTGCCACTGTCCACGGCGTTGTTGTGACTGGTAGGAAGAGAAAAATATGAATGGGGATCTATTTAGGAAGTCCTCCCTTTAGGGGAAATATTCAGAGCGCCAAAATGTCATTGATGAGAAATCTTTTCGGGAAGGGTGAATCCATTGAAGAGGGAATCCCTTTAGGGAGGAATCTCATTCTAGGAAGCCATCACTTAAGGGGATGTCTTTAGTGTGAATTATATTTTGGGAAAAAAATCTTTGAAGAGTGAATCATTTTTAGAGGGAATCTCTTTAGGTTATAATCTCATTAGAAAGGAATCGTATTCAGGAGGAAACACCTTGAAAACTCTTTAGGTAAAATCGCTTTGGAGAATCCTTTTTCAGAGGAATATCTCTATAGAGGGGGCAATCTCTATAGAGGGGACAATCTCTATAGAGGGGCAATCTCTATAGAGGGGGCAATCTCTTCAGAGGGGGCAATCTCTATAGAGGGGGCAATCACTATAGAGGGGGCAATCTCTATAGAGGGGGCAATCTCTATAGAGGGGGCAATCTCTATAGAGGGGGCAATCTCTATAGAGGGGGCAATCTCTATAGAGGGGGCAATCTCGATAGAGGGGGCAATGCATAGGGAGAGGGAATCACTTAAGCGGAAGTCTATCTCAGGGAAAATCTTTTCAGAAATCTTTAACGAGGAGACTCATTAAGAAAAGTATATTAAGGAGGAATGCGAATCTCCTTATAGAAAATTTTTTTTTTTTAAAGTTGGATCACTTAAACATAGGCTAATAAGAGTAAATCTCTTTCTATGAGGGATAAAGGAGAACTCATCGGAGTTAAGCTATAAAGAAAGAATCTCTTTTGCTGGCAAGAGAAACTCCCAAACTGCATCATCCTGATCACTGACAGCTCTTCCAAGTCTAGAAACTTTCCAGAGCTGAATAAAGCTAGATCTGTGCCTCTTCAGAGCAGCATTCAACTGAATGCCAGCCTCTAAAGGGAATGCTTCACTCGACATTGTCTACACACCTGTTTCCGCTGCTTGCGCAGCTGTTGCTGACGCTCGTCGTGCCGCTGGAGCTGCCAATGGTGCTACCGATACCAGACAGGGGCTCCGAGAGGTCATTCAGTGGTATAAACACAGGCGTAATGCGTCGCTTGCCATCCTTAGTGCGTGTCTCAGTCTGTTTACTGATGGCGCGAGCGGGCGAAACGGCGCCTCCAACCTTGGCCGTCTGCTGGACGGGAAGACGACGGTCCATCGCGGCATTGGGCAGCGCATAACTGGTCAACTCCGGCAGAGTTCTGGCCACCGGAGGTGGTGGCTTAATGGGTGCATAAAAGTCCTCAATGCAACCGCCATATTTACGTTTAAAGATTGTATTCTTTTCGAGCTCAGAGACGCGAGTGCCGAGCTCATCCTCATTAAACTGAAGGCAGGCAATTGTGCCATCGCCACTGCATGCCATCAGCAGGCATTGTTGTGGTCCCCAGGACATGTCCAGGACGCTGTCATTGAACAGTTCATGTATGACAATCATGGGACGCTGCAGTGCCGTCATCCACACCGAAAGGGAACGATCTCTGGAGCCAACAGCGAGCACACAGTACTGCATCGGTTTGTTGGGACTCTCGTCGGCAATGTGACGCATCAAAATGGAATTGTGGAAGCGTACACACGTCACAGCCTTACGATGTCCTACAAAATCCTTGTCACACTTCCAACCCTCACGTTCAATGATCTGTGCCGTCGGTCCGCCGCCATTCATTGCGTGCGCCGACACCAAATATTGGCCATCCGGTGACCAGGAGAGTCGCAGTATGTGCGTGGTGCCGCCGCACTCCTGAAACGGTTCCGTTATCGTTGAACTGCAGAACCAATCCATGGTACGCCAGATTTTAATGCTGCGATCATCGGACTGTGAGGCCAAAAACTTGCCCACGGGATCCCAGGCGACGCCCTTAACGAGACCTGTGTGTCCTTTCAGTGTTTGCAGCATATTGGGCAAGGCACGTCCGTCCCACACAATGATTGTGTTGTCTATGCTACAACTGGCCAGATATAAATCGTTTGGTGACCATGCCAAATCTAGCACATCGCCATCGTGACCGCGCAACGTATGTATGCATTTCCACGACTCGTGATTCTGTTGCATGCCACCGGTGCCAAAGACACCGCTCGATCCCTGCGCCTTTCGCCAGATCATAATCAGTTTGTCATCGGATCCGGAGGCAAGCAACAATCCATTTTGTGACCATCGTACACAATTAACACAAGCCAAATGTTGATCCATCTGACAGAGCATCTTTGGCACCGTCGCATCGTTCTCATCCTTCTCTGACAGCACCGGCTTCAGATTCCAAATGACCACGCGTCCCGAATCATTTCCCTGTCCGCCAGTCGCGAACTTTGTGCAATCCTGATGCACGTCCACCGAGAAGATTGGTTTATCTGCCAATTAAATACAAATATAGTCTACATTGGCAACCGAATTGTTAACCTACCATCATGGTGCACCCAACCCGGCTTCACGAGCCTCATTAATGCGGCTAATCTCAATTGTTTACAGAATTTCGCGGATACAATTGCCGCTCTGAATTATATTTGCCGGCAAATAGGGATGGTAAATAACATATTCGCGTGTCGTGATTATCGTTATGCAAAAACAACGTCGATAGAACCGGCAGATATAAACGTCAAATAATAGAGATAGGATTGCTATTAAATGCCAGCAATGCAATTATTTAAAATTGGCAAATATTTTAAATTTCTCTTCACATAATATTTATTAATGCTAATATTGTATAGATTTCGCATATTTTCTCAGATTTCGAATATGTGAGAACAAAAGCAGCTGCCTATTGCCGCCAAATGTACTCGCTATCGTTGCTGCCAAACTATCGATGGTGGCGCCATTCAATATTTTACTATCGAATATTGTCAACACGAAATTTAAAATTAATTTAAACGTTCTTTAATTTATGCAATATTATTAATTATCAAGAACATAATTTTAATTTACATATTATAATATATAGTATAATATAATCATTTCAATAAATGTTGGCTGCAAGCTGTGTAATATTAATTTTACTTCATATTTTTGACAAAAATATCGATATATCATTTTCTTTGTGCAATTTCAAATAAGTCGTGTTTCCACCTCAAATAAATTATATTTCCACTGGTTTTCACTATTTTATTGCATTGCTGTAAAATTTTGTCAAATGGCGACAAAGCTAGAAATAACATCTTAAAATATCGTTTAATAATATCACACAATAGAATCGATAACGATATTATCGTCAGAAGAAATATCGGTTAAAAGTATATGATGAAGAAAATATATATATCGATATATCGACTACCCCAAGTTGTAGTGTTCAGTAACACTTTTCGAAACTCACTGAAATTGTTGAAATTGTAAAATAACAAATTATATAAATCTAAAAAATAAAATGGCAACACGTGTTGTGGCAACGGCAACGGTGCGCGCTGTCAAGGGACGCAAATTGATAGCGACTCGGGCTGCTTTAACGCTGGTAAGTTCCAAAGATTTGTGATGAAATTCGCCGAAATGATGAAATAACAATCAAAACGCATCAACATTAATGTTTGTTTACCTTTTTGTTGTCTGCAGACACCAGCGGCAGTCCAACGAATCAAATCTCTGCTGCAGGACAAGCCGAATGTCGTAAGTATATATGAATTGTGGGTTTAAAGTTCAATTGGAATAATGGAGACCTTCTTGCAGATCGGCCTTAAAGTTGGCGTCCGTCAACGAGGATGCAACGGACTTTCCTATACACTCGACTTCGCTAGCGCCAAAGGTGAGCATTTCAATGGTTTTTTGTCTGTTATTCGTTCCGCTAATTAGTCTACAATTCTTGTCAATCAGATAAAATGGACGAGGAAGTGTTTCAGGATGGCATCAAGGTGTTTATTGATAAGAAGGCACAACTATCTTTGCTAGGCAAGTAAACTTACATAATTGCAATTGCATTTGACGTATGTAGAATACCCTGTAGCAGGAGTATGTTAATTTTGTCCATCAGCTTGATCCCGACAACTGAAAGTGCCTAGAGACACCAAATGTCGGCATGTAGATGCCTCTTTGCTATAGTATCTCAAGTTTTTTTTTTTTACAAATTTTGGATACCTAATCACAAAATTCACAAAAATGCGTATTACAAGCGAATTTCTAAACGTATAATCTTGAACAATGTTTAGATAATACTATTGCGAAACGATTCTTTTAGTTTCATAAAAATTGGTCAATAATTCAGAAAGATTTACAGAAATTAAAACACATGTGTGACCAACGCCGATGAGTGTGAGCGAGACAGCGTTTATTCATACTATATACAGTTAGTCAAGTAAATGTAACAGGGATAGGTATAGTGTATATTCTTGATCAGGATTAATAGTATCAAGTGTCGTTTGTCTGTCCGTCCGACCGTCCGTCCGTCCTTCTATATGAACGCATCGATCGCAGCAACTATAAGAGCTAGCGACTTTAAACTTGGTATTTATGTTTCTGTGAATACCATAAACAGAATATGTTTATTTTAAAATTTGGATAACTCATCAAAAGCAGTTTTATAACTATAAATTTGCACAGTTGATAAGTATCGTAGTTTCGATGTGTCCTTATAATTTCATCATGATCAGATAATTAACTTGGAAGATATCGAAGAAGGTAGAAGAGCAGAAAACTGATGCTACAACGTAGAAAAGCTTGCGGCGTGTTTGCTTGTGTATGTATGTGCTTGAATATCATTTTATGAAGACATGTGCAGGGTATTCGACTGAGCGGCGGGTTTATTTAGTCTTTCTTATAGTTCTGAGAACAAGTTTCAACAGGAAGAAACAATGATATCCATTGGGTTTTAACTATTTCAAATGGAAACTGTTACACAGGGTATCATACTGTCGCGTGCACTCGTCTTTAACCTTACCAAAGCCTTGTCACTAATGTTTTTCTTTTTCATGCTGTTTCTGCAGGTACCGAAATGGACTTTGTGGAATCGAAACTGTCCAGCGAGTTCGTGTTCAACAATCCGAATATCAAGGGAACCTGTGGATGCGGCGAATCGTTCAGCATGTAGAGAGTTGAGTCCTGGGCCACGATCTCTACAGAACCGCACCCGCCTCGCAATAAAAAAAAAGAAAACCTAAATTATCTAAGTTTATGTAGAGATTACAGCTTGTTTATTTTTATGTTTTTGATTTGGCGAATTATGAACAATTGTTAAAATATCTCGCTAAACATGTTAAATCGGCGTTTTAAGGTGCCTACTCAAACATATTGTTGTGCCACATGCCACATGTGACACCAACCAATTGTACTAAACAAAAAAAAAAAAACGATATATATGCTTAAGATTTGTTTTTTGTAGTTACATTTTAGTCATACAATTAAATAGCAAACGGTCAGCAAATGACTCTGTTCGTAGGCTATTGTTCAAAATAACATAATTCGTATGTATTTAGCATATATATGTAGTTCAAATATAAACATTAAATATGTTTAAAGCAATTGTTTGACGTCTCAACTTAATTGTGTTGCAGTGAGCTGGGCATAGTTATTACATAATTTAAATCAAAACAAGTCTGGCAGACCCCACAAAGTACATATATTCTTGATCAGCATCAACAGTCGAGTCATGTCTGTCCGTCGTTTCGTCCCTCTGTATGAGTGCCTAGATCTCAGAGAATATAAGAGCTATAGACACTAAATTTGGTATGTTGGTTCGTTTATGGGCTTAGTGGCAGCAGTTTGTGTTAACATTTTGCCACGCCCGCTTCCGCCCCCTTAAATCGAAAGCAAAAGGTTTGAAGTCCCCTAAAACGAGAAATATTAAAGCTAGAGTCCTGAATTTTGGCATACAGGACGATCACCAGGGTCCCAATGCATCCTAAATCCTGAAATGAACTCGGAAGTTTTTTTTTAAAAAAAAAAACTTAAGATCCCATATAATGGTCAATTTTAAAACGGGAGCCTCGAAAACAGGACAAACATCGGGATCCTTATGTATCCTGAACATATCATCACGATCGGATAATAAACTCGGAAGTTATTCAAAACTCAATATTACGTAGTGTCGGGCCAAAGGAAGAAGAAGAGCACATTGACGTTACAACGAACTAAACAAGATATTTGGATCTAGATTTTATACCCTGTTCCCATTAAAAATAAGCAAAAAAGGGTATAATGAATTTGTGTGAATGTAGGTAACAGGCAGAAGGAAGCATCTCCGAGTCGATTGACACCTGTCCTTCTGTCTGTCTGTCCGTCCGTCTGTCCGTCTGTATGAACGCGTGGATCTCAGCAACTATAAGAGCTAGAGACTTCAAATTTGGAATGTAGATTCCTGAATACCATACGCAGATCAAGTTTATTTTAAATTTTCGATATCAAGTCCCGTTGGTTTTAAAATTAGAAAAATCACCATAACATAAGCAATGTTAAAGCTAGAGACCTGATATTTGGCACACATGGTAAGTATCCTACTCTCAATGTGTGCTACAATTTAATTTTTTCTATATATAACCTGGAACGGGTTAAAATAGGTGGTCAAAGGTCAAAATTGCATAGTATGAAAAAATTGTTTGTTTTTTGAGCAATCTCAACCAAACTCACAGATTATGTATTTCTTACTATTTGTTACCTTCTGAGATCGGATGACTATATCATATAGCTGCCATAGGGACAGTGGCTCTTGGTGGTATAATGAACAATCAAAAGCATAGGGGAAGAGGGTGCAGAGTCTGCAAAACATTTAGAAAAGAAAACACAGCCTTTAGCATGGAGCCAAATTGTATGAGTCCAAGAAAGTGCAGTAGGACGCTTAGCTGCGATAGCTGTGAAATGTGTTCTCCACTTTCACTCCACATTTCTTCGCGAGCTTAGCGCGCCTGGGGTTGACGAGCGAAGCGAGCACGGGTCGAAGACCCCTAGTAAGTATATGTATAAATAAGTATAAGCAATACCATTATATTCAAAATACTTTTCTTTGAAGACCTGCACAGGGTATCCTACTGTCGCGCCCTCTCGACTGATCGGCTTGTTTCTTAATGCTAACATACACAATTAATGAATAGTCGAGAGTTGTGCAGAGTAAGTAAAGTGTATCTCATAGTCGGCTTCGACTGTAGCATATCGTTTCCTACTATCTCTCCCGTCTCTACTATCGCTCCCGGCCTCTACTATCGCTCCCGCCTCTACTATCGCTCCGGCCTCTACTATCGCTCCCGCCTGTACTATCGCTCCCGCCTCTACTATCGCTCCCGTCTCTAGTATCGCTCCCGCTTCTACTATCGCTCCCGTCCCGACTCTTCGGCTCTGTCTTAATTTAGCAACATTTCTCAACTGTCAATATATCCCATTAAAATTATAGTCTTAATCACTATTTTTAAGTCAATTGAAGCTTAATTTAATTTAATTTAGTGAAAACTGTCTTTTTTTCAACTATTCAGTAAAAGGACAAAATAAAACTTAAATTCAATTAATATAAACAAGTTTCTTATCATGTTTACCAAATCTCAAGTCTCTAGCTTTAACATTGCTTATGTAATGGTAATTTTTTTTTAATTTTAAAACAAACGAGTCTTGATATCGAAAATTGAAAATAAACTTGATCTGCGTATGGTATTCAGGAATCTACATTCCAAATTTGAAGTCTCTAGCTCTTATAGTTGCTGAGATCCACGCGTTCATACAGACGGACGGACAGACGGACGAACAGACAGATGGACAGACGGACGAACAGACGGACAAACAGACAGACGGACAGACAGATGGACGAACAGACAGACGGACAGGTGTCAATCGATTCGGCTATTGATACTGATCAAGAATAATATATACTTTATAGGGTCGGAGATGCTTCTTTCTGCCTGTTACATACATTTCCACAAATTCATTACACCCTTTTTTGCTTATTTTTAATAGGCACAGGGTGTAAAATATAGTTTTTAAACTTTGCCACTAATTAATATTTTATTTATTTATAGAGATAATAGTAGTAAAATTATATTGTGATCAGTGGCAGCAGTGGCTTTTAAATTGAAATTTAACAAACTCTATTTTAGTGAAAGTTGTTTTTTTTTTCAACAATTTATTTAATGTATAAATGTAATTTAATATGAACTGGTTAAACAAATGAAGAAGATTCAATTTTGACAAGTTTACATGGCATAAAAGGATTCAAAGTGTTTTTAGAAAATATAAGCAAATATTTGTGTTAATATTTGCTGAAAGTTACAATTAATTAACATTTAACAAAACTTATTTTAATGAAAGCTGCAAGAATATCGCTTTATTTCAATTAATATAAAAAATAATATAGATACCTCAAATTTACTTGATTTAAAATTAGTGAAAGCTGTTCATTTTTTTTTTTTTCCAAATATTTATTAAAATGGAAAAATTCAACTTGATTTCAATTAATTTTAACAATAGTCAAGATACCATTTCCCATATTTTTTTTCTTTGTAGTAGACAAATTTAACTAAATAAATTAAATATGTTTTCCATGGGGGAAGTTATCATTTTGCCAATAATTGAAATTTTAGTTAAATTAATTTAGTTAAAGATTTCAATTTCAACTAATTTATTAAATGGAAGAATCAAGCTTAATTTCAGTTGATTTAAGTAATATTGAAGATACAATTAAAAGATTAGTTTCAATAGGATTTCGAGATAGAAACTAAACTAGACTTTCTTTATTGAAAGCTGGTTTATTTTTATTATATATTTATTTAATGGAAAATTTAAATTTCATGTCAATTGATTTAATAAAAACTAGTTGAAATGGAACATAGTTATGATGCTTTGATAAATGATAGATTTGTGGTTTGATGGAAGATACGATTAATTGAAATTCACTTCATTTAATAAAATATTTATTAAATGGAAGAATTTAACATAACTTTAGCTAGTATCAAATGGAATTTAATGATGAAGCTTTGATAAATGAAATATTTTTGTGGTTTGCTGGAAGATGTTGAGTTACAATTTATTGAGTTTAATGAGAGCAAATTGTAATCACTTTGCAATTTCTCTCAAATCTGAGACAAACACTGCAATGGCTATTTATTTTAATACACATAACTATACAATGAACGGATCTATACAAATAAATTATAGGTCTATTTAAATTAGTATTTAAAAGTACAATTGCCAAATTGCCAATTAGCGCTGCTGCTGCAACCCATGAATGCCGAACTCCTCGTAATCATCTCGCGTGTAAATGAACTCATCAAAGTTCGGACTCGTGGCGACTTCTCGTCCGCCATACCAGGCATATCGCACCGGATCCTCGGGACAAATGAGCGATACCTCCAGGTCGTCGGGTACAAGAGCACGCAGATCACGTTTGAGACGCGGCAGGAAACCGGGAAACTGTGAACTGCCGCCCACAATCAGTATATTGAGCAGAAGTTCGCGATGCGCCTCCCACGGACACGCCTGAAGGGCGTCGGCAACGGCCTCCGGTATGCCAACCTGTGATATACCAATGTCCGAGGGATTAAAGAGTACTTCGGGCACAGTGAATCGTTCATTGCATAGCGGTACGAGCTGTTGTTGTTCCTCATCCATGCGCGGCTGGCCGGGTACACGAATATAACCACGTTTAACTGTCGTAAAATCTGGCAGCACATAATCAACAGAGATTTCCTTACGCCGCCTCTCATTGTAATGTACACTCATCATATCTTTGAAGTCTTCGGCAACAAAGCAAACATCCTCTTTGATTTGATTCACCACATGACTCTCGTCCATGACGTTAAGATGACGATATGAGATGAGTTCCTTGAGATGATTCGTTAACGCCTTGCCGCCCACATCAATTCGCCGGATAGCTTCAAGTACACGTCGTCCCAGCACAAATGGTACAATATGTGTAAAACTATAGCCGACATCGATAATGATGCAATTGAGTGTTTGCATTGTCGTTCGCTCCTCGCTGTCGGCCACATAATTGAAGGCAGCAAGATCGGCAGCTGTCGCTTTATACATGCCGGCCACACGATATTCCTCGAATAACATTTCAAGCATTGCCTCCTGAACGCTCTGGAAATTCATTTGCGGCTCTGTGATAACTATATTGCGATTCTCCAGTGTACAACCGATGCCATCCTTGCTGAATATATAGTCCCATACGGTTTTCTGTGTATCCCAGTTGAGTAAATATCCACGCTGAAATGCCAGTATGTAGAAAAGCGCTGATGTATCGCGACATTCCTCAATTTGATTGCCAACAAATGCCCGGCGTCGTTCGCTTTTCGCCTTCATTATACAATTCGGTACAACTTGGGGCTCGTCCTGTGTGGCGAGTCCCACTTTGGCTGTGTACGCACCATTGTCAAGCACAACGACGGCCATTCGAGAGTGTATAAAATTTCTTGCACAAATGTTGACTGCATTGTTCGGCGTTGACTTAACATGACAGCACTCTGTTAACGCAAAGTGAGCCACGCAATTTGCACATAACAGAGAACGCCAAAAAGAGTACATTGTTGCTGTAAACGCAATGTAGAGCGTAATGTTAAGCATAACAGAATATTAGCGATCAGCGCGTTTAACATAAGGCTAGTATGCACATCACAACGGCTGCTACTTTATCAAAATATGATGTACCAAAATTTAAAGTAAAATGTACCATTTTCGAAAAAAAAATAAAGTGTACCAGCTTTTTAAATCTATTAATTACTTGCTTTCGTATGTATCTTAATCAAGGCTGTAAACTGGTTCGAAAAACCCACGAAACCGAACCGAAATATAAAAAATACATTAATTTTATACAATTTTGATTTAAGAAAAGTGATAAAATAGTAATAAATCATAAGAACAAGTTTAAGTTTTTACAATGTAACATTTATGTTTAAAAAATCTAGGTAAAATTGAAAACAATATATTAAAAAATTATAAATATAATATAATATATATTAAATATATAAGTTATAGAAATATAACATTTGTATTAAGTTGAACCAAGGTTAGAACCATCAAAACCTTTGGTTCGGGGGTTCTAGGCACCAGTTCGCGAACCACTGAACTGAAATGTTGCTCTGTGGTTCGAACCACTAAACCGAAACTTCTTTACAATTTTCATATCTAAACATATACTTACATGCAAATGAAATCACATTAAAACGCATCCATGCACGAGCAAATACGCCGCCTTCGATCGTTGTATCATCGCTGGCGTCGTGTTAAATTGTTCTTTCAATAACTTCTTAGTTTGTTATCCGATCGTAGTGAAATTTTAAGGGCTAAGATACGTATCGTAAGTGTTAAATCTTATGTCTTTAGCTTTAATATTGTTCTGTTAATTACATGTTTTCGATTTGTCGCTGACTTGGCAGCGTCATGCAACTTTCTAGACACATTGATATCAAGATACTTAAGGTGTGTGCCGAATCTAAAGTCTCTAGCCTTAAAATTTCATTTGTTATGAACTTTTTTCATTAAAAATTTTAGTTAGACTTGATCAAACTTCTCGATCTTTACATATCTGAGATCCGTTCGTACGCACGGGCAGACAGACAGCTGTCAAAAGACTCGGGGTTGGTTAAGCCTCCTACTGCCTATTACATTAATTAAAGAAGCTTAAAAATAAAATAAAACACAATTAAGTCAGAATTTTATAGATTTCCAGACTTAATTTTAATTTTATATTTAAATAACGTATTTAATTAAATTATTGACAACACAAAGTTATATTAAACAAGTTCTTTATAACCATTTTTGCCAACTTTTAATGGGCCTAGGGTGTAAAAACTAAAACAAAACACAATTAAGTCAACAATTTGTTTGATAGGAACTTCTAAAATAAATAATATTTAGTACATTGTCTTAATACTTCGTTAATTTTTTTAATTTGCGGTTGAAATGAACCTCAAATATAAAAAAAAAGAAATAAATTTAAAACTTGATAAGCCTACAAAAAATGTACCATTTTGAAGAATACTGTGTACCAACGTTTAAAAACTGTACTTAAATCCGAATAAATATATCAAATAGGATAACTATTATGTACTCTTCTTTATAAATAACTATATTTGTTGAAATCAAATATAAAAAACACTTTGACTTACATATATTTTTTTGCTATGGTGATTATGATCGATGATCAGCATACTATCTGATAACAGACAGTTAACATTGTCATTTTAGGACAACAGTCAGCTGTTAAGCATTACAGTTGTCGGCTAACATAGCAAGGTACGCTGCTAAAAGTGCGAAACGAATGCAGATAAAGAAATACCATTTATTAACGTTACGCGGTGTGCGGCGACCAGACGCGGCGCTTGTTTGCGCTTGTTGAATTTTTTTTTTCATTATATATTTCGTAGCGTTAGCGTCTTCAAACGAATAAAGAGTGTAGAGTGCAGTGCTAGTGTGTGTGTAAATAAATATGCCTTGTGTACTTGTGAATTTGTAGTAAAAATGCGCCAAAAGCAAACAACGGCTTCAGTTCAACAACAACAAAAACGACAACAACAACAAAATCGAAATACAAGTGCGTGCAACAGCTATAACAACAACAACAACAACAATACAAAATTAGTGCCAAAATTAGCCGGCATAGTCAGAGCACTTGTTTGAGTTCTCTCTCCTCGCTTATCGTTTGCGCCAAAAACAACAAGAAAATACAAAAAAAAATATATAAGAAACGAACATACAACAAAAAATAAACGAAGTGAATCGAAGGCAACAAGCAACAAGTCCAGGCGTAAGAAGAAGCAGAAGACGTAGAAGAAGAAGACGAAGCAACAGTTGCGTACACCAACAACAAAGATGTGCACATGACAACAACAAGAACGTTGAGCATCAGCATCCTATATGTGTATGCGTGTGTGCGTGCGTGCGTGCGTGTGTGTGTGTGTGTGTGTGTATGTGCGTTCATTTGCAACACGCCGCCTGAAACATGCGTAGACCGTCCGCGTGGAGTCGCAATCATTATTTTGTGATTGGTCTGCTGCTGGGCCTGGTGCTCAGTCGCTATATACCGCAGGATATTTGGGAGCTGGTGCAGAAGGAGGAATGTCCGCAGGAGGCGGCCGAAAATTTGCTCATCGAACGCTTTGGCCAGGATTTTGAGCCACATTTGAATTTGATCAATAAGCCGCTGGCGGCCAAAAAGCCGGTAAGTGGCAAAAATGCAAGCATAAAAAAAAACAGCCTCCTTTCTGCCTTCAGTGTTGTTAATTTAGCCTTTTTTTCGATTAGATTTATTCCTTTTTTAAACAATTTAATTTCATGCATTAAATATTAAACATCCACTGTTCAGAAATCTTGTCTGGTTGTTTTTTAAATTCTTTATTTATGTTGTTATTCATTTAATTTGTAGTCTGACGCTTTTTAAAGTTGTTCATCCCTTCCGTTTGTTTTCTCTGTTCGGCTTATCCTTTTTTGTTGTTGTGTGAAACAGTTGGCAACACTGCTGCAAAATGAACGCTTCTTATTTTTTTTGCACGTGGGCCACGCACCAATCAGAGATCAGTAATCGAAGAGAGTGCGAGAGCAATTAAGCCCCGCTCTCATGCAAACAGTTAGTCAAGCAATTCTTTTGACAAATTACAAAAATGCACTTAGTTGGTTTTTATTTATTTAAAATAAATAGTATTATTTCGTTTTGCTAAATTGTCATAATAAAAGAAAGAAATATATAATTTAAGCCAAGAGAAGGTTTTTTTTTGCAAAATTAAACATGTGTAATTTATTTTTTTGGTGAAAACATTTAATTGACTAACTGTATATACAAATGCAATGTGTGTGTGTGTGTGTTGCCTGAGTGTCTGTCTGTCTCTGTATTGGTGCACATGGCTTATTATATGTAGTAGCAATTTATTGACCTTCTGGCTTATCGTATTTCGTTTTCGTACTTCGCCTTTCCTTCTTTTTGGGTGGGAAATACACATGAGTGTGTGTTTTATTTCTTGCATGCATGTGTGTGTGTGTGTGTAAAGATCGTCGTCAGTGCAGACGTCATTTTTCTTTAAATTGCTGTTATCATGGCATAAGTTTGTATTATGACTGGTTAGTTACTTGGCCAGGTGAAGAAGACGTGCAAGAATCAAGCAAGCAGCGAGTCCAATGACCAAAAAAATCATTTGCTAGTCGCTTCTAGACAATTAACACCTGTCGCTCAGCAGCAGCAGAAGCAGAAGCAGCAGCAATAGCAATAACCATGCATCCAACAGTTTGACAATCAGTGTGTTTTGCTACTCTTGCCGGTTAACAGTTGCATGGCAATTGGTAATGTTAACAGTTCAACTTTTAATGCGATTTAAAATATGTGCGAATTTTTAGCCTCGTTTGCAAAAAAAAAAAAACTTGATCGGCTGCACAACAATATAAAAAAATTTAGCCGAACAGTCGGAATCCCGACTGTGATATACCCTGTGGCCGTACAGGCAGCCGCATATTTGTGGGCGAAGGGGGCGTGGCAGAGTGAGGAAATTTTGTGGATACATCGACCCCAAGATATTCAGCATGTGTGCCAGTTCTTAAGTCTCTAGCTACAAAACTGCACATTTGTGGGCGAAGGAGGCGTGGTTGCCAAAAATAAAGATATAATTGATCTGCCTGCAAATATTAGCAGTGCTGGGAGACCAAGTTTAAGCTACTAGCTCTTAACAGCTCTAAGATACACTCGTTTATACGGACGGACAGACGGACAGACAGCCAGACGGACAGACAGCCTGACGCACATGGTTATATTAACTCAGCGATCGATGGTGATCAAGAATATATATACTTTATGGTCTCCCTCTGCCTGTTACATACGTTTAATAAACTTAAAATACCCCAACAGGGTATCAAAAACAGTCGATGAACAAAAATTCCACTGGCGCGCGCATAAATTACATTTAAATAAATAAACGCATTTCAATTATAAACCAGAGTCAAGTAAATATAACGTTAGCTGATACATGCATCATGCCACACTTAAAGAAAATATCTACATGCATATATATATACATATATATATATGTATCTGTATACATGTATACATACATATGTATGTACTTATGCCACCATTAAATCGAACGCAGCGAAATTTATTGAATTAAATACGAGTAAACATGAAAAATATTCAACGAAAATCGATTAAATATTGTTATACCCTAATAAGAGGATCATTTCAAAAATTGATATGATATATACGCACATGGAAACGTATGGAATGGAACAGTAAAAGTATTTGAAATGGAACATTAAAAGTATTACAAGTATATTGCACTTTATTAGACTTAAGTGTGTTCTTTTTCTATTTAAATCATGCTTTCTATACTCCAGAAACAGCTGGAATGGAACACTGTATATATATATACATATATTTATATATTAAATATTGTTATACCCTAATGTATATGATATATACGCACATCCTTGTTGATGCATGGAAACGTGTGGAATGGAACAGTAAATGTATTTGAAATGGCACATTAAAAGTATTACAAGAATATTGCACTTTATTAGACTTAAGTGTGTTCTTTTTCTATTTAAATTTTGCTTTCTAAACTCCAGAAACAGCTGGAATGGAACACTCTATATATTTATTTAAAGCCCTTTGAATTTTTTTTAACTTTATAATGGAATTATGTATGTACATAAATATGTATAATTCATATATAAATGTATTTAAATATACTTTATTGTTTTACATATTTCTCATTAATTTCATCACTTTATTCCTTTATTTTTCTTAATAACACCGTACTTACAATCCAGAAACAACTGGAATGGAACACTATATGCATTTAAATCCCATATAACTTAGTAAAGTACAAAAACTTTTGAAAGTATAAATATAAATATATTTTAATATTTCCCACATTTCTGATTAATTTCTTCAGCCTGTTCTTGACTTCTCTCAATAACATGCTTTTTATGCTCCAGAAACAGCTGGAATGGAACACTATATATACGTATTTAAAGCACTATACAATTTTCACTACATCAAATTATAATTATATAATAATGTTTCACATCTTCCTGATTAATTTCATCTTTTACTTCTCTACATAAACTGCTACTTACAATCCAGAAACAACTGGAATGGAACACTATATGTATTTCAATTCACATCCCATTTTAATCACAACTTAGTAAAGTATTAGAACTTTGTAAAGTATAACAAGCCGAACAGTCGGGACCCCGACCGTAATATACCCTGTGGGTTTACAGGAACCCGCTTAAATTCACTCCAGATGAAATTCTCTAGTAATTCGTTTTTTAATTTTTGTGGGCAAAGGGGGCGTGGCATCGTGATAAATTTTTCTAAACACATCAACCACAAAATATTCATCATGTGTGGCAAATCTCAAGTCTCCAGCTACAAAACTGCTTTTGTTATGAGGTTTTTGAGTGACAAAACTGCTTGCTTTATGAGGTTTTACTTAATTTGTGGGTGAAGGGGGCGTGGCATCGTGATACATTTTTCTGGACACATCAACCACAAAATATTCATCATGTGTGCCAAATCTCAAGTCTCCAGCTACAAAACTGCTTTTGTTATGAGGTTTTTGAGTGACAAAACTGCTTGCTTTATGAGGTTTTACTTAATTTGTGGGTGAAGGGGGCGTGGCATCGTGATACATTTTTCTGGACACATCAACCACAAAATATTCATCATGTGTGCCAAATCTCAAGTCTCCAGCTACAAAACTGCTTTTGTTATGAGGTTTTTGAGTGACAAAACTGCTTGCTTTATGAGGTTTTACTTAATTTGTGGGTGAAGGGGGCGTGGCATCGCGATACAATTTTCTGGACACATCGACCACAAAATATTCATCATGTGTCCCAAGTCTGAAGTCTCTAACTGTAATATTGCTCTTGTTATAAGCTTTTCCGAATTGTAGGCGAGGGGGGCGTGGCATCGTGATAATATTTTCTGGACATATTGACCACAAGATATTTATTATGTGTGCTAAGTGTGAAGTCTTTAGCTGTTATATTGCTCTTGTTATGAGGGTTTAGAGCTACAAAACTGCTTGTTTCATACTTTTTTCTTGCTTAGTTTGTGGGCAAAGAGGGCGTGGCATCCAAAAAAAAAGATAAACTTGATCTGCCTGCAAAAATTACCAGTGCTGGGACACCAAGTTCAAGCTTCTAGCTCTTACCATCTCTGAGATCCTTTCGTTCATACGGACGGACCGACAGACCGACAGACCGACAGACCGACAGATCGACAGACCGACAGACCGACAGACCGACGGACAGACGGACATGGCTATATCGACTCGGCTATTGATGCTGATCAAGAATATATATACTTTATGGGGTCGGCCATGCTTCCTTCTGCCCGTTACATATTTTTAACAAACTTAATATACCCCCACAGGGTATAAAAACCTTGTAAAGTATAAAGTATAAATATAAATATATTTTTATGTTTCACATATTAGTTTCTCCAGTCTGTTTCTTTATTTTAAAGAAACAACTTATTCCATTCGTAACTTAATAAATATGCATTTAAAGGGTATTTATTTGATCGCCAGCCTAAAAATGTGAATATTTTTTTTTTTTCTTTTTTTCACCTCGTGCGATTTGCGTTTTCTTGTTTGTCTCTCTCTCTCTCTTTCAGTTAACAATGCAAACGTTTGCGTTTTAATTAATAAAGTAAGACAAAAAAAATATTATTAACTTGATAAATTTGTTGTGGAACTCTAGTCCACAGATAATGAATATCGCCCAAATGGCTGTGAGTTCTCTTGGCCAAAAAAAAACGATCAACACTTTGAGTTAAAACTAATCATGTCTTTGGCAAATTTGATTGGCTATCAAATTAATGTGACATCAATTCAATTAGCGTGACGGAATCGTTAACAAGTTAAGTTTACGGCAGAATTGTTAACAAAATTTGCCGTTTGCTTCGATTTACGATTTTGATTGAAAGTTGAGTATTTTAAGTCGATTAAGTGGGAAACTTAAAACAGTTTAAGAATTCGTATATTAACTAATAAGAAGCTAAACAGGAATTAATGAATAATGAATGAATAAAGCAAAGATATAAACTTTAAAATCCGAAAACAATCAGAAACACTTTCTTAAAGAGAAGATCGTTTCGGAATTGATTTAATATGTATATTAATCTTGATTTTGAAGAAGTAAAAAATATATAATGTGCTTAAAATATTAAGTTAGAGATTTTCAAAACCATTGCTTTAAATATCAAGTAATAGCAATTTAATTTTGTTGTATTAAGTTGAAGCGGTTCGCAAACCGAACTCAAATTATGATCTATGGTTTGTACTACCGAACCGATCATTCTTCAATCTTCATTCTTATTAGAGGTTTCTTTGCCCTGCCTTGATTGAAATGGGAATTTTGAAAAAATAAAAGAATTGACTGCAAGTTAAAAATGCAAATTAAATTTAACATAAAGATGAATGAGTATCAACTTGGAGAAAAAAAGTTGTTTGAGAAGAAAATAAGTGCTGGAAAATGTTAATACCCGTTTATGTAATCGAATAATCTAAATTAATGCGAAAGAAAAACGCTTCTTATAGGAAAAATTCCAAGAATGTCGGGAAAATGACAGGTATACTATTATTTTTGAATGGAGTATCCTGAAAACAGAATAAACATTTATTTTCATATTATTTTTATTATACAAATTTATTATAAGTCTCTTTTTTTTATTAATATAAAACAAATTTCATATGCCTTGCTCTTTGCCTTTTGGCAAGTAATTTGTGTAATGTATTATGTTAATTTATATTATATGTCATATCAACAGTAAAATGACCTAGAGTCGGCTAAAATCTTTATTTTATAAAATTTATGATATATGAATTATATTGACATTTTTATTTAAAATTAATAGAATAATTATTATTTTCAAATTGGTATTATTAAATTGAAAAATAACTTTAATTTCCAATTATGATCTACAACAAGCCGGTCAGTCGAGCGTGCGCGATAGTAAGATCCTCTGTGCCAGTCTTCATTAAAAATATTGTGATTACAAGACCCTTAAAATCCCTAAATCGTTTTGTGCTCAGACATATGTACATTCAAATATATAAGAACAAGAAATCACATACATACGTCAGTTGTTACTGTCTCTTCCTGAGTAAAAATGTTTTTTGAAGATCTTCTAAATTTATTATACGATCGTGATGAAATTTTTAGGACACATTGAAACGGCAATATCTAATATGTGTGCAAAAATTTAAGCCAATAGCTTTAAAATTGCTGAAGTTTAGTAGTTTTTTCGATTTTTGGGCGAAGGGAGCATACTAGTATCTAAATTTAAAAGGAAACTTGATCAGAGTATGGTGTCTAGGAGCCAACATACTTAGCTTAAAGTCTCTAGCTCTCATAGTTCCTGAGATCCAAGCGTTCATACAGACGGACGGAACTCTGGAAAAACTTAATGAAATCCGCTAGACATTGAAATAGAATGTTAAATGGGACAGTTAATTTCAACATGATCATAAAATGGTTGTAAGAAAGAAGTTTCTTTGAAAAGAAGGATTGCAGTTGATTGTATTTGCAGGGCTGCATTTTTGGATGCACTGTCTATCGATAAGTTGTGTTATCGGTCGATTAAAATCAATTTAAATGTAATGAAGTCATTTTTAAGATTATCTTCCATTTCGATATCGATAACTTTTAGTTTTAGCCACAAAACGAGTTATCGATAACCGTTAACGGATATCTATGCAAATGTGCCAATTGGCCTGGAACCAACAGCTGTGTGTGTAATTAAACTCAAAAAAAGTTGTTCCAGTCATCTGGTCAAATGGTTGAAAATGTTTAGACTTTAACGATGATTTGCATTTCGTGTGGCAATAACTACCGATGCTTAAAATTAATGTTTTTATGCCTTTATTATTATTATTATTATTTCAACTTAATGGGCCACTGTGTTTTTTAATGGTGTGCGTGTGTTTTTAATGTGCGTAAGTAACTTACTTTGAAAACACTGAGATAGAGATAGAGAGCGAGACAGAGATAGATAGATAGATAATATAGAAGTATATTTGAAACTCGTTCGTAGACAAAAAAAAAAAAAAACTTGAGCAAAAAGTCGTTTTCCATTCACTTAATAAATGACAATAACTGAGTTTACTTAACGCGCAACATTGTTAATGTTGTTGTTGTTGTTGTTGTTGTTACTGTAGCCTAAGTAAACCCACATTGAGTGTGTGTGTGTGTGTGTGTGCGTGTGTACACTGACTAAGTGCCCGGCGACACAGTAAAACAAAAAGAAGACAAGCAACAAAAAAAAAATGAAAAAAAGTGAAATCACAGCGGTCGGATCAGCACTTTGAACTGTGACCCGTCATAACGCCAGCTCATGGATTATGTGACAGCATTCGAATCAAACCCCCTTCTCTATATAGTCAAAATATAAACAATTCAACTGTCCCCAAATTTAATTGATTTTTGTTTCATGCAAAATGTGGAAAACTAACAAATGTTGGTATACCACAGACTTCTGCACTTTTTCACCTATTAAGTTTTCATTTTATAATTTTATTATATTTATTTTTGAAACTATTGTTAACTAATAATCTTGTTTTTTATGTTAATTAAACTTTTTATTACATTTATTAACATAATTTAAATACCTACGGACTTTTCTACTTTTTCACCTATTAAGTTTTAATTTTATTATATTTATATTTAAATTTGTAAACATTTATTATCCTAAAATCTTATTTTTATGATAATTAAATTTATTATTATTTTGTTTTCAAAATAATTTAAATACCAATAGACTTTTCCACTTATTGATCTATTAAGCGTTCATTTTAATATTATATAATATTTACATATGAATTTGCTTACTTAATATCCTATTTTTTATAATAATTAAAATTTAAAAAAATGTAAGTTTAAATTTCTAAAATTTTGCTAACTAAAAATCTTATTTTTTTTATAATATATAAATAAATAATTAAATTTTTTAAAATAATTGAAATATCTGCAGACTTTTTTACCTATTAAATTTTAATTTTATAATTTTATTATATATATTTTTAAATTTTTTAAATTTTCGTTAACTTAAAATCTTATTTTATATGATATTTAAACTTATTATTAAATTTTTTAATATAATTTAAATACCTACAGACTATTCCACTTTTTCACCTATTAAGCTTGTATTTTATAAATTTATTATATTTATTATTAAATTTTTTAAGCTTTCGTTAACTTAAAATTTAATTTTTATGATAATTACATTTATTATTAACTTTTGTTTAAATAATTTTAATATCTACAGACTTTTCTACTTTTTCACCTATTAAGTTTTCATTTTAAAATTATTTAATATTTATATTTAAGATTAAAATCTTATTTATGATATTTAAACTTATTATTAAATTTTTTTATTTAATTTCTATACCTACAGACTTTTCCACTTATTGATCTATTAAACTTCCATTTTTTAAATTTTATAGTGTTTTTATTCAAATTTGTACACTTTTGTTAACTTAAAATCATACTTTTTATGATAATTAAATTTATTTTTAAATATTTTAAAGTAATTTAAATACCTGCAGACTTTTTCACCTATTAAGTTTTCATTTTATAATTTTATAATATTTACATATAAGTTTGTTAACGTTTGTTAACTTCAAATCTTATTTTTAATAATAAATAAAATATAAAATATTGACATTTAAATGTGTAAACGTTTCTTAACATAAAATCTTATTTTCTTTATTATTATTAAATATATTATTAAATATTTTAAAATAATTTAAGTACCTACAGACTTTTCACTTATTGATCTATTAAGCTTTCATTTTAAAATTTCATTATATTTACATATAAGTTACTGAAAATCTTTTTTTTTATAATAATTACAATTTTATAAAATTTAAATTTAAATTTGTAAGCTTTTCTTAACTTAAAAGCTTATTTTATTTATTTATTTCTGGTTAACCATAAGGAAGTTCAACGGTATCTAGAATAAACCTAAAGTACTAGTACTTAAAAAATTTATTATCTATATACATAACACTTATTTGCTGACTGTATGAGTTACATTGTTAAGGATGGATTTTAGGAAATTCCAACCAAAAAGGGAGAAAACTGTTTTCAGAAATTTTTAGCTTAAAGCAATGTATAAAATGGTGAATTTAATTTTATTTTATTAAACATGTTTTAAGTACTTACTTTTGAAGTAAGAGGTTTTGAAGTAATCCCATCCATGGTTGCAAAATTATAATATACATATTTGTGTAACTATTTAAAGATGACGTTGCGTTTTTATCAGCACGGCAAACACGGACAATGCCGGCATTTTTACGCATTTTTTGCGTATATAACAAACTGCTAACTGATTGATCGACCTAGTTACTATGCAGTCATAAATCAGATAAACATCAAAACAAACAAACAAAAAGAAAAAAAACTGAATCAAAATTTGTATTAATTTTTTTTATTTTGGTAAATTTTGGTATACATAAAATTCTTTTTAACCTCTTGAAAATATGGCCAATGGTTCTCGTCTGATGACACGGCATTTGTGCATGATAATGCGTCAAAATTTTGCCAAAAGTTGTGAACAAAAACTGAACGATCAAATCAATATGGAATTAAAGGCATGTCATCAATATCTGGCCATGGTAAGAGACAATAACAAATAAAACTAAAAACAAAATGGTATAAAGTTTGAGAATTACTTTTTTATATGCTTACTGCCAACTTGTTGTTGACAGGCCTTTCATTTCGATCGTGCCGATGTTAGTTCTCCAGGTGTATTTGGCTTTTTGCTAAAGGCCAGCGCCGAGGAGCGTGAACATGCCGAGAAGATTATGAAGTATATGAATAAACGCGGTGGTTTAATTAAACTCAGTGCGGTTCCAGAACCTATTCCATGTTTTTCCGATAGCTTGGCGGCGCTTAAACATGCCCTGGAAATGGAAATGGAGGTCAATCAACATTTGCTGGATGTCCATGCGTTGGCCGGCAAAGAAAATGATCCAAATCTTTGTGATTTCATTGAGACGAATTTCCTGCAGGAACAGGTCGATGGGCAAAAAGTATTGGCCGACTATATAAGACAATTGGAGCGGGCCCAGAATGATCTTGGCGATTATCTCTTTGATAAGTATATGATCACTGGGGGCATTCATGGCAACAATAGTCATGCCACATAGAAGAAGAACTGTATTACTACGTTGTTGTTGCCACAATAAATTCTCCACAATTGTTTTTTTTTGTAGTTTCAATTCATAACTGGTAGTACGACTTATCAGGCACACACGTTGTCTAAAAATAAAACCCATTCTTATCATTTAGTACAATATACAATGTATGGAAAGTACGCTTCAAATTCAGTATTGACAGGCCGAATACCCCGAAGAGCTGCAGTAAAAAAACACGATTGTCATTGTATCAGGAGGTCAACTGATCAATTGATCAGCTGATCAGCTGATGAGCATAGCAACAGTCACAGGAGTAATGAAATAATAATAGTCTCTTTAAGTACTTAATCAAGAGTTTGCCATGTCCTAAAATAACTCTGACGGAGTAAGAAGAGTTTCTTAGTTAAGAGCATTACGAGCATTTGAAGATTTGCTTGGAACTTTCAATTAAAATGTATTTAAACTGTTCTTAATGCAATAGCTTTACTCAATCTGGTACAAGTCTGTTACAGCTTTTAGCTAAATAAAAACACGCATATTATTAAGCTTTAAGCTCATATTTTCACTCAATCCAAGTCAAGTTAAATTAACTACATTTTATAATAGTCAAACTCATTCCATTTGTCAACTATGCCGTTCTATTATGTTTGTTTGCATATTAAGAATAAAAAGCGGAGCTTAAAAGCTGTAGAAAGCTCACATTAATCACTCATTCTACGTCCAATGATCTCTTAACTTAATTCAACAATTCTCATGCCTGAGTCTAGGTAGAGCTTTGTCAACACTTGAAAGATGAAAATGAGCTTAAAAGCTGCAGAACTTTATTAAGAATTCCAGGATTAAGCTTTTAAATTTAAATGAGCAGCCATTTATCATTTGATATACATATTTCTAGTGATCTGCTGATTGAAGATCTATTATTCAATCTTTTCCAGTCTAATCTTCTAACTGATACCTTCACAATTCAAGGATTAAAGCAGCTTTTAAGCTTTGTCAAGCACGTGCTTATCATTCAATATATGTCAAGCGCATTTGTGTGTATACATACATATGTATATCTCAAGAGCTTTGATCGTCCAGTCATAAATACACACAGTTGATATACTTTTGATTTAGATAGAGCGAGCTCGCCCAGACACAACAACTAAGTAAGTGAATCTATTGAGCAGCTTTTGCTGTTGCCTTAATTGAAAAGCGCGTCGCATTTCCGGCTTAAGGCCCACATACTTAGGAATATATGTATATACATACATACATATTTATAGATCTACATATACATATATAAGTGGGAATATGTCTATGTGTGCACAACAGTGCTCTCAATTAATTGTCATAAGCGCGAGACTTAGTCGACCCGGCGATCCAGCCGCTACCGCTGAACCACCAGAACCTCCAGACCACCGCCAAACCAGCACCATCATCACCTCCGATCTCTAGCAAATCAACTCGTAGCCACCGCCTGCGCACTTGCTTCAATTAAGATTTGTCAAATCCAATGCAATTCCACAGTGACTACTTGGCTTTGTGCCCGATTGAAAACGAACTGAGATGGGGACACATGCAATATATCATTCTATTTACACGTACTTAACTATCTATATCCATACATATCATGTATATGAATATGCCTATTATAAGCCGCTGCACTTGGGCGATGCTTAGATGTAGGCTAAATTTAATCTAAAAGTATACAAATGCATTCGAATCAATTGATTTATTTGATTAAATTTCAATTACTTTAATTAATTGAAATGTATTGCTTTGAGGATCAATTAATGCAGCTTAACTATTTTTTGTTGCATCAAAAAAGATTACAGAAATCAAACGAATGCATTCGAATTACTTGAAACATTTGAATGCAATTCTTTTAATTGAAATACTTATAAACTATTAAAATGCTTGATTCTCAATACTTTTTGCAACTTTATTAAATTTTGTAAAATCGCATAAAGTTGTTTGAAAATAAACGAATGCATTTAAACTACTTGAAACATTTAGAAGTATATGACTTACTTTTAAAATTTATGAAATATTAAGTAAGAAACATAGAGTCTCTAATAGTTAGACAAAGCCAAAAAATATCTATTAAATTTGAATATGTTGATTGAGTTATGATATTAAGAAGTTTAAACGTAACATTCTTATCATAAGTTTGTCATATACTCAAAACATTTGAATGCATTTAAATAACTTGATACATTTGAGTACCACTGAGATACTTATAATTTAATTAATATACCTTAAGCTAAACAAAAGTGTGTCAAATTGTTCTTAAAAGCTTATGAATGCATTGAATTGAATAGAAACATTGAAATGCAACTGAAATTTCAAAATGCTTGTTGCAGAATAAACTTGACAGATTAATGGATGTTTGGCAAATTGTAAACAGTTGCTAAAATCAAAAGAATAAATTCGGATAGCTTAAATTTTATGATTAAATCATATGTCATCATACACACAGTGTAATTTTGGCAAACGTAATCAGTCGTGAATACACGATAAAGAGAAGCACTTTGTGAACCCAACATATACATATATACTTACTTATGTATACGGTGTGTATATTCATATTCATAAATATTTATAATTCCCAACCCATTGTATAGCTCATATTACGTGACATAGAAAATAGTAAATCAAATATTGAAATTGCATCTTTATCTGCATGATTCAGACCATCTGCGTCTATTCATACGAATACACTTGGCCTGTTGCTGAAAGAGCACCCAAAGTAGCTGACTTATAAATGGGCCATATACGAAGTGCTCGTGGCAGAAGTTATCTCTAAATTTATTACACCAAATGCCGACCAGAAACTGAAACTGAAACTGAACCCGAAGCCGAAGCAGAACCCTGCCCATAGTACAATCAGTCAACTTGAACCAACTTTGAGTCATCCCTCAAGTGTGAGTGTTATTTGATTGAAAGGGGACTGCGAAATGTAAATTGTAAACCAGGTGGATCGCTTGATTGTTGAAAGGTGGGTCAACACTATTCTACGGCCAACTGAATAAATAAACATAATTCAATATCAATGTTTAATTAAAATATATTCTCAAATGAAAATGGAAATATTCATTGTTGAATATCGTTGTCATTGGTGACGTTGCCTCG
>OY282582.1:46776139-46968289 GCA_958299025.2 Drosophila histrio | reverse complement strand
CTCATTCTGTGGGGGGAAAGGAGATCAGTCAATTTGTGGCTTGGCAAATGTTTACCTATTATCTATGGTGTTTGTGTGTGTGTGCAGTATGTGTTGTTTTAAGATATTTACACAATTAATTGCGTATATCTACGGCGGCTGCTGGCATCTTTTTGTGGCATAAGGTGCCGTAATTTCAGCACAAGGTCATCTTGGGTTAACGCTGGCGATGCCTCGGCGAGGGGGGGTTAATGGGGTGCATTGGCCAAGTTATTAGCTTATTAGCATGTTGATATGATACTCAGCTTCTGCCCACTGAATATTAAAATAGAAAGAAATAATAAAATTGCATTGATTTCTCAATCGTCATATTCTGAACCGACGGCAAAGGTGAGCTTTATTCACTCGCACTGTTATATCCTGTAAAAGTGGTTAGCAAAAGGGTATACACATGTGCTTACATTTTTCATTATATTTAGATTCGATTTGAATGTAGAGTAAAGCGACAAAACAATCGATGGTTTGGTCATAACGATAGTATTGTAGTTTCTCTAATATCTTGCATCTGTTAAACTCTTTACAAATTGCTGATGAAGGGTACAAACTAGTTATGTATAATAGCTATAAGTACCATTAAGATTTTAACAAAATGTATTTATGTGTTCAAGTCGAGGGACAAAATAATCGTTGATATATGTATTACTATCGATATCTTTATTATTTTTTTGCATTATCAATTAATTTTGGACAATTGTATCAACATGGTCTTAAAACAATTATAATAAGTTAACAAATTTGTACTCTCTGTCGCTCTCTCTGTGATATCCCGTTACTATCGATATTTTCGGTAAATAACTATCGATAATAACTATCAATGTCAATGATTATAACTAAGATAAGCGATTTTGCACAATTTAATATCGATATATTCCTACAAATTAAATTAACATTTCGATTATCTTTTACATTTGAGAACATAAACTTTAGTTTCATTTTATTCAACAGATAATGTTTACAGGGTTTAGTTTAGTCTGTAATTTGCTGGCGACACTTGTAGTAACTTGTTACACGTATTTGTTTTTATAGTAACTGCAATTAGCGCTAATTACTGCACTAAGCCTTACTTCAAAGTCGACCAATTGTCACGCCCCCTTTACTTATCACACAATGTAGACATAGTACAAGTGTGTATCAGTTTGTGTGTGAGTGTGTGTTAGTGTGTGTGAGTGTGTGTGTGCGTGTGTGTTTACAGCTTAAGCAGATGCACAACTTCAGCTAGTTGAGATTGTAATCCCCAAGGGTCAGGCAGGTGGAAGACTGACGTCAGCGTCTATAACGCCGTCCGACCTCGAACGAAGGCCGCCAGTTTACGAGGCCCATAAACAGTGGCCAATTAAGAAGCATTTGTAATTGACCATAATTCCGAAAAAATCTATGTATGTACAACGTACCCGTCTAAAGTAAACGAATAGAAGCATAACATAAGATTTAATACTATAATCAAATAAACAAATAGAAGTTACAATTAAATATAATCAACTCTTTGATTATAATAGAAAATTATATTTTAAGATTAAAAAATAAATAACTATTTGATTATAGCTACAACATGTATACACAAAAGAACTTAATATTGAATAAATTCAAATACTTTTATTGTAATACAAAATATACAAAAATCGGAAACTTGACCTTAGATTATGTTTCATCAAATATTTGATTATAATAAACAAATTTATATTTTAAAGAAAATTAAGTTAATATTGAATGAAATCAAATGTTTTTATTATTATAAAGAATATATCTTATTTTTTACGGAAGCGGAACTTAAGATTGAATTTGAGCAAATATTTGATATATAAAAACTTTGAGTATATTATAAATTTTCTAATAGAAACAGAAATAAAGATTAACTATAAACAAATATTTTATTACAACACAAAATTTCTTATTTTACAGAAACAGAACTTAAGATTGAATAAAATTAAATATTTTTATAAGAAATAAAGAATATTTCTTTTTTTTACGGAAACATAACTTAAGGTTGAATATAATCAAATATTTGATCTTAATATAAGAATATGAACTTTTTAGATATACATTATTTAAGATTAAAAATAACCAAATATTTGATTATAATAATAAATATTATGGAATATTTAGCAGAAGCTGAACAGAAGACTTGCTTTAATTAAATAATTGATGTAAATTTAACAATATGTTGTATATATTTAAATAAATAATAAATGAGAAACAGACTTTTAATATTGAAAAATACATAAACAATTATACAGAACATTGCATTTTTTTAAAGTGTTCCTTATTTGGAATGCAGTTAGTGTTACGATAGTTACTCGTCTTGCTGCTAAACTATTCGCAAGTTTATCAAATCTCAAATATGTATATACATTAACATTCTTTCCAGGAAACTCGGCTCGAGACAATCGTAAACATTTTATGGCGAACGTTGAACTCTTTTTTTTTTTTTTAAACTAGATATAAAATAGATAATCTCATGCCTTTTGTTTTTAATGTATTTCTCGTACTTGTACTTCATTTTTGAATAAACATAATCATCTGTAATCATCGAGAACCACAATTTGAGTACCCACTTGAGCTGTCTGTCTTTCGGTCTCGCGGTCTTTTAGCGGTTTGATTTGTCAAGTGGACAAACGTGCAGGCCAGGCCCAGTATGCAGCTGCCAAAGATAATTTTTAATGATGTCAAAATACTTATAGTATATAGCTATATAATCGTATATGTTTATATATGTATGTACTTCGACTTCGAACATTTCTCTTGAGTTTAATTGTTCTATTAAGTGATCTGTTGTTGCTTTATTATTATTATATCGCTAGCTTGAGGTTTGTCTAGTTATCTTACTACCCTTTTTGGGATATTAACGAATTCCTTGAATTTACTCCAAAAAGTATTACCTTTTATAGATTCAATTTTTAAGAGGAACATTTGCTGTTGGTATCTTATTTTTAAAGGCTTTATAAGTGAAGTATTAATTGAAGTTCTCAAGGATTAAAGTCGTAAATACGTATACTGTAAATTATTCGTTGTTCATGTTTTAATTTCCTGTTCCTCTTGCTAATAACAAACATCTTTGATAAGATGTAACCTTAAACTTTGGCATTTCCTTAGCTTTTGTGCCAACGTTTTAATTTTGGCTATAAATTGTATTACGATCGGCGAGAATAAACACGGAAATTATGCAGGAAACACTTTCCGTTAGTGTTGATAAAGGTGAATAGGAATCTGTAATGTTGCTGTCTATTTCATGTTCCTGACACGTGTGCCGGGTATTTTTAAGTTAAGCCGACTGATTGCATATTTGTATATCATTTAATTGGTTTAAGATAATAGTTGGGGGAGAGATAATTAAGAACATTGACAGGTCAATTTATTTGAGATTAATGAGATCTATGTTTTATGTAGTTGAGCATTCCCACTGCATTTATATTATTTGCCAACACTAGATGAGAACTTAAAGTATTGAGTTTCTCAATTGATGTGGAAGTATGTATTTAAGGGCTGTGTACAGGGTATCTTGTAGTCGATCATACCCGATTGTATAAATCTTATTTGCCAAGAATAGAGTTTTTTGATTAATGTGATGTATTTTCTTAAGAGTTGCGTACAGAGTATCTTTAAGTCGATCATACCGATTGCATAAATCTTATTTACCAGGAATATAGGATATTGATTAATGTGAAGTATTTTCTTAAGAGCTGTCTACAGGGTATCTTAAAGTTGATCATACCCGATTCCATAAATCTACTTTGTCAAGAATAGAGTTTATTGATTAATGTGATGTATTTACTTAAGGGCTGTATACAGGGTATCTTGTGGTTGATCATACCCGATTGCATAAATATTATTTGCCAAAAATAGAGTTTATTGATTAATGTGAAGTATTTTCTGAAGAGCTGTGTACAGGGTATCTTGAAGTCGATCATATCCGCTTGCATAAATCGTATTTGTTAATAATAGTTAAGATATTTAAGCAAGCGATTCTCGATTAATATAAAGTATGTATTAAAAGGCTTTTTACAGGGTATCTTGAAGTTGAGCATACCCAATCACACTATATTGAATAATAAGATTGTATTACATTTAATTAAATATAATACTATTTTTCAGAGCAAATTATCTCGATAGATGTTGATACGTAGTATATATCGTATATAAATTATGAACTGATTACAGGGTAATTGCTAGTCTTGCATATTTTTAAATATTTTCTATGAACATTATCAACCTCATGTCTAATTCTAACTCTTATTTATTCCCCTTGTCAGGTTAAAAATGTAATGCGACCACGTTATTACTCCTCGGAGTTGGGCATTCGAGAGAAGATCTTTATTGGTGTGCTGACCTCCCAGGAGAACATCAATAGCTTTGCGACCGCCTTTAATCGCACCACCGCCCATCTGGTCAATAAGATCAAGTTCTTCATCAATGCGGACAGCGTGAAGACCAATTATCAGCTGAAGAATATTGTTGGGTTTACGGATCCCCGAGAAAATCGCCGCCCATTCCATGTGATCAAATATATTGCTGACAATTATATGGATGACTATGATTATTTTCTGCTGGTGCCAGATAATGTTTATGTGGATGCACGTAAACTGAATTCATTGCTCTATCACATGAGTATCACCTTCGATTTGTATATGGGCGGGACACGTGTTGGGGGAACGGGAACGGGAACTGGAGCTAGAGATGCTCCGGCATCATCAAATGAATCAAGTGATGATGATGCGAGTCTAAGTGATCGCAACTATTGTGCCCTCGAGGCGGGCATTCTACTCAGCAGCAGTGTCATCCGCAAGATGCGCAACAATCTGGAGCGTTGTGTCCGGATTGGGATCACCAGTGATCACAGTGTCAACATTGGACGATGTGTCAAGTATGCGAGTCATGTGTCTGGCTGTCAGGAGACTTTTCAGGTGAGTTCATAACTATATCTTTAACAAGCCGATCAGTCGAGCGGGCGCGACAGTAGGATAGCCTGTGCAGGTCTTCAAAGAAAAGTACTTTCATTATAATGGGATTTAAATATATCGCTTGAAGTCGATTTTGCTTGCATCGAGAGTAGGTAGCTTGCGATAGTCTGGCAACACTGGACTGCGGCTATTGATTGTTTATGTTTAGCGCCACAGCAAAAGAAATGCAAATCAAACATACATGACCAAACGCGTATTTTCGTTCATTATGTCGTCGGCGCGACGCTGCTGCGCTTCATAAATTTGTTTATTGAATAACTTCTGAGTTTAATATCCGATCGTACTAAAATTTGTAGAACACATTGAGAGTAGGATACTTATTATGTGTGCCAAATTTCAAGTCTCTAGCTATAAAACTGCTCTTGTTATCAGCTTTTCCGAGTTATGGGCGAAGGGGGCGTGGCATCGCGATGAAATTTTCAGGACACATTAAACCCAAGCTTTTTATCATGTGTGCCAAATCTCAAGTCCCTAGCTTTAACATTGCTTATGTTATGGTGATTTTCCTCAATTTAAAACCAACGGGACATGATATCGAAAATTGAAAATAAACTTGATCTGCGTATGGTATTCAGGAACCTACATTCCAAATTTGATGTCTCTAGCTCTTATAGTTGCTGAGATCCACGCGTTCATACAGACGGACGGACGGACGGGCGGACAGACGGACAGACAGACGGACAGGTGTCAATCGACACGGCTATTGATACTGATCAAGAATATATATACTTTATAGGGTCGGACATGCTTCCTTCTGCCTGTTACATACATTCACACAAATTCATTATAGCCTTTTTTGCCCATTTTCAATGGGCACAGGCTATAAAAATTAATAGACATGATGGAACTTAGTAGAACAAAAACAGATATTTTTTGACCTAACATAGTGGCAGCCAGCAACTTTGCAACTCTATGAAATTTTCCTATTATATTGTTAACAATTTTTATATAGTTTAATGTGGTAATTGAAAGCTTACATATGATTAATTTAACAAACCGGAGAGTTGGTCGTAAGCCTGTCTTCATTGTTATTTTTTGGCACGCCCTTGCAAAACAGTGTATTCAATTTCCGACCGATCTTATATATGACAACTATAAGAGTATGATATCGGATAATAACAAATTTTGTCAGAATGTTAAAGACATCTCCAAGCACCCAAAAGTATTCAGTTTGGTTGAGATAACTTAAGAAAGAAGGTTAGGTAAAACAGACTGCTCAAGGAGTTGAGCTCACCCAGTGGCCATAAGGCCCATTGTGGTATCTGTTGACTGTAGTAATAGGTAGGGTTATGGGGAGGTTGACGGGAGCGGGAAAAGGAGTTTAACGTTCTTATATTCCTAGTTGGTCCTGTTGGGCGGAATTCGCCCCTGTAACCAAGCAGTAGTAGAGTTGAGGTAACTTAAGAAAGAAGGTTAGGTTAAACAGACTGCTCAAGAAGTTGAGCTCACCCAAAATCCATTCGGCCCATTGTGGTATCTGTTGACTGTAGCAATAGGTAGGGTTACGGAGAGGTTGACGGCAGAGGGAAAAGGAGTTTAACGTTCTTATATTCCTAGTTGGTCCCGTTGGGCGGGATTCGCCCCTGGAACCAAGCAGTAGTGGAGTTCACGAAGAGTACCAGATCCTCCAGTCGCAGTTTTGCTAGACTGCCCAGTTCCTCGAAGAAGAGTTTCCCGAGGAAACGGGCTCTCCTTCTGAGAAGTGCAGGGCAGTCGCAAAGAAGGTGTTGGATACTCTCGTCTTCTTCTTCGTTCCCACAGCTGCGACAGAAGTCCTGTGATGGTACACCGTACCGGACTCCTATCAACACCCTTATCCTGTTCTTGCTAAAGTGTAGGAGTTCAGACGATCGCTTTGGGTTCTGATCGTTCTGGCCAGAGCGATTTGGATATATTGCATCTCTGGGTCGTTTTCCTATACTCATCCGTCGCAGTCCTCGCCGTTCTTGCCAGTTCGGAGAGGACATACTGAAGAGGTCTTTGTACATCAGTCACCGCACGAACCGCCGGTAGCGCTGATCCTTGCCTAGCACATTCATCAGCCCTCTGTTTACGTGGTACACCCGAGTGCCCAGGCACCCAGACAAGACTGATTGAATGGTGGCATCGGTTCAGCGCTGTGACTGTGGCTCGAATGAAGTTACTCTTGCTGGTGTTTGAGGACAGAGCCTAAAGGGCTGCCTGGCTGTCGACGTAAATAGATATGTTCCTTGAAGGTTCCTCCAAGGTGGATATCAGTTTTGTTGAGGATATTTTAAACAGATTTATACTCAGTACTTGTGAATTTTAATTGTGTATATTTAAAACAAAAATATTTCACTGTACAAGGATTGTATTTGAACCGATCGTTCTTAGTGTTGCTATATGATAGTATAGCCTGATATTTACCGAATTAATTCACAATATTTAAATTATATTAGTGTTGAAAATGAAACAGTTTAATTTAGATTATTTAAATACCCCATAGCGCGTTGTAACTGCAGTGCGTTCCTTCTTCTTCCTTTGGCCCGACACTGAGTAATATTGAGTTTTGAATAACTTCCGAGTTTATTATCCGATCGTGAAATTTTCAGGATACATTGGGATCCTGATGCCCTGTGTGCCAAAATTCAGGACTCAAGCCTTCGTTATATGGGATTGTTTTCGATTTACGGAGGCGGAAGGGGGCTTGTCAAAATTTTAACATAAACTGGTACTGCTTAGTCCATAGACGAACCACCATACCAAATTTGGTGACTCTACCTCTTATAGTTTTTGAGATCTAGGCGCTCATACAGACAGACGGATAGACGGACATGTCTCGGCTGTTGATGCTGATCAAGAATATATATACTTTAGGGGGTCTGCCGGACTTCCTTCGACCTGTTACGCACATTTTGACAAACTTAATAGACCTTTTTTACTTGTTTAAAGTAAAGGGTCTAAAAAGCATTCGGTGTTCGGAGTTGAAATACATATATTTATGATAAATGGTCAAACATTTATTTTGCTGATGCTCTGGGAATTTGTATTCATTATTTTTTTTTTAAATTTCGTAATGTTAAAGCATAAATAAATAAATATTTATATTTACTATATTGGAATGAGGCTATTACACATACTCAGACATTTTCCAATTATTCGCTTTTGGTAATGTTGCAGCTTAAAAGCTTCGCATGTGTGGAATGTAACGGCACGCCGAGTTGCCCAGTAATTAACTGTCATGCTGTAAATAGCTTGGAAGCTTAAGTTAAGAGCCATAAACTAGTCACACAGCCGATCCACTAACTTTGTGATGAGTTAATTAACGCTCGTTCGTTTAGTTGGACGGATTGTTCATATTTAAATGGACAACTTAGCAGATGGCATACATGTGACAGAGAAGGACGTAACAGGCGATAACTAGAAGGTATCGGTATCGATATAAAAGAGTCGATCACAGTCGTACAGAGAGTTGGGAACAGTCGTGCCAGAGTTGAGAACAGTCGTGTAAGAGTTGAAACCAGTCGCAGCAGCAGCAGTCGGTCGGATCGTCGTCAGAATTCAGTGGCGAGATTCCATTCTTGACCAGTCGTCGTTGTAATTAATTATTAAGCATATTACTTACTTTATCCCATTATTAATAATAAACTGAGGTTATTCGCTATAACCCGTTTTACATACATATCATAGATATAATTAAATATATAATTCAGTTGCTAGATACACGCGTTTAGCAGCTTAGATTTAAGCATAAACTTATACGCTCTACATCAAATCTTAGAACGGGGCATCAGCTGGTCGATTAGACTATTAAAGCATTTGATATTTGCGTATTTTTGAACACTAAGACCCGTTTAACCATAGAATGTGTTCTTTACATTATAGTACTGGGTAATGTTTAGTCTATCACAGAGCATTATTATTTCCAAATAGTCAAACAAAAATAGTTAAATCATAGCACAGACCCTGTTATCAGACAGGGTAGCTCTTAGTTGTGCATACTCACACAGTTCTTAACATTCGCCGGTTTGCATACAATATAATTTTTAGACATTAAGTGTGTCATAAGCTTTATTAAATTTTAGTACAGGGTAGCGCTTAGTTGAGCACACTCACACATACCTTAATATTCACCTATTTGCACACAATATTCTTTATTAGCATTATTAATATTAAGTACAGGGTAGCACACAGGTGAGCACACTCGCAAAGCGCTTGATACTCACAATCAAATTCTTTAAGCACATGCTGCAATTCAGCATCCACAGGCTATTTAAATACATTCCCATCTGCATAACATCCACATCCACAATGTAAACCACAACAACTGTCAAGCGTAAATGTGGATGAAATGTAGAACAAAGTCACAACAACAGCAACAACAACAACAGCAACTGTAAAATTAAACGTTATGTGTCTGCAGCAGCTGTTAACTGCTCAGCGCATTTCGTTCTTTAAAGAATCAAACATATTTATGTTTGTACATACATATGTATGTATGTAGTATTTATATATACGCATGTGTGTGTGTGTGTGTGTGCTGCGAGTTAATTTGCCCGCTTGCTTGTCGTGTGATCTTTGTTGCTTCCTACACGCTGTTTTATTTATTTAAACAATTTGCCGTTGACTTTAAAGACGCACAGAGAGACACACGCACACAATACGTACACACATACATACATGCAAACAGAAATGAAATGAAATGATATAAAAAAAAATCAGTTCATTGATACACAAAAGTGACCCTGAAAAAGAGCATCAACGAAACTGAGCGAAATGCGATGCGGAAAGAGGAGCAGACAGATAAGAATGAAAGAAAGAAGTGTAAAAAAATCAAGTCAAATAGTCGGGATCCCGACCGTAATATACCCTGTGTCGTCATTACAGAGCCCCGCTGAAATTCTCTCCCATTGTATTACTATATTTTCAGTATGTGTGCGAAGGGGGCGTGGCATCGTGATGAAATTTTCTGAACACATACACCTCAAAACTTTCATCATGTGTGCCAAAACTCAAGTCGCTAGCTACAAAACTGCTCATTTCTGGACGAAGGGGGCGTGGCATCCAAAAAAAGAGATTAACTTGATCTGCCTGTAAGTGTAAGCAGTGCTGGGAGACCAAGTTTAAGTTTGTAGCTCTTACCATCTCTGAGATCCTTTCATTCATACGGATTGACAGACGGACAGACAGCCAGATGGACAGACAGCTAGATGGGCAGACAGCCAGATGGACAGACAGCCAGATGGGCAGACAGCCCGATAAACAGACAGCCAGATGGACAGACGGACATTGCTGTATCGACTAAGCTATTGATGCTGATCAAGAATATACATATGTATATACTTTATGTCATCCTTCTGCCTGTTACACATACTTTCAACAAACTTAATATACCCCACAGGGTATAAAAAAGAAATAAATAATTATTAAAAGCCAAAGAAACAACTTCGTTTTTTGATGAAGCGCTTTGTGGCAGGCAGACAGTTCGACATGCCACCAACAAACCGGCACTTGATGGACAGTTTATTTACCATCATTTCCAAGCAATAAGAATTTCACAAGTTGCGATCACTGCTGGCATTTTAGCTATTTTATAGTTAAATTTAAAGAGATTCTATAAGCTAAAAATCTGATAATTAGTTATGTAGTGATGCAAAATCGACGATAAAAAAATCGAGTTGTCGTCTCATCGGAAATTTGAACATCGATTCATAGATTTTTTATAGAAATTTTCCAATTTTGATCAGTCGGAAAGGCTGCAGTTGAAGTCGACTATAAGAGACCCTTTACTTATTCTTCAAAAAAAGGAAATAATAGTAACGAACTTATAGGCTATTTCCACGAGCAGCAACATTCGACTCATTCACTCACATCTGGATGAGCTTGATTTTTGGATTCCCACCAGCGAATGACTTACTGTAATCTGACGTTTGCCAGAACAGCTGATTGATCTTTAAATTGGATTTATTCTGATAAACGCATTACAGTATTTAGTTGAACTATAATTATTAAATGCCGTAAAATATTGAATTTAAGTGTTGTAGCAATAATATGGAGTATATTTTTACCATGATTTCTCAAAAAACTCAGATGCTTTTTGAAATTTAAATTTTGCGCTTACTCTTTTATTAGCTGTCAGCTGTTAAAATCGATAAATATTGTGTGTTCGATAAGAAAATACTGAAAAAAGTCAGAGTCGTTAGCAACGAATGACATCATCCAAATTGGATGACGGCGAACCGAACATCCAGGCCTTATGGGATTTTATACAGGCATGAACTGAACTTTCGGTCTGGATGATGAAAATGGCGTCGAATTAGCCGAATGTGCTGTCGTGGAAATAGCCTAATAGATACTTACAACGGTGGCCAAAAGTATTTTGACAAAACTAAAGTTAAATAAAATAATAATTTAAACTAACTTCATGCAAATTTTGGCATCAATGGAAAGAACATTCAAATGCCGTTCGAATGATACTAAACTTTCCTTAACCCATTAAGTACCCATTAAAATTTTTGAATTTATGTGAAAATCTACTTTTTCGACTTTTTTCCTCGGGTTTGAAAAAAAAATGTTTTGATGCTAAAAGTTTCTCTAAACTATTCTAATAGTGATTGCAAAAAGAAATTTTCAAAAATCTTTTCGCTTATATTTTTTATGATTTTTTGAATGGGGTGACCTCAAAATAATTTTGTATGAAAACTTGCATGAGGTTAGTTCAAATTATGAATTTATTTAACTTTAGTCTTGTCAAAATACATTTGGCCACCGTTGTATGTGTGTATATATAAACCTTCAAGTCTTAATTAATTCCCTAAAATGGGCAAATACCCTAATAGTACGTTCTTCTTCTTCCTTTGGCCCGACACTAAGTAATATTGTGTTTTGAATAACTTCAGGAGTCTAGCATTAATATTTCTCGTTTTATGGAAACTTAATAGACCCTTATACTTTTTTAATGTAAAGGGTCTAAAAATGAGTGTTTTATTTCAAGCGTCCACTAAAAATTGCAAAAAAGTCGATTTTTCTTTATGAAAATCGATTAAGATTACTCGATTAATCAGACAAAAGAGTAAAAATCAATGTAAATCGCATATGCATAAAATTCGTTAATCGATATTTGAAGTATTTAAATATTTTAATGCCGGAAATATTGAAATAAATCAAAATCAATTTTGTTAATTGAGAAAATGTTAAAAATGTAGCAACATCATTTCAAGCATAGATTACACAATAATATGAGTCTATTCATATAATTATGTTTCATAATTATTCAGCTAATTCTAGCTACTTTTCTTTTAGCGGCAAAAATTGACTATTTTTTAGCCCCTAAAAGTCTGGCAACACTGTTGCGCCTGAAAACCCAATTTCTGACAGTTTGACATGCATTGGCACGGTGGCATTTCCTCTGCATTGAACTTGCGCTGTGTTTTTTTTGTTTTTCACAATTTGCACAAACAATTTAGCAAGCATTAACATACTATTGTTTTTGTTGTAGTATGTAGTATGTTTGTGTGTCTGTATGTGTGTGTGTGTGTGAATAAATGAAACGCAGGGCCAAAGAAATTGACGCACGTCTTTCACTTGAAATTCATTTGTTTGGATTTTGGGTTTTTTATTTACATATGCGGCAAATCGAATGATTTATGTTTTATGCGGTGAAGTTAATGAGTGTGTGTGTGTATGTGTATGTGTGTGTATGTATGTGTGTGTGTGTGTATGTGTGTGTGTGAGAGAGGAAGTGTTGATATCAGTATTTAGGTTTAAAAAAAAAACAACTTAATTTGTATGTTTCGGGTTTACTTATCCGGAATTTGCAAAATGAAATTAATTTATAAAGATTGCTCATTTTGTATACCCTGTGGGGAATATAAGGTTTGTTAAAAGTATGTAACAGGCAGAAGGAGGAGAAGTAGAAGGATATGTAAATATATGTATTTTTGATGAGCATTAATAGTCGAGTGGATAAAGCAATGTCCGTCTGGCTGTCTGTCCATCTGACTGTCTGTCCGCCTGTCCATCCGTATGAACGAAAGTATCTCAGAGATGGTAATAGTAAGAAGCTTGAACTTGGTCTCCCAGCACTGCTTATATTTGCAGGCAGATTAAGTTTATCCTTAATTTTGGATGCCACGCCCTCTTCGCACACAAATCAAGTAAAAACTCATAATAAAAGCAGTCTTACAGCTAGAGACTTGAGATTTGGCACACATGATGAAAGTTTTAAGGTCGATGTGTTCAGAAAATTTCGCCCCCTTCCCCCACAAATTGAAAAAATCGAATTACAAGAATATAAATCAGGAGTGAATTTGAGAGGCGCCCTGAAGAGCCACAAGGTCGGAGTCCCGACTGTTCGGCTTGTTAACCTATACAAATGGTCTATGGATTGCCCTTTATTGAGGCTAAGGATACAGTCGAAGTCGACTATGAGAGACCCTTTACTTATTCTTCAAAAAGGAAATAAGAGTGACACTAATAGTACCCCATAGCGCGATGTAACGTCAATATGCTCTTCTTCTTCCTTTGGTCCGGCACTGAGTAATATTGAGTTTTGAATAACTTCCGAGTTTATTATCCGATCGTGATGAAATTTTCAGGATACGTTGGGACCCTGATACTCGTGTGCCAAAATTCAGGAATCTAGCTTTAATATTTTTCGTTTTATGGGATTTTGTTTTCAATTTAAACTTGATCTGCTTAGCCCATCGACGAACCACTATACCAAATTTGGTGACTTTAGCTCTTATAGTCTCTGAGATCTAGGCTCTCATACAGAGGGACGGACGGATAGACAGACATGACTCCACTGCTGATGCTGATCAAGAATATATATACTTTAGGGGGTCTGCCGGACTTCCTTTGAAGACCTTTTGACAAACTTAATAGACCCTATTTGCTTTTTTAAAGTAAGGAGTCTAAAAACTGTTATCTTAATAAAAATCAAAGTGGCAGCTAAAGGCAGCCAATTTTTTTTCTAACTGCAATAGAAATAACTCCAAAATCACATAGTTATAGTCACTAACCGAAGTAGACCGAAGTTTCCGTTTCAAAACTCAACCTAAAGTGGAAAACTGATGTGAAAAAGAGTACTTCATTAAATTATTTTAATTAGAATCTTATGAATTGTGAATTTTTGATATTTTGAAATCATTCTCTTAGGAATTGCCACAAGTGTCAATAAAAGTTTGGATATATTTCAATCGGAAATGAACATTATATTTGCGACTTTTTAACATTTTTTCCGAAAATATTAAAGAGAGAGGCACAACTTTGATGTCATGTATACCGCTGAAACAAAGATCACCAATTCTCAGGAGGTACCAGTTTTAGAAACTTGCAATAATTCTCTACCGTATCCCATTAGTTATTTTATTCTGCCATTCCTTGACCAATTGGATTTTTGCCACTGTTAAGCGTCTGTTTAGCCACTGTGCGTAGACTTTATATATTAAAATCTTAGAATTTTGTTACTTTATCTATCTGATATTTTAAAAGTTTCTCAAAAATGATCAACAACATAAGTGATTAACTAAAAAAAAAAATTTAAATTGATTTGAATTGAAATAAATTGTGCACAATTTAGTAATCGATAAAATTTGATAGTTTTTTTTTCTTTTCTATAATACAATTTTGAATAATAACAAAATTTAGCTTAAAACAAGCCGATCCGTCGGACAGTTGGAAACCCTGTGCAGGTCTTCAAACAAAAGTATTATCATTATAAGGGGATTTAAATATTTATATAATATAGGGTCTCTCTAAAATTCGCTCAATTCAATTCAAGTCAATACAAATTTGTTTCTTGAATAACTTCTGAGTTCTGATTGGGAGTAGGATACTTACCATGTGTGCCAAATCTCAAGTCTCTAGCTATAAAACTGATCTTGTTATCAGCTTTTTCGAGTTATGGGAGAAGGGGGCGTGACATCGCTATGAAATTTTCAGGACACATTAAGTTGAAGCTTCTTTTTATGTGTGCCAAATCTCAAGTCTCTAGCTTTAACATTGCTTATGTTATGGTGTTTTTTCTAATTTTAAAACAAACGGGACTTGATATCGAAAATTGAAAATAAACTTGATCTGCCTATGGTATTCAGGAACCTACATTCCAAATTTGAAGTCTCTAGCTCTTATAGTTGCTGAGATCCACGTGTTCATACAGACGGACGGACAGACAGACAGACGGTCGGACAGACAGACAGGTGTCAATCGACTCGGCTATTGATACTGATCAAGATACTTTATAGGGTCGGAGATGCTTCCTTCTGCCTGTTACATACATTCACACAAATTCATTATACCCTGTTTTGCCCATTTGTAATGGGAACATAATTTTTCAATAGTGTTAATTATGTTCCACAACTACAGAATAAATGTACGCTACAGAGTATCTAACAGTTGAATTCCCCTTTGGCAGTGTCATCTTCAAAAGTGCCGTTACTTATGCTTCCTCTTACAACATTTTAACATTTGAATTGATTAATGAGCGCCGGCAAATTAACTGTTTGAGTTTTCTGCGAAAGATGCGCAGAATGCAATGGAATGAGTCGAGACTATAAATGAGAAGACGGAGTCTGAGAGCATAGACAGAAACAGAGACAGAGATAGAGATAGAGAGGGAATGAGTGTGTTGACTCCTCGAAACAATTTGCTTCCAACGACTGCGCCGACGTTTAGCATGGAAATGTTAATTTAATTATTCGCCTGCTGTTCGAATGCGAATGGGATTGAAAATGGGAATGGGAATGGGAATGCAAAGTTAGAGGGGACTTAGTGGATTTTAATGGGATCGTTAAAAGGCGACGCGTCGATAAAGGAACTTTATTGTTTTGTTTAGTCAGCAAAGCGATCTGTATAACACATGTTCATAACTGGACTAATTTCCGGCATTATTGTGTCTGACCAAAAGTTAATTTCATGCAACATTTGATGGCGCCAACTAAATTTTGTTTTTCTATTTCTTTAATCTTTTCCAGGGTATACGTCAATATAGTTATGCTTTGAATACGAAAACGCGTCACTACAAGGATCTCAGCATACTCTCCAAGGAGCCGGCATTTCTTAATGCCACCACTATTTATCCCGTGCAAACTCCAGAGGATTTCTATCGCATACACGCTTATAACTCCAAGGTAAATTCCACAAACTGTTATCAAAATATGTACATACAAGGCTAACATGCTGTTAAGTGAACAGCAGCAGCAGTGCTGTTAAAACGTTTACAGCATTACAGCAGTTAACAGTGTGCTGTTAAGTGCCATAGCACACTTACAGGGCTGATCAAAATATTGAGTACACCGGCAGTACTTAAACTTTATTGCGCATTATTTTGCATAAATATTTTTCAATATTTTGTAAATCAGCGAAAATGGTTGTCAAAAGTAGTAAATACATATATTATAGAATGACTGAATTATGAATATTCCTGAACCTTTCAATGTGGTTCCTTTTTTGTTTTCTTCTTTTTGTTGCTAGTTTGTGAAAAATTGACTTAATTTTTATGGAGTGAACTTTTGTGTATAACTCTGACAATATTGTTGGTATATTTATATTATAAATTAAGCTAATTAAATTATTGTTAAATTAGAAATTGAAAACAAAACAATTTTTGCATAAAACCAATCGCAAAGTAATTAAAATTCATAGCTAGAAACATCGCTACCTTATGTTCAGTTTACTTACCTCCTGTCATACTTTCCGTCACAAAATATTTCACTATTTTCCCATGATTCAGCAATAAAGTCATTAACCAACCCAACTCTAGATATCTTTAAAACATTAATAATAAGCATAATAAGAAGTAAAACAGATTAAGAACTCTATTATTTAGATTATTTATTATTTATTATTATTATTTAAAATGTTATTAGAAGACGCGTTATAATTTTTCTTGGAGTGGTGAGAGTTCGGCAGCAACAGAATACGAGTAGTACTAGTATTTATGTTTCGGGAACTGTCAATACTAATGTCGAGAGTTTGACGTTTCTTAGCATAAACTTACTCACATCGTTTTGATGTACAAGTGCTATTTGTTTTTTTGTTTATAGTGAGTTAAGAAAATCAATTTGGCCAAAAACAAAAAATGGAAATTTCAAGAGAAGTTTTTCCTTGGAATAATTTCATTGAACTCAGTAGATTGTTTGACAATAAAGCACCATCAAAAACCACAGTACATCGTTGGTATAGTGAATTCAATAGTGGGTATAGTTTGGTTCCTGACGCATTCCGTGAGAGGCGTCCAAAATCGTTTATTGTGCCAAAATACATCGATGCAGTGCGAGAACTGATAATGTAAGATCGTCATGTGACTTATCGTGAGATAAAGGCATTCTTGCACATTTGTTCCACTTCAATACATTCTATTTTGCTTTCGTTGGATACTTTATCAATCGCTCAAAAAAGGCTCGCGTCGATTGGTGTAAGGAAATGATTAAGAAGTTCCACCGTGTTTCTTTAAAAGACGTGTATAAAAGCGTGAGAGGTGACGAATCATAGATATATGCGTACGTATGAACCGGACACAAAACAGCAATCGACCGTGTGGGTATTCCAAGACGAGCCCAAACCAACAAAAGTTGTTCGTGAAAGAAGCACAGCGAAACAAATGTTCGCCTGTTTCTTAGGCCGAATGGGTCATGTGGCCACTGTTCCGCTTGAGCAACGTAGGACGGTCAATTCTGAGTGGTACACGAGCATATATTTGCCGGAAATCTACGGAGTAATTCATAAAACCAACCGCCAAAGACAAATCATTCTCCATTACCATGACAATGCGAGCACAACTCACACATCTCGTCAAACAGGTGAATCTTTGAGCAGTCAAAACATCTAATTGATGACTCATCCTTCTGATTTGGCACCCAATTACTTCTTCTTGTTCCCTAATATCAAAGGTAAACTGCGTGGTCAACGATTTGCGAGCGTCAAAAATGCAGTTGAAGCGTTCAAAAACCATGTGTTGGAGATGTCCCAAGTGGAATGGAATGGAAACTGCTATGACAAATGGTTTGAACGAATGCAAAATTTTATTGTGATCATCACTGGGATTATTTTGACAAACAATAAATCCACTTTCATTTAAAAATGTTTGTTATTATTTGATATTCCTAAAAAATATATATAATACCCCTCGTATAACGTGTTGGCTACTTATAATTTTCTTAGCTATTTTGGCAATAGATATGCCAGCATCCTTGTAAGCCTTGACTTGTCCTCAGTTTAGACTTTTTCTCGACCCATTTTAAGTCTGTCGTAAAATAAAATTTTTAAAATTAATAATAATCATTCGACAAGGAGGAGATACAATTATAAATTATTACAAATAAGCCAAAGACCTAATAATAATACAAGTAATACTTATTATAATGATTATAATAAGACAAAACTTAACAATGATAATGAACTACAATAATATTAAGAATTTATTTTATATTTTATTTTATTCATAATAAATTACAATTTACTTTCCAACTCACTGATAGCATCATCTGGAGCTTGTGCAACAACGTGGCTATGAATTGGAGCAAAAATCGTATCGCATTGCGAATGGCAGCATCTCCAATAAGATACTCGAAATACGCTGGCCATTGGGCGTGCCACCGCCGAGTGCCCCAGAGACGCGACACGATATGCTGACGTGGCAACTGATGAATGGAACGCATAGTTTTCTGCCCAATGCAAATGCTGATCATGCGGTGGCACCGCTCAATCGCATCGATGCCTCTGATTTTGCCAAAGTACTGGAGATTACCCTTCAATATGCGGCACAAAAGCATCCCAAGTTACATTATCACAGTCTGCACAGTGCGTATAGGAAATTTGATGCCACACGCGGCATGGATTATCAATTGCATTTGAATCTGTATGAGGGTGCCACACCGAAGCGTCTGCTGCTCAAGAGCTTTGAGGTGGTCAAACCGTTGGGACGCGTTGAGGTCGTTCCCTCGCCCTATGTCACCGAGAGCATAAGGATTTCCCTGTTGTTGCCGGCATTCGAGCACCAGGTGACGGATGCCCTTGACTTTGTGGCACATTACGAGCGCATTTGCATGCACAATCAGGACAACACGTTCCTGCTGCTGGTGAGTTTCCTGCTAGGCACATACCCTGTAGTTGAAAACAGGCAGTAGCACTGAAATTAACTGAAATTCATGTTGTACCAGAATATTTACTATATTTATTATTATACATAATAATTACAATACAATAAATAAGTTCCAATTTCACGCTACGTTTCTCCATATGTTATTATTAAAAAAAAATAAGTTTTAATTTAAAGTGTGTACCAGCAATTAAGAAATGTACCACTTTTGGTAACATTTGTACCATAATTTGCAAGCGTACCCATACCCAGTTCCACAAACTGTTATCAAGCAGCACTGTTAAAGCGCTAACAGCATTCTGTAAGCTGTTCAACAGTGAACTGTTAAGTACATAGCTAACATACACTGAAGGTCAAAATAGTGAGTACACCGGCAATAATACTTTAAAATGCAATTACTTGAATTCAACTGAAAATGTTCTTGCCAATATATTTATATTTAAATTCATGAGGTGTTTATTTTATATATTTTTGATAAGTATATCACAAACCATATCGATATTGCCAAGTACAAGCTTAGATATTTTAAATTAAATGCAATTAATTTATTTAGTATTTAGCAATTGATATTTTAACTTTAATTAATTAATTACTAAACTCGTTGTTCCTCTCTTTAGATCTTCCTTTATCGCCTGGATTCGCCCAGCAAGGGCGACGATGATCCCTTCAAGACGTTAAAGAAACTCGCACTGGAATTGTCCTCCAAATATAAGACGGATGGTTCTCGCATTGCCTGGGTCTCCATAAGATTGCCGGCGGAGATGAGTGCTCCAATTGGCGCCAATGATTGGCTATTGCATCCCTCAATGTACGGACCGAGGCAATTGCTCAGCTTGGCGGTAGCAGATCTTGCATTGCCCAAACTCGGACTGGAATCGCTCGTGCTGTTGGCCACGCCCAATATGTTATTCCGTACGGATTTTCTCAATCGTGTCCGAATGAATACCATACAGGGATTCCAGGTGTATGCTCCAATTGGTTTCCAGCTGTATCCCTGCAGTTGGGCGCACTTCTGCAAGGAGTGCGACACCTGCGATATTAGCCAGAGCAGTGGATACTTTGATCGACACAATCATGATGTTATCGCCTTCTATTGTCGCGATTATGTTCAGGGTAAGACTTTACTATTCGTAGACTACAAATTTCTTAGATTTCGATTCAAAAACTTGTACGCAGAAATGATTATATTATCATATGGACCATAATGAGACTTCTGAAATTTCTTTCCGAGCTTGTAACAGTCGCAAGAAAACCTTAACTGCAGATGAAAGAAACAATCACTGATTTAGCTGCTGTCATACAAATCAATCCAAATATTTCGACAAGTAGCTTGTCTGCTCAAATTGGTATCAGCAGTAGAGCTGCAAAAACATCGATGATTGCAGCTATCGAGATTTTCTATGTTTTGCTCGCAATAATTGGTCTCTCTCGTGCTTGTTGTCAGGAAAAAACAAATCGTCCGCTGACACGATGCGATGCTGTCCCGAAAGAACTCTCAAACTTCGTTCATTCTTGACTTGCTCTTCGCTCAGCCGACGAACGTTTCTGTTCGCTCGCTCGGCTCATGTGTTCACTCGAGTCCATTTACTCCGTAAAAACTGGGCAAACGGTCTTCTGAGCATGTATGTATGTGTGTTGCGCGTGTGGATAGCTAAACATCCCCAGTGGGAAATCCCGCGCTGAGTTAATCGCTTACGTGATACTCACTTAGAAGCTGTAAGCGCTTCCTTGCCTGTGTAATGCTGATTACATTGCAGCTTATTTGTGTATGGGCATGGCAGCAAATCCTAGCAGTCGCATCCACAATGATTCTTATTGTTAACCAAAAATGTAATCCCTTACACACACCACACAATTCTGATTGTTTAGCAGCGGTAATTTCATCAATGCACACAAAACTGTCGAAAAGCATTGCTTACTACATCAATAACAAAACGGAGCGCTCGAGCACTTTCCGACTGGGATTTACAGCGAGTCTTCCTGCATACGCATATGCACACAGATGAGCACTCTATCCTCTTCTCTCTTACTCCTTAATGTTTTGCCTGTGACAAAATATCTAAGGCGACAACATAAGGCAAACGCAACAACTAAAATAAAGACTCTTTGCGTTCTTTGTCCACTTACTGACTCTCAGTAGCTGAGCGACGAACGGTTCTGTTCGTATCAAGCAGTCAGTAAGAGACCGATTCGTGTCTTACGCTCAATCCGAAACCCGAGAGCGAAAACACAAACGAAACGATAAAAAAGGGATGCTGTTCAAACAGTGAGCGATTCCGGCTTTTAAGTGAGCAGACCGCGCAGAAAATTTTGGTTGAACACATAAAAGATGGAAATTTGTATAGAAACATCGAGGTTTTAAAACATATCGATGTTTATATAACTATCGAGGGCTAAAATACTATCGATACTATCAAAAAATAGGAGGGACATCGATAGTGCTCTGATGTTTTTGCTGCACTACCTACTAACATTATAGCTTAAATTAAAATTAATTGATTGTACATTATACATAATGATAAATAAATTGTAATTATGAGAAAATTACAAATTAGTTTACAACTCAACAATACAAATATTTAATGTTTGTCTTTAATTTTTCTTTGCAGCTCGCAAATTGCTGGAACCTCTCGGTTTGCCCGTCATGCACTCCGACCTGGACATTGAGGGGCTGCTGCAGTTGCCGCAGCGTCCGTCGGGTGTGGAGAGCATACTCGACATGTTCGTGGCCGCCCAGCATACGGTGCACATTCTGCGGGCCGTGGAGCCCCATTTACGCTATGGGTTGCAAGTGCGCAATCATCTGGCACGCGGTGGCAAGTTGCCGATACCGTTGCCCGACAGCTGTGGCCGGGAACAGTGTATACACTTGGCATCGCGGAAGCAGATTGGCGATGCCATCATTCGATACGAAGACAAAAGTATTCTGCAGAAGTAGTGGCTTCACAGCTGTGGGAGCGAGCGAGAGGAGGGAGCACTGCTCAATACTGTTATACAGATAATATCATCAGTTCCTTTTTAAACATATATATATAAATTTCCAAGTGTGTGTGTGTGTGTGTGAGAGAGAGTGTATCTGTGTGTGTGTGTGTGTGTAGATCTAGGCAATTTTTGTTGTTTACTTTTGATACCCTGTAGTCATTGCAAATTGTTAGAAGTGAGTGTATAACAGCATGATAAAACTGGATCATCTGTGTTGTAGATCAAGTAAATCTTTTGCTTGCTTGCTTTCGTGTACAGGGTATCTTATAGTCGTTTTTTTTTCTTCTGTTGCTTTAAAGTGAAACTTTTAATGCTCAAAATGGTAGACAAGAATTGTTATATTAATTAGTTCGAAGAGGAGCGAGAAAAGGAAAGAAGAGGAGGGAGGAATGTTAAGGAGGGGGGGAAAATAACTTGTAGCTGCCAAAATGCTTGCATAAGATTAATTAATACTATCTATAAATTATATATACATAGAAAGTAGTCGTGTAAGTTTTAAATTGGGAAGAGTGTATAACAGTTATATAGAACAGACGTATGTACGTATAACAGCCATTAGCCAATATTCAGGGGCCAATTTAGCTTGTCATTTTAGCCACTCTCATCCATTAGCAAATGTAAATAATTTATTTAAACTATATTAATAACTTGTCGTCGCAAGAATTCCTATATATAAATACATATATAAAATATATATACTATATATTTTTTAGTATATAGCTAAGTGTTATACTATGTTATACATTTATACGTTTAAGTTATACAAAGTGGCTGTTTAAGTAAACCAATCGAAATGTAACTGTGGAATGCCACCTTAGCCAAAAAAAAAGAAAGAATGATACGATATGTGGCCCAAATCTTGCCTCAGCTATCCCAGCAACTGTTATATGCGCTTCTCCCAATCTTTTATACGTGAACGTGCCTCCAAAATCAATTCAATTTTAAATCAATTGTAACTTATCGTTGATTGTTGTTCGTAAACTCGTGTTGGATTCTTTCACATCAACAGCAAGTGCAAGGAACGTCTATAGAATTATGCCAAAATTCGCTACAATCGTGTATTACTAATTACGGCTCTCAACTGAAGCTGTCATACAAATGCCAACTGTTATACAAATGCACAAAACAAAAACAGAATACAGAATACAACCTTCAGATTTAGACATCGAATAAGTAGCCTGCCAGTTAATTGTTTTTAAAATATCCTCTTTTTTTTGTACCCCATTTTCTATGTATACGTTTAAGCGCAAATAACGATTTTTTGATCATATAAAGAGCATATATGTTTTTTATTTATTATTATTATTATTATAATTATAATTATTTACATTTGTTATAGCAAAAAGGCAATCGATTGTATATAGTTAATATTCATTTTTGGCCATTTCAATATGCATTGAAATGATATTATATGCCTATAACCTATATATGATGTACATAAGACCATAAGAACGTTTCAATACACGCCGACTATAGTTGTTATTACAGAATATATACTATACTATATATATATATAAGAATAAATAAATGCATGTATATGTTTTTTTTTGTGCAAATAAATGTATGTAAATGTTTTCTAAAACTTCATCACAAAATGTTTGAATTCCACAGTTGAATCGACACTGGAGGTAGAAAAAAAGAGTCAGTATAATAGTATAACAGCTGCAAAACTTGAGCTTACGATTTGAAGCGCTTAACCCCAGGGCTGCTGGACATCGCGCACCAGGGTCGTCGTCTATTTGTGCTGAACCCGCATTGTCAAGTGCCAACTGAAAATCAAAATCAAAATTTTTACTCAAGTTGCAAGTAATTTAATGCAATTCACTACAAAATATACACTGCGCATCATCAGGTTAATATTAAATGTTGGTTAAAAATATATATTCCCATAGACGTCTATCAATTCTGTATAAAAGAAGCAACAATGGCTACGGAAACATTCAAGATAATGGAGGCATTCGGCAGGCAATTCAAACAGTAATGGCTTTTTTAATTGTGATGGGATCAGTAGCTTTTTATTGAAACCGTCTTCTACATATTCTCAACGTTTGTGAAAAATCTGATTGTTGAAAATGTTCTGCTGAATGCAAAATGTAATTACCAGCCAGGTGTTATGATTAGTAATTAGTATTAACTGCTGAATGCCCCCAATGTAATGATATATTTTTTAGAAAAAGTATAAAAAAACTCAGTCGAAGTCAACCCTATACTTATTCTTCAAAATGGAAATAATAGTATAAACCTAAGTAAATTTTTAAATAATAAATACATTTTAAAAAGAATAATAACATAAAAAAAAGTGTGCAGCTGGTAGGTTTCGAACTCTAGTACCACACCGCATGTTCATAAATGAACATATTTCTCAAGCATCCCTCGATCGGCGCAGACAAACACGAAAACAACCCCTTGAAAAGGTCGCCAAGGCGTTACGTGACCACACGGACCGCTGTTCCGGCGCTCTGAAACCAAGGGACAACTACAACATAAACGAACATGCATGCCTAATAGATAAGAAGAAATAGACACATAAGTATATTAGATAATGAGAAGAAAGGAGCAAGGATTACTTAAAACGATCACATACTCGACCACATTTATACATAAGAGCTATAGTGAACTCTGTCTAGCACTAAGGCTACATGACATAATTAGTAAATAAGATACTTTAATGCTATAGTGAACCCTGTCTAGCACTATAGCTAACTCTGTCCAAATAGTACATAAGAGATTCTATAAAACCCCATACAAATTAATAAACGACGTTCAGTTCTTAAAAACCAACACGAGAGTGTATTATTTAGGGATTGGCGAGCGTGCATACACATTATCCTAACGCTGCGACTAACATCGCGACTTAGTTTAGTGAAGATCTGCATGCATATGGTCCTTCGAGCAATCTTGCTCAGTGACTGCCACTTGTAGTAGATACCTTAGTCGGTATCACGCAACCAAGTCCATTGATCGCACCTACCGTGCATTGTGGCGCAGCTAGGAAAAATAAAAATAATAAAAGTAAAACCAACACCAAGCAGCAAAACAACGACTGCAGCGTGGGATCGGACGAAAGGCAGTGGAGCAACAACATCAACAAAGCGACGACGGAAGTACAGTACGTAGAAGGCAAGATCTACGCTAATGTACCTGTAACCGGAGCAGCCAAAACAAAACATCGACGGGAAGTACAGCACGTAGAAGACAAGATCTACGCTGAGGTACCAGTAACCGGAGCAACCGAACACCGAAAAAGACTGCAAGTAGCAGCATAAAAAGACTGCAAGTAGCAGCATAAAAAGACTGCAAGTTGCAGCACGAAAAGACTGCAAAAGCAGCACGAAAAGACTGCAAGTTGCAGCACGAAAAGACTGCAAGTTGCAGCACGAAAAGACTGCAAAAGCAGCACGAAAAGACTGCAAGTTGCAGCACCGAAAAAGCCTGCAAGTAGCAGCACCGAAAAGCCTGCAGAAGCAGCACCGAAAAGCCTGCAGAAGCAGCACCGAAAAGCCTGCAAGTAGCAGCACCGAAAAGCCTGCAGAAGCAGCACCGAAAAGCCTGCAGTTGCAGCAACGAAAAGACTGCATGTAGCAGCACCGAAAAGACTGCATGTAGCAGCACCGAAAAGACTGCATGTAGCAGCACGAAAAGACTGCAAAAGCAGCACAAAAAGACTGCAAGTTGCAGCACGAAAAGACTGCAAAAGCAGCACGAAAAGACTGCAAAAGCAGCACGAAAAGACTGCAAGTTGCAGCACGAAAAGCCTGCAAGTAGCAGCACCGAAAAGCCTGCAAGTAGCAGCACCGAAAAGCCTGCAGTTGCAGCACCGAAAAGCCTGCAGTAGCAGCACCGAAAAAGCCTGCAAGTAGCAGCACCGAAAAGCCTGCAAGTAGCAGCACCGAAAAGGCCTGCAAGTAGCAGCAAAAAAGTAACAAGAGTTGCTAAGGAAAACAGTGCAGCGAGGGCTGTACGAGAAAATAACGCGCGACATCGCATACGAAGTGGATCCACGAAACTACTGCGGCGCAGGAAAGAAATCTTATTCAACATGGTATACACACGAGATCAAATTAATGCTATCGGGATAAGTCAATCTGCGATATACGCGCAATTGAAAAGTTGGGATGAGAAAATAATGCAGGACGAGCATGCAGACTTGGATTGGGCAGTTAAAGTCCAGGAACAATGGGAATTGTTCAAGAGCCAGCATCAAATATTAATACAAAATGAATCCCTCTGTGGAGGCGAGTATTTCGCAAAGGGAGCATTCGAAAAGACGCAAGCCTTAAAAAATAATATTATGATGGAGATTAACAAGAAGACGATAAAGAAAACATTGAACGAGACAATGCGACAACAAATGGAAGAAAATGAGATTCGATCAGACGAATTTAGCCGAGCGACAAGAGCACTACAAATGACGATTAACCGTGCTGGACAAAACTACAAACAACATCAAAACGATTTAAATGAAATCAGAGAAGACTTCGATAGACTCACGGAGATCTTTAAAGAAATGAAAGAGCATGGCCAAGCAACGCCTTCAATTAGGAACCGCTACGAAGAGCTAAACGAAGCAAAAAGGGAAAAAATAAGATGGCTAACAGAAAATAAACCATCAGAGCAAAATATTAAACTAAAACCAATAGAAATACCACCATTTTTTGGAGACATTACATCATGGTCCAATTTCGCAGACATGTTTAAAGAAATGATAGACACAAACATCAATCTGGATTCCAAAGAAAAACTAATACGATTAAAAGAATTAGTAAAAGGAGAAGCAGCTCAACTGATAAGGCACCTATACATCAGCAGCGAAAACTATGAAGAAGCCTTAAATATATTGAAAAGTAGATACGAAAATAAAAGACTGTTATTTACGAACCACTGCAACCGCATTTTGGACTTACCAAGCATGAACAGTGATTCAGATAAAAGCATACAAAACATGCTGGATACAACGCATAAAAGTTTACATGCAATACGAGGAATGGGAATCCCAGTTAAGGATGCTGAGCCATTTATAGCCAGCATTCTTATTAGAAAATTTGATAGACAAGGTCTGCAGCAGTATGAACATACCTCTAGCAAGACGAAGGAGATGCAAACCCTAGAAGATGTTATACAATTCCTGGAAAGGCACCTACAAACAATAAAGGCTGTAAAACCAAGTACATACAAGGAGAACCCAAAAGTCATGAGCACAGCATTAGACAATGCATGCGGAAAATGCAACGAAAAGCATCATGAATTACTACATCAAGAAAAGGAAATTAAAACAACAATGACCACCAGAACAGCACAAAATACATTACTAGCAACAGCTCAAGTTGAAGTTCAGTCGATCACAGGAGAATGGATCATCTGTCGCGCACTATTGGATCAAGGATCACAGATTACAGTAATTTCTGAGGAAGCAGCGAAAACATTAGGATTACCAAGACAAAAAAAGCGAACAGAAATCTATGGGCTTGGAGAAAATCTAGTTGGAGTATCGAAAGCCGTCGTAAAATTAAAAATTCGACCAAGATTCCCAAGTGACGACAAATTTGAAACCAGCGCAGTGATACTAACGAAAGTAGTAAATCCTCAACCTCAACAATCATTTGACTACAATAAAGCGGTTTGGGCGAATGAAATTCTGGCGGATCCCACGTTCAACAAGCGGAGTCGAATTGACATTCTTATTGGAGGCGACTTTTTACCGGCAATTCTAACGAAAGGGTTGAAACAAGAGGAGACGATAATAGGACAATGTACAAAACTTGGATGGATCTTATCTGGAAGAGTGAAAATGCCCGAAGTCAATCAAATACAAACAAAAACGACTACTAACTACGAAAAGAACATGGAACTCTCCAATGACATAAAACAAGTTGAGAAAAATGACAGATTTACAGTTAAAATACCACTTACTGAAGATAAGGAGTTGAGAAAATCACGAAACGATAGTTTTATAAACTCAGAGAAAAAATTGCTAAAAGATAGTAATCTTAAAAATCAGAAAACTCAATGTAGAAACGAATATGAAGATAACAATCACATAGAAGAAAAAAGACTCATAGCTAGAACAGAAAAGTATCAACACATAGATTCTGATAATGGTACAAACCTTGTAGGAGCAGAAAGGAAATTGAACTCCGAACTCAAGCAAACAATTATACAGAATAGCATAAACCCAAATCTGGATAAGGAAAAAGTAGACAGGCAGTTTATTCCGCCGGCAAGTCCCCACTATGGGGAAATCTGGGAAGCTGGAACAATTGGAGACAGCACACTAATATACAAAGAAATAAGTAAGCTGCTCGCACAAATTGAAGGCATATTGTATTCACGCCCATGGTATCCTGTGGCTCCAGCACACATTCTAATTGGACAACCGACTTTATCAGTAGTTGAGAACGAGGTGGATAGTAAAGTTTCATTAACAGATCGTTGGAAATTAATATCAAAAATGAAATCACACTCTTGGAATAAATGGAAAGATAAATATTAAGTAACACCGCTAGATAAAAATGCAAAAAATACTCCTTTAAGTCAAATATGACCAATACCCAACATGTTAATAAATAAGACTGAAGAAATTAATAGAAAAAAAAAAAAAAAAAAAAAAAAAAAAAAAATTAAAACTTTGAGCTAAGAAACATCGAATTTCACCATGTAACCGTGCACACTTCATTGACATTGATAATTGTAGGAATAGTAGCGATAAGTATAATGTATGTAATAAGAAAATGTAAAACAGATAAACAAAAGATCAATATAGAGTTCGGATCACAACCAGCAACTACATAATTTATGGCCCCCCGCAAAATGTTCATAAATGAACATATTTCTCAAGCATCCCTCGATCGGCGCAGACAAACACGAAAACAACCCCTTGAAAAGGTCGCCAAGGCGTTACGTGACCACACGGACCGCTGTTCCGGCGCTCTGAAACCAAGGGACAACTACAACATAAACGAACATGCATGCCTAATAGATAAGAAGAAATAGACACATAAGTATATTAGATAATGAGAAGAAAGGAGCAAGGATTACTTAAAACGATCACATACTCGACCACATTTATACATAAGAGCTATAGTGAACTCTGTCTAGCACTAAGGCTACATGACATAATTAGTAAATAAGATACTTTAATGCTATAGTGAACCCTGTCTAGCACTATAGCTAACTCTGTCCAAATAGTACATAAGAGATTCTATAAAACCCCATACAAATTAATAAACGACGTTCAGTTCTTAAAAACCAACACGAGAGTGTATTATTTAGGGATTGGCGAGCGTGCATACACATTATCCTAACGCTGCGACTAACATCGCGACTTAGTTTAGTGAAGATCTGCATGCACCGCAAGAGTTCGACACTCTAGCCATTGCGCCAATGCAGCCACAGTCGATTACCTGGCAAATTACCAGTTTCCTTACAGAACTGCAATTAATAGTTTTATTTCAATGCCTCTAGTTACTGCCCTGAACCTGTTGAATATTCGAACATTTTTTTGCTTCATATATTCGGTGTTTATTGTCCGATTGCGATAAAATTCGATCGAAAGGAGAATAAGCTCTATGTATGCCGTATTTGGAATTTGTATCTTTTAAATTACTCTTGTCATTCGGGTCTTTCCGATTTTTGGGGCGAAAGGCCTACGATTAATTCTGTTTTTGTACCACGCTGTTTCTGTACAATCGTACAGTTTTCTTTTTCAACCATCTCCAGACGTTTTCGATGATGTCCAATATATCGATGGTTTTTTACATCTCTATAGTGGAATATAGCTGCCCACAGCATTACATCCCCCAACTGGCTGTGTAAGCGGTCCAAGTGAAGATCTTAGTGAAGATCATGTAAATAATTATTATATCTATCGGGATCTTGCAAATTAAATGTATTTTCCTGTTTATTCGTGGGAGATTAGGCGCATTTCTTTTCTAATCGAAGTAACCGGTGGCTTATTTTTGATTTCTTGTCTCTTTTGGTGTTTAGCTTTCCTAATTACTCCTTGACCCTCTTATGTTCGCTTTTGAAATCACTTGATTGTTACCGCCTTTGTAGTTTTTTTTCAATAGTTTTCCTTATTTTGACGATAACTGGCAATCGTTTTTCTTGTGTCTACCACTTTTCCCAGCAATTTTATGGAAGGATAGTCCAGAGACAAAGTACGCTTTTATCTTTGATTTTTCTTCCAAAGTTAAAACTGTTCCTCTTGTCATATTTTATTAAAGATATTCAACGGATTTGGTGACTGTGATGGCCAAAACAAGCCAAATATGTATCTATTTTTAATCTATTTATTAGTAATCAAGCATCCGTTGTTTATTAATCTAATATTTATGCTGTAAAATAACTAAAAGCTTTCTTCTCAAAAATAAAACAAAATGGTTAATAAACTATAACGGGTTTTCTATGCAGTAAAATAAAAATTACGTAGGTGCATGCAATAGAAACAAAAGAAAATTGCAAAAACTAATGAGTGAATAGAGGGTGGGGGGGAGGTGCTATCCTGATGAGGCGCAGTGTATGTACATATAGTAAATACATATATGTACATATGTACTCTTACCCTTAAAATGGTACCCGCAGTTGCCCACGAGCAGAGGCTAAAAACAATATACTACGTTCCAACGTTCATCTTAAGTTGTTTTAGCTGTCACAGCCAATCCCTGACAACCGATTTCTTATCGTCACTTGCTCTGCACTCAGCTAATAAGCATTGTTTTATAAATGCAGTTGGTTTTACAGTTAAAAAAAATGACTAGTAATGTGAAAAATCAAAGTATCGCAGAATACGATATTAAGTATCGATATAACGACTGATCGCTCAACCGCCACAAAGCGAGTCACTAAACGATAACAATTACACAAATATCGATACTTTCGTTAGTAACTCAATATGGCCGATGTAATGTAAGATGGCGCGCACAGCCGTTACAATTTGAAAGCGCAATCGATGGGGAAAGACACAATGGAAACGACTTGAAGTGCAGTTCTTAACATTCTTTTGCAATTTATTCTGTTCAATTATATTGCTTAACACATAAATAAATGACAATATGTATGTATATGTTTGTTTGTATGTATATGTAATTGACAGCCGTGTGTGTCTCAATTTCACGTTCCAAGTTTATAATTGTCACACGCACTTACAATTAACACGCGTATCCAAGCATTTTTTTTATTATATTTCGGGGATTTTTCGTTTTATTTGAATTCTTTTTTTGTTTTTACAACAATTTGTTGTTGTTTGTACATAATGTACTTAGTAATGCATATGTATGTATGGTTGTTGCATGCATATATTATGTATGTATTTGCTTGCTTGCTTTCGCATGTAAGTATGTATATAGTATATATATATATATACATATATTAATAAAGCATTTCATTTGATTTGATTATAATCGAATTGAATAATAATTATTTGGGAAACCCAATGCACAGTTGTTTTCTGTTTAATTATTATAACTAACATAGTTTTCATTTTACTTTCGTCTTCCTCTTTCATTTGCTTCATTTTACAGTGAGTTTATATATTAAGGTATATGCGTATAAGTTAATTTAAAAAAAAAAATTAAAAAATATAAATCAACAAATAATTACAAAAATCGGGTAGGCTTTAAAAATTAATTAGCTATTTGACGTATATATTTGTTAAACACTTTACACTTTTTCGTTTTCTTTTCCATTTATTATATATTATATTTGCTTGGCTATTTTGGTGTTGCTTGAGGGGCTTCATCATTATCATCAGCTAACGGCATTTCAAGTTGATATTTCATTTTAAAGTTCAACAGCAGCAACACAAGCAGCGTCGCCAGGCGGAGGCACAGTTTGGTTTTTGTTTTTTTTTTTATTTATTTGTTTGATTTTGTTTCATTTTCATGTTTGAATTTTTTTTGTTTTTTTTTTTTGAGCGCTGCAAGGGCGAAAATTTGTATTTTGCAGTATATGCATATAACGGCACGTAAGTTAAGTATATATATATTTGTATATATATATATATATGCGTGTGTGTATGTATATAGTGTATGTGTTATGTATGCAGTTCGTTGTATATTGATTGCATTTCATTGATTCTTAAGCTAGCGATTGTTTCTTTACTGCAATTATCTTGCTATAAACATGCATACATAATTAAATACATGTATATACATACACACACACGCAGACACACACACACACACACACACATGCACACACTGAAAGACTGACAGTTAGACAGACAGACACATACATACAAATGCATACGTAGAAGACGGCGGCAATTTACACATTTGGATCGTACATTGAAGGTACAAACATGCTGAATTCTCTGCTCCTTTCATTCCTCCTCCTTCTCCTCCTCCTTCTACTGCGACGACTGTTCATCGGGCAGATCCAATATTCTTGCCACAAACTCGGAAATGTCCGTGTTGCGCTGTAAATGCTCCACAATAAAGTTATGCCGCAGCAATTGCTCATAATTGGGTCTCGCCGTATACTCCTTTTGCAAGCATGTGGCAATAAAGTTCTCAAACTCTGTTGAGAATGAACCCGTTGTCAATCGCGGTGGATCATCCTCGACAACCTACGCATAGACAAAAGATAACTTTAATTTATGTATATAAACCGAATTTAATTCATTATCTGTGCTCACCTGACGCAACTGCTCAAAGGGCGTTCTCCATTTGTTATAGGGATATTGACCTGTGGCCATTTCAATCATACTTATGCCCAGCGACCATACATCGGAACGTATATCATACTGGGCTGGATTACCTTGAGGATCAATGCGTTCCGGTGCCATATATGGCTTGCAGCCGGCATCTATAGTCTTGGCCACCGAATCAACGAGATAACCTGCAAAAGAACAAAATATTTAATGTAAATTATTAAACTAGTTACCCAGTTGAATTGAAATATTTGCTGTAAGTTTGAAATTATTGAATTTGGAATCCTATCAGTTCCATAAAAGCAAACCTAATTAAATTAAATAGAGTTAATCCTAGATAAACTACTGTAGCGAAAAAGGAAATACTTACTACTAGTGAGTATTCCGTTAAAGAATAACTGATTAAACTAGTCTCAAATTTTAACTAGACTTTTTCTTTAAACTTACATAAGATCGTTCAAAAAGTCCCCGTACTGACAATGAAAAAAGCATTTTTTTTTCTTTCAAAAATCAATATATTTATTTAATATAGTCTCCGTCTAGCTTAATGCCCTTAGTCCAACCAACGGTCTTTCAACATTTCGATGCCTTTTTGTAATGGTCGGAAGAAAGTCCCTCAAACTAGGCTTCAGTTTCCCATATTATACCATGTCCATCCCAAAATACACTGGACACCTGGAAACCTTACCAGCCCATCGACTTGCCTTCACACGCTTTCAATGGCTTTTACCGGCCTCTCGTCACTCAGCGAATGGCCTCCGGAATGTAGTGATGGATCCAAGTCTCATCCATGGTGATATATCGACGCAAAAATTCGCTTGGATTGTGGTTATACATGACTGTATTCGATCAGTCAACACGATTTGACGGACTTGTCTAATGATCTCTGGGATAATCACCTCTTTTGGTGTTCCCGAACGTTTCGAGTCTTCGTTGCTCATACGACCGCATTTAAAGTTGGAATACCAATCGCAAATGGTTGATTTTCCTAAAGCAGAGACCCCGTAATGCTTATCAAGCCATGTCTTCCACGGTATTTTTTTCCATAAAAAAAAAACAGTGTTTAATCAAAACACGAAATTCTGTTTTTTCCATTTTTCAAATTATATTTCTAACTCGATAGCAAAGCGTCTAAATGCGCTCAAATTTGGCAGTAGCCTAGAAATAAATTAGTATGTATTTCAAAATTTTAGTGGGCAATGGCCCAATGTTTCAGTCCGGGGACTTTTTGAACGATCTAGTATATATTATTTCTATTTTAATAAACGATATATTAAATTACTTGCTGTATCATATTTTATACAACTGTATATTTGATGGGCCTATTGAATTATTAAATTCGGAAACCCAAATAAGACTTATCAGTTTAAAAAAATCAATCTCAATAATATTATCTGACATTATTCCAGATAAAATATTGTCGCATGGATTATCTTAAAAAAGGAGGAAATTGTTTATTTTTTTTTTTTAATTTAATTTAAGAGTCATTTAAACAATTTATCATCTCTTAAACCATTAACATTTCAACAGTGCATGATAAATTAATTTGACGAATTTGTAGTATTTGCAGATATTTGAAAATTAATTTTAAGCTTTAAATTCTTTCTGTCTGTCTGTCCGTCTCTCTGTCTGTCTGTCCGTCTCTCTGTCTGTCTGTCCGTCTCTCTGTCTGTCTGTCCGTCTCTCTGTCTGTCTGTTCGTCTCTCTGTCTGTTTTTATGCAAACTAGTCTCTCAGTTTTAGAGCTATCTAGATGAATCTTGGTACAGATTCGCCTTTTTGCAGCAGGCAGTACATATGTCAATACTGGCCGGATCGGATCACTATATCATATAGTTGCCATAGAAACTATCGGTCGAAAATCATACTTTTGTATGACAAACTTTTTTATTTTCCGACGTACTTCAACCAAACTCATAGATTATGTAACTGGTCATGTCTTATACATCCTGAATAAATTTGGTTTAAATCGGATCACTACATCATAGAACTACCATAGGAAAGATCGATTGAAAAGTACATCTGGGTACTGCAAGGGTATGTAATCTTTGGCATCCCAAAAATAACTAAGAAGACTGGATCAGGGCACCCAACTGTCGCTCCAGCCTCGACTCTCCGGCTTGTTTTTTTTTTTGTAATTTGTTTAAAATAAATGTACATTTGTTTTCTGTACATTTTTTGTATAAATATGTGTAAAAACTAATACAATTTTCATACATTTTGTAGTGGAAAGTAAAGTTTTACTTTCTAGTTCAATTCACTGAATTAGTTCAGTAGTTCATTTTTTACTGAACGAACTAAACTTTCATTTGAGTCTATTAGTTTATTATAGGTTTATATGTACATAGTTTATACATAGGTGTTACTGTTGAATTTTGTAGTAGAGTGGCATTTAAGGATATTGAGTTTCTTGTTGACTGAGATTGCTAGATTATTGATGTGGTCATTCCATTTGTATTTGTTGTTAAATGTGAGGCCTAGTATCTTAAGTGTATTGGTTACTTGTTGGGTGAAATTGTTGGATTGGATAGAGCATTGACATTGTTGTTTTCCACATAAATATATGTAGTTGCTTACATTTGTTTTAAACAAATTAATTTACTTATTTATGCTAATATTTACGACATTTTGTAAAAAAATACTTAAGCGATTAACTTTGTTTTCTATAAAAATCTCTTTTATTTAAATCAGACTGATAAGTAATATATTTGTATACATTTCTTTCCATTTATTGCCTGCACAAATCTAAAGAAATGTGCAGTATTAATAAGTGGTAAAAATGTGTAAAGACTGATACAAATGTTGTTAAATTTCTAGTGGAAACAGGGCATAAGTAAGGTAATAGGCATAAGTTTCAATATCGATTATTCGCAACCTTCAAAAAGTGTTGATTAATCGATATATGAGATGGCACAAAATATATGATTTTTATCGATATCGAACAGTTCTCACCTGAGATGCCAAAGTCACAAATCTTGACTTGACCACTGCGATTGATCAGTATATTGGAAGGCTTCACATCGCGATGTATGACGCTCAGCTGGGCGTGCAGATAATGTAAGGCGCTGACCACGCTCATCGCAATCTAGACAAAAAAAAACAGTGGAAATTGTTAGGAAATGAAATGTGTATAAATTAAAATGTTCGCCCCTCACCTTGCCGAGCACTGTCTCCTCCATAGTCAGCTCGTTTTTGAACACTTTTGGATAGAATTTGTCCAGACTGGTGTTCATCACCTCCATGCATATCCAGACATCGCCCTCGCGATACATCGCCCCATAGAAGTGGACCGTGTATGGGCAATCACTGGATCGCATCGATATATCCAGATCCATGATCAGACGTTGCTGTTCACGAAAGTTAACGGTCATTGGTATGCGTTTAATGGCCAAAACTGTGCCCGTTTGCCTGTGGCGCATCTTCTCCACAATTCCATAGGCGCCGCGTCCCAAATCGCAGATCTTCTCCAGACTATCGGCATCGATGTCGAATGTTTGATCGCCAATTTGTATGGTCGCTCGTGAGTCAAGATTACGTGGCGGCACACTGCAAAAAAGAATATTAAGTAATGCCATCAATTACAACAACAACAAGAAAACAAAAACAAGCCGAATAGTCGGTAACCCGACTGTATAATACCCTGTGATAGCACTGGGCGTAGCATCGGGTAACTACGGGCGCTAACGGTTGCGGATTCGTGTGTGTTCGGTTGTGGTTGTTTTAGTTTATTGTTAAAATAAAATGAAACAATATACAGGTAATTCTTCTTTTTAGCTGTTCAGTTTTTAATAAACAAATCAGATATATAGTCCATAGTTCATATTTTCGATTGAGTTCGTTTATTGTCCTCGATTAATTGTCGGAGAGTTGATCAATTGGATTTATTCCTAACGATTGAACTTATTTCGTTACAAGTCGTGCACCAATCAAATAGAAAGAGCAAATCAGTAATAAAATCTTTGAAATAATATAAAACATGGAATACAACCGGAAACGAAATCGTTAAGCGATATTAAACCTTTTTAAATATAATACCGAAACAGGAACTTAATCCGAAATTAATTATTTTCTAAGAAACTATAATTTTGCCTTATTATAAAAATTTATTTAAACATCTATGAACATATCTATTATTATAGTTTTGTTCCTTAACATATTGTAGCTTTAAAAATTGTATTGTACCGGAACCAAAAGGACAAAATCAAAATTGAACTCTTTGTCGAAAGACTCGTTTTGGTGTGTACCGAATCCGAAATTCTTTCTGTATTTATCCCCAATACAAAATATAAACGAATACAAAACCATGGCACTAAGCTCATTCGCATAAATATAATGCAATGGCGAATTATAAGATTTGGTGTGCTGTTGTAGTACATGCCAAAAATACATATACTTAAAAGAAGAATACTCCACCGTCACAAATTGAGCCAGCAGTAATAATTGAAAAGTCAACCAACTGTAGTCTTATTTTCTATAAACATTTGTCGTGCTTGCTTTAAAATACCTAATTCGGTAGCATGATTTTTTTTTTGATTTGTGGTTGAAAATTTATGATAAACTTGCTCTATCTGAAAATATAAGCAGTGTTGGGAGATCAAGATCAAGCGTCTAGCTCTTCTACCATCTCTGAGATTCTAGCATTCACAGGGCCGGACTGACAGATATACGGACCGACGGACGGGCTTTTGATGGTGATGAAGAATACATACACTTTATGGTAGGAATGTTAAAAACCATCGATAAAAGTAGCCAACATATCAATTTTGGTGCCTCTAGCTCTTAACATCTCTGAGATTCTTTCGTTCATAGTGACAGACAGACGGACGAACAGACAGACCAACAAACGGTCATGACTATATCGACTCGGCTATTGATGCTGGTAAAGAATATACAAATACACTTTATGGGCTCGGACACGCCTCCTTCTGCCTGTTACATACTCTTTACAAATTTAATATATATCACCACATAGGGCTGTAATAAATCATCGATGTATCGGAGTTTCCCGATGTTTAACGATGCCTCGATGTTATGTTAAAACATCGGTCAGTTCAATAAATAATTTTAAATATACAAATTTTTCATAATATTTCAGTTGAGTCGATAATCCAAACGATAATGGGATTCAAATGAACGAAGAAACTAGATGATCTACAATCAGAAACTTAGTTCGTTATCACACTGTGAAGATTTACCTTTTTGCTATTAATGAAGTTTTTAAGTTAAGTTTTTAATGGTTTTTTGTTTCGATATATTGATAATATCAATGATAAATGTTTATTTATAAACTGACGTTAAAAAACTTAAAATTTGGCTTTTTTTTAAAAAAAATTCAAGAGATTTGAAAACATTGAGCTATCGAAAATTCGTGGGTTGATTTAGTAACCATCAATGAACATTGATATGGAAGTTTTCATCCAAATTTACATCCGTACCCATCTCTACTCCCAACGTAATTATTTTGTAGTTCGATTTGTGTGCGAAGGAGGCGTGGCATCGTGATGAAATTTTCTGGACACATCGACCCCCAAGATACTCATCATGTGTGCCATATCTCAATCCTCTAGCTATAAAATGACTCTTGTAATTCTATCTTTTTCGATTTGTAAGCCATCTACAATTTTTCGATTTGTAAGCCATCTACAATTTAAAATAAACTTGAACTACCTGCATATATAAGGAGTCTACATACCAAATTTGGTGTCTCTAGCTCTTATTATCTCTGAAATCCTTTCGTTCATGCGGACAGACAGACAGGCGTACAGACAGGCGTACAGACAGACATACAGGCGTACAGACAGACATACAGGCGTACAGACAGACATACAGGCGTACAGACAGACATACAGGCGTACAGACAGACATACAGGCGTACAGACAGACATACAGGCGTACAGACAGAAAGACAGGCGTACAGACAGACAGACAGGCGTACAGACAGACAGACAGGCGTACAGACAGACAGACAGGCGTACAGACAGACAGACAGGCGTACAGACAGACAGGTGGACAGACTGACAGCTATAACGACTCGACTATTAAAGTGTTGTTTACGAATATATATGTATGTATATATTACTTTATGGGTTGCTTTTGCCTGTTACATACTTTTAACAAACTTATTATACCCCCGCCCCACTCCTCAAAGGGTATAAAAACAAAAATAACAAATTGTTATAATTATTCGATATAACCGTTATGTGCCGGCAGCTTCTTTATAAGGTTATGACACTTGTTAGTCTTTGGCAAATGGCCATTGTGTGAGCGGGACAACAAGAAGCACGATTTCTAAAGCTATGTTCATGAAACTTGATACAGAATGCTCTTGAGAGATCGATCGACATGATTTTTAAACAAATCAAATAACTGTGTGCATTAGAGGTGGCAGTTAAATCAAAAAAAATATATATAATGCTGCACTGCTCGCACGCACAACTAACAAGTGTCATAGTGTCATAACCCCATTGCACTTACAGTGCCTGTTCCGGCTCACGATTAATTCCAATGGGTGGGGGTCGCGGACGTTGTCGTGACATTGCGGCGCAGCGCTGTGTTAAATCTGTCTGTGTGTGTGTTGGTGTGTATAGATGTATTTAGGTGGGTGTATGTGCGTGTGCGTGTTTGGCGGCTTGCACTTGCACTTTTTTTTTGCTTTTCACGCGTGTTCCGCTGCACGTTTTGCTTGGTAACTGAAATTATTTGCTCCACTTTTTGTTAGCGGCCGCTATTTTTTTTTTGATACTTTTACTGCTGCGTCTGTTTGTGTGTGGGTTTTTATTGAGTCGGCGTCGACAAAAACAACAACGACAACGGCGACGGCGACGTCGACTTCGCTGGCGCGGCGACGGCTGCTGCTTTTGCTATTTTTACCACATTTGGTCAAAGCGTGTCGTGGAAATATGCCCGCTGCTCGTTTGCTTGTGCGAAAAGAAAAATGCTGTCCAAATGCCGCGTTCTGTAGGCTCTGCCTCTGTTTAGACCAATTTTTTTTTGTCGCTCGACGTTCTTTTTTTTTCCACCCAACACTCGCGCACGTCTCGTCCTCGCTGAAAACAATCCAGTGGGTAATCGCAGTGTTGCCAACTCAGCCTTTTCCGTCAGTTAAACTTACGTTTTTTAATCTCTTATGATATTCTAGTATTTTCTAGCCGATAATTGTCCTTGAGTTGGTTGCATTAAATGTTTAAATTGATTAACGACAACTGTGATGTACCGTTTAACATTTAATTAACAACAAAGTGAATATGTTTCTATTAATATTCTTCAAAGAAAAGCAAAAAATATAGCAAAAGTAAATTAATACATAAATATTAATCGTCATATCGATACGTTGCATACAATTCATCGATATCGGCTGTTGGTAGTTTTTGGGGTATTTGCAGTATTGCAAAGCATGGTCACACAGTACACACTATCTTCTTGTTGGTGGTGAACTGTTTCACATTGTTTTATAGATGTACATGCGAATTGAGCAGCAAATAAAGCAAATTTAAGTGTAATGCAAAAGTGCAAGTGTTCGCGCCAGCCAACAATAATAATAAGCATACAAAGAATTAGTGTTCGAGTGCAAAGCGAACGCTTCTGAGTGCCTATAAAACTAACGAGTGCTGCATAAAAAAAGAATTGCGAGCTGTTGTTGTTGTTGTTCTGCTTGTTGTTTTGTATGTGTGTGTGTGTGCTGCGTGCGTGCGTTCGTGCGTCCCTGTCGCTCTCTTCGTTTCTGTTTTTATTTATTTACTTATTTTTTTTTTTGGTTGAGTCTTGTTGTTATTGTCAGTGCAAGTGGAAAGTTCAAGCGTACGCATATAAGTGCATAAACAATAGTAAAAGAAGACACACACACGCTGTGTGTGTGTGCATGTGTATGTGTGTGGCGGCAGCAGCAGCAGCAGCAGCGCCAACTGCAGCCATAAATACATAACTAAGGAAAATCGAATTTAAAACAACAACAACAACTACACAAAAACACATACAACTACAACTACAACCTAAAGAGAAGAGACGTCTAGGAAGAGGAAGAGGAAGGGGAAGAGGAAGAACACAACTGTAACAATGTCCAGCACAATTGAATTTGAGACAATTGGCAGCCGCCTGCAATCGCTAGAGGTTGCATTGCAGAAACAGAACGAATCCCATGAACAAATCGTCTTATCGAATACGCGCACCGCGCGTGTCCGGCCCACAACAATAATATCAGTGACATCGGCGCAAGCAGCCGCCGCAGCAGCAGCAGCAACAACAACAACATCAACAGCAACAACAACACCAAATGCTGCAGCCGCGGCCAGCGCAGCAGCAGCAGTTGCAGCGGCAGCGACAGCAGTCGCTGCTAACGCCGCCGTCGCCGCTAACGCCGTTCCCTCACCAACAAGACCTGCCGCTATCGGAATACTGCCGGCGCCAACGTCACTAACGTCAGGCATCTTCGGTGTTAGCAACGTCGGCGGCGGATTTACGCCGCCCAGAAGTATGCGCCCAACGCCAAGTCTACCTATTTGTAAGTTGAATACAAAATAAAAAAAACAATACACAGTTGGTCAATTTGATTTATTGGCTTAAACTATTTTAAAAAATAAAATAAACAAATATGCGAATTTTCATAATTGTCAAAACAATTACTTGACTAACTGTATACGATTGTGCATGTCAGTGTATGTGTTGATAAGAAATTGTTTCGATAGATACGATAAATACTTTAGTGTCTGTAATAATACCCACAACAATGGGCAGGCGTTATCGATCTCGCGTTTCGATTGCAAAGATAAGCGCAAATCCACAAACAATAATAATAACAAGAACTAACTAAACTTGTTTTTGTCAAATGCAACATTTGCACTTGCTAACGTCGCTGTCGCTGTCGCTGTCGCTGTCGCAGTCGCAGCAGCTGACGTCGCGGCAGCTGCTAAAGCTTTTGTAGGAGTAAGTGTGTGTGTGAGTGTGTCGGTGTAGTGTTTATGTCTTATTCGCATTTGTTTTGAAAGTATTATTATTTTAGTAATGTTGCCAAATTCTTTTGAGATGTGCGATGATTTCTTATCGATAAACAGCAATCGGTATTAGCTAAGGAAATAATGTGATTGATTCTAATTGGTATTTATGTACATATATTCCAAATGGAATTGCTTAAATAATAAAAAAATTATATTTCCGCAAGCAACTTTCAAAGAATTACAACTCACTATCGTGTTATTATGGCGATTTTGTAATAAACTAATTAAAGCATTTTTAGGAAAGCTCTAATTATCAATGTTCAATTAAAATCGCTGAGAATTAGTATTAAAGATAGTGGGAAGGTCTATCAATCTAACAATTTCATTTTCTATCGTTTCAATTGTCCAAAAGTTATTGTTAAGCTTTTATATGCTCTGCACACGTGAGCTTTAACGGTAAATGCAATTTGTAACTCTCTTTTTTTTTGTCTTTCTACTTTTGCAATGCGCTCTTCTATTTAATGGCATGGCTTTTGTCTTGTCTCATTTAAACGTTGCTAGTTGTGCGTGTGAGTGTGTGTGTGTAAGTGTCATTGTGTGTGTGTGTGTATGTGTCGTTGTCGCCGCTTTCATTTGGCATGTTTGTTGGCATTTTTTTTCGGCATTTCCGGAGTAATGTCTTGATACGCGCACGTCGCTGCCTCTCGTTCGTATTGTTGTTTGTTTTTTTTTTATTTGCTTTTGGTTTTGCGTTTCTTCACCCGCACATACACACACACACTCTCACTTGAGAGATACAGCGGTGCGCACAGTGGAAATGTTGCGAAACTCACGTGACAAAAATCATAATGGTTTTGTTATGGTTTATTTTGCAAAATTATTCATTTTTCCATTGGAATTATATGCAAATGGTTCAATTGAGTTTTACTTGCTTTATTTTAACTAATAGTTGTGGCGATTCTAAAGCGAAAGATACAAAATTATTGGTATTTTCCTTATTTTAAGTACTTTAAATACAAAAATTTCCTAAATCAACTTTTTATACTCTGTGCCATTAGAAATGAGCAATCACGGGTATAGTGAACTTGTGCAAATATATGTAACAGGCATAAGGAGGCAACTCTGACCCTATAAAGTATATATATTCATGATCAGTATTAATAGCCGAGTTGTTCAGTTAACACAGCGTAACTTAACATATAGTTGAAGTATACCAAACGCTGAACAATTTGCTGCAAGTTTCATCGGGCTTGACCCATAAATAAGGGAAATATTAAGGAATTTATTTCAAATCAATTATTTTATTAGTAGCGCATTTGAAGATCCCGTTTGCGCAAGTGAGATCGCGTATGATAATCTGATTGGCGCTATACACTGTGTTGGTGAAAAATGTCTGAAAGCTACACTGAAAACTATGCAGTGTGTTGGAGAAGAAAAGCTGAATGCTACAGCGAGAGCGGATATGACTGACCGGCGGCTTGTTTGAAATTCTTTATACTATAGACTTTTAACGTATCGACTTGGCGGGTCCTGACAAACGAATATAAACACTTTATTCTGTGAGCATTTCTACAACAACTTTAAGAAAGATCAGGGGTGTCACTTGATTTATAAATTTTAATAAATATTGACATATTGTCATTTCATTGTATACCTAAATATATTAATGTAACCCACGCCAAACTGGCAGTTATTATGCAGGTCATAACCCTTTTAATTTGCAATTTCCGCTATTAGCAAGCTCGATTACCTAAGCTTATGGATTTTTAATGACAGCACTTGTTTCACCTTTTTTTTTTGTTACCTAATTTGGTAATTAATAGAATTCGCTAATTATGGGAGTTAAGGGTAGATATTCAGCTATTTAAGTGCATTGTATTTCAGTCTAGTATGTTTGGCTACTTTTAATATTAGTGCTGATATTTGATATTTTGTTTTTAATATAAATCACATAATTAAGCAGCAAAATGTCATTGAAAATGCGCAATATATTTCATATAGTATTTATTAAAGAATATTTGTGAAAGATCACAGTGAACTGCAAGAGATTTATACAAAATTGAAGAGCTTGAAGACATGGCTAAGGAAAATGAAATATACAGGAATATTCTTTGAATAATTGTATAGTTATTCATTTAAATATAAATAAAGTTAACTATACAAATAGTTAAAGCGGAATTAAATTTTGTTTTCACATGAATTTAAATGATATAAATGCATTGGAAACACGAGATTTATCAAATATGTTCGCTTTAGTTTGTATATGTTTTTCATATATTAATTTACTATAAATGTGTAAAGATATAATTAATGTTTATTAATTCAATATATTTATTTATTACAACTTCTCTATGAATATTGTTAAATGATAACTGCTGGGTTGCTTGCTGCTTATGCTCTTCACTCTCTCTATCCTAAATGTGTATTATTGTGGCGTTGCCAGACTACGATCGTCACCGCGTTAGTGATCCAGCGTTGCCACAATGTCAAACCAGGGTTGTATGTTACCATCTCACATATATGTATTTATATTTATTCAAATGCAAAGTAAAATATATACAAATAAGGAGATTTATAAATTACTATATTTCCATCCAACAAATTGAAATTCCTCCTTTATACAAAAAGTCTTCTGTCCGTTTTTAGGAACTTGTTAGTGCTATTATTACCTATTAAATGCTTCTTATCAAAAGATATGCTTTTTGCCACGTAAAAAGACAAAACGAGCCACTGTGCGACGGCTGGCGGTGGAGACAGCGTGACTCGCGTGAGGATTGCGACAACTACGACGACGACGACGACGACGACAGCAACATTTGTCTTCGTCTTGCGTTGCCAATTCGCGCTTTGTTTACAAATATTATATGGACATACATACATATATAAATATAGATAGATATACATACATACATAGGTACATATGTATGCACATACATATCTTTTTTATGATCTTTTGTTGTTGTAACTTTTCATTTGAATTTGTTGAAAAGTAATAACTTTATTTAACGTTAACAATAACAATAACAACACCCCATAATATGAACAATAACAACACATTTAATGCGCTCACTTGCCGTAGTTGTTGTTGTTCTTATAGATTTTCTGTAATGCACAGTGGCACAAGCTTTGCTTTATTTTGGAAAAGAATGCTTATAGTTTCACTGGTGTTGTTGTAAATTCATAGCAATAGAGATCTGGTACATAACTAGTAAAAGAAAAAAAAAATTAAAAATTTTTATATAAAACAAAAATAAAAGAAACCATTCCAATCATTTGATATTTACCAGGGACCGTAATTGTTATGAAAAATACAACAACACACAAAATTGATGCTCAACCTTCAGGCGTTGTTCTATTCTTACTTCCTTAAAATTCTCAACTGGTCCTAGGCGCGCAAGATACACAGATTTCAAGCTTAGATTGTTGGGTATATTAACTCAAATGGTACTGATGAGGGCAGTTATTGGCATCTCCTGAAACAAAGCTGTATACCAAGTCTAGTTCAAGTCTAATTTATATTGATATTGTGTCATTTTGAGAATAAATTGACGTCGAGTCCGGTAAAATACTCTTTATTTTATAAAATACAAATTATTAATTGATTATTATCATATCTTTTTTTTTATCTAAATATAAACATTATGAAATAATAATAATTGCAGATCAAATGTTATTTAAAACTCATAGAATTATTCTTGTTTTCAATTTGTATTATATTATTTATTTTTATATTATAAATTATGTGTATTATAAATGTTAATAAAAGTTATTCTTCAATTTGTATAATTAAAATGGAAAATGAAAAATGAACCAGACATTTTAGTATCTCTTGGTATGTAGATATACATATGGGCATATCCATGATGTCGAACGTGACCATCGTACACATTAAAAGTGACAACTGATTCAGTATATAGCTCTTAATTAGCCTTACAATGGGTGCTAAGGTCGATTTTAGGGAGGCTTTTGTTTTTAAGATAATTGCAAGAAACCAAAGAATTCGCACGTGACAAAAACAGAAGTGGTTTTCGCCGCCAACAATTTTAACGCCGATTTCAGCGAAGCCTGAAGCAATATTTTAACGTAAATAATTTAAAACAAGCCGAACAGTCGGGACCCCGACCGTAATATACCCTGTGGGTTTACAGGAACCCGCTTAAATTCACTCCAGATGAAATTCTCTAGTAATTCGTTTTTTAATTTTTGTGGGCAAAGGGGGCGTGGCATCGTGATAAATTTTTCTGGACACATCAACCACAAAATATTCATCATGTGTGCCAAATCTCAAGTCTCCAGCTACAAAACTGCTTTTGTTATGAGGTTTTTGAGTGACAAAACTGCTTGCTTTATGAGGTTTTACTTAATTTGTGGGTGAAGGGGGCGTGGCATCGTGATACATTTTTCTGGACACATCAACCACAAAATATTCATCATGTGTGCCAAATCTCAAGTCTCCAGCTACAAAACTGCTTTTGTTATGAGGTTTTTGAGTGACAAAACTGCTTGCTTTATGAGGTTTTACTTAATTTGTGGGTGAAGGGGGCATGGCATCGCGATACAATTTTCTGGACACATCGACCACAAAATATTCATCATGTGTGCCAAATCTCAAGTCTCCAGCTACAAAACTGCTTTTGTTATGAGGTTTTTGAGTGACAAAACTGCTTGCTTTATGAGGTTTTACTTAATTTGTGGGTGAAGGGGGCGTGGCATCGCGATACAATTTTCTGGACACATCGACCACAAAATATTCATCATGTGTCCCAAGTCTGAAGTCTCTAACTGTAATATTGCTCTTGTTATAAGCTTTTCCGAATTGTAGGCGAGGGGGGCGTGGCATCGTGATAATATTTTCTGGACATATTGACCACAAGATATTTATTATGTGTGCTAAATGTGAAGTCTTTAGCTGTTATATTGCTCTTGTTATGAGGGTTTAGAGCTACAAAACTGCTTGTTTCATACTTTTTTCTTGCTTAGTTTGTGGGCAAAGAGGGCGTGGCATCCAAAAAAAAAGATAAACTTGATCTGCCTGCAAAAATTACCAGTGCTGGGACACCAAGTTCAAGCTTCTAGCTCTTACCATCTCTGAGATCCTTTCGTTCATACGGACGGACCGACAGACCGACAGACCGACGGACAGACGGACATGGCTATATCGACTCGGCTATTGATGCTGATCAAGAATATATATACTTTATGGGGTCGGCCATGCTTCCTTCTGCCTGTTACATATTTTTAACAAACTTAATATACCCCCACAGGGTATAATATTGTGCATAGATGCCTCTTAAAACTGATATTAATTTATATTTATATTTTTTTTAAATTCAATTTTAAGCACTGTTGCACGTGACACCGAAATATGCGATAATGTAAAGCCGAAATTATCGTAACTTGCAATCGCATACTTTCTTATACATTATTTTTTGACTCTTTGTACATAATGCATAATAACTTATTCTTAGAATTTGTATCAAATCAAAATGTACACTAGAAATGACCAAATGAGAAAAGTTGCACTTGTTCGACTTTTCATCCAAATATCTCGAAATTGGTTATGAATAGAGACGAAATTTTGTTACATTAGTTAAATTTTATTGTTTTCCTATTAAAATATAGACTATACACCCTATTTTTATAATGAAACAAGTTGTTTTTAAACACTTTGAATGTTTTGGTCTCGGTGGACCTTTTGGTGGAAATGCCCATATACACTCAATTATTATTTTTAATAATAAATTAAAAATGCAAGAATACGTTTTATATTAAATTTTTAGAGAGAAAAAACTTATTTTAAATTTGTCGAAAAAAATGTTTAAATTACAGATATGTTAAGATTTTAAAATTAAATTGAAATTTCGACTTATCCAAATGTTTTTACATTAAATTTAATTGTTTTTTTATAACGATGAAATGTGAAACTTTAAATTTGTATTTGTCAAATCAGTTAGAAACTTGGAAATCAAATGAATGCATTGAATGGGGAAAAATCGCAACTTCTAGCTTTTGGGTTATGGACAGTATTTAATAATCTACATAGTAGAAGTATAAAAAAAAGCCAGAAAAGGTTACGTGTTTTTGTTGCATAAAAAGTTTTAAATTGAAATAAATGTATATACAGAGTGAGGCAAAAGTAATTACCCTATTGGAAAACGCTATAACTTTTGCACGGGGGCCAAATGTCAATTCGGTTTTGAAATTTGTGAAGTAAATAAACGCATAATATAAAATTGACGAGCCATGAATCGGTTTACTCCTCAAGAAGGTAGCAACATTTGCAAAAGTTAAAGCGTTTTCCAATACAATGATTACTTTTGCCCCACCCTGTATATACTCTTTATATTTTAAATTCATTTTGTTACAACTTTCTAATATACTCTCTTACACACTTCGTAGGGTAAACAAGTGTGATCGAGACAGCTTTGAACTTGAGTGCATAAATGTTGCCAGTGCAAATGAGATTTGCACCACTGTGCGCATACATACACGTACAAACACACAACTGCATTTGTGTGCGAATAGAGAAGCTTTTGAGTGCTTTGTTTGAAGAACGGTCATTAGAATCGAAAACAAATTGTCGAGTGGCAATTTTCACTATTTGTTGTTTATCTCTGCACATTGCTGAAATTTAATTCTTATCCACCTACACTCTGTTACATCTGTTATCTCTATGTCTATGTTTTAGCTGAATCTGGTCACACACGTCGCCGCATGATGTTGCCACTGCCAACTCAAGCTCATCCCTCGGAAACGGAAACGGATAAAAAGCTAAAAATGATAATGGGCCAAACGGGTAAATTGAATATCAATGGCCGTCAATATCCAACCGATATACATGATCTGCGGCATTTGGGAGATCTGGGGAATGGAACAAGTGGCAATGTTGTCAAAATGTTGCACTTCTCCAGCGATACGATAATTGCCGTTAAACAGATGCGTCGGACGGGCAATGCCGAGGAGAATAAACGTATTCTGATGGATTTGGATGTTGTCCTAAAGTCACACGATTGCAAATATATAGTCAAGTGTTTGGGCTGCTTTGTCACCGATCCGGATGTTTGGATCTGCATGGAACTCATGTCAATGTGCTTCGATAAGCTGCTTAAACTCTCCAAAAAGCCAGTGCCGGAGCCCATACTTGGCAAAGTCACTGTGGCGGTAAGTGTAGATCACCAATCACTAAAGATGTTAAAGATTGGATTAATACAGGATAATACAAGGTAACTTTGCTTAGAACTTTAAGGTGCTTGCAAAGCATTTTATTTAAACAAGCAAATGTTGTTGTTGGTAGTACAGCTCGAGTTGAGAAACATAAATTAAACTAAATATTTAATAATGAATAGTATCGATAATTGTCTACAAAAATAGTTGTTAATTATAAGATGATAGTTTTAGTTATGTATTTCAATTAGTGGTGCCCAAAATGTGTATGCCCTATTACGCGTGGCCTAAGAAATAATTTGGTAGACATTTTTATATGATAACTTATAGTACTGATAAATGTCTAAAGAAGTCGTTGGGGTTTTTTTTAAATTGTAGATTAATTAGGTATTTAAATGGTAAATATGATATATATCGATAGGATAGTTTATAATGTTGGTAAATTTCAAACAAAATTGTTGTTAACTATTATATGACAGACTATTTGTGTATTTAAATGATAAATATTAAAAGAAATGCTAAATTTGGTAAGTTCCCATTTAATAGTGTTGACAAATTTTTCATTAAATCGTTCAGGCGTTAAGCAACACTGTTTATGCTAGCTAATATTGTTTTTAACTTTTGTATACACTGAAATATTTATTAATATAGATAAATTATTAATTTGAATAAGTGAGAAGTTTCATTAGATTTATTTCGATTGTCAGTGTTAGTAGATCTGCATTAAAAAGTTTATTCTAGCGTTAAGCAACACTGTTTTGCCAATTTGTAACTTAAAGCGATTGAACTATAAATTTACGTATTGTTTATGTATTTAATTAATACATTTTAACAAAAACTCAAAAGATCGTAAGCGTCCAATAGAAAGCGTTGATGAATTGCATTAAATTCGTATATTTTAAAATTAAACAACACTGTTTCTTATAAAAGTTGAACTACGAATTATGAATCGAAGTGATAAATTTAGAGTAGAGTTCAACATGCAAATAAAACAATACTGTTTATTAATGCTGAACTTTACGCCAATGTCTTGGTATTAAACAATTTTATAAACTTATCCACACATTTGCTCTACCCACAGACGGTCAACGCATTGTCCTATCTGAAGGACAAACACGGCGTCATACATCGGGATGTGAAGCCATCCAACATTTTGATCGATGAACGTGGCAACATAAAACTATGCGATTTTGGCATTAGTGGCAGACTGGTCGACTCCAAGGCGAATACACGTTCTGCTGGTTGTGCTGCCTACATGGCTGTAAGTTAATTTTTCAACATACATAAGTATTGAAGAAGGTTAAAGGTTAATTCGTTTGGAACTTATATACATTTTAGCCGGAACGCATTGATCCCAAGAAACCAAAGTACGATATAAGGGCCGATGTATGGTCGCTGGGCATAACGCTTGTTGAATTGGCAACAGCGCGTTCCCCCTACGAGGGCTGCAATACGGACTTTGAGGTGCTTACCAAGGTGCTGGACTCGGAACCACCATGTTTGCCACGCGGCGAGGGCTTCAATTTTAGTCAACACTTTCATGACTTTGTCATCAAGTGGTAAACTAGATAAAAAATCGTAGAAAACATATGCAGTAGTTGTCTTACATATTTCTTTCTAATTTTGCAGCCTCACCAAGAACCATCAGGATCGACCCAAATATCCGGAGCTATTGGAACAGCCATTCATTAAAATCTACGAGCAAGCCAAAGTCGATGTTCCCCTATGGTTTCAAAATGTTGTCGATAGCGCTGCTGGCAAGCGAATACGCGCCAATGGTGATTCCACGCTGACTAGGTGAGGATCGTTTGTGACCCACCCACACCCCAACCCCCCCAATTGTATATGACAAAATGCTCCCCACTCCCTTTAATTCCGAGAAATGAAAAAAAATTAGAAAAATGCCCATCCTGCTGTCCTTAAAGCCATCCAAATTCCCATAGGCTAATAATATGCCTGCTGTCTGCCGTCTGCTGTGCGAGTGTGTGTGTGTGTGTGTGTCAGTGTGTGTGTGTGTGTGTGTGTGTATGTGTGAATGCCAAACACAATGCTTCGTTTCAATATTTTGTTTCCGTTTCCGCTTTTGTTTCATTCCGTTACGTTGCGTATTCTTTTTATTTTCTTTAGCTAACTCAAAAACAAAAAAAATCTGTTAACAGGTAGGAAAAAAAAACAAGTAAAGCATATGTAAAAAATATATATATATATATACAACTAAAACTGTACCTAATCGTAGGGTGTTTGCTAAAGTTCGTAATAATCTTGTTTGTTAGCTTTAAAAAAAAAAAAAACAACAATTTCAACAACAACAAATATAGAAAAGTAAAGAAAACCATTTTGGCAAAGCTTATCTATAATAATTAGAAGGCATGTCTCTACTCTACCTTTTTTTTACACACTCTATTTTTACACATTTTTCCATTAATTTTGGATTAAAAATTTGACTACTTTTCTATTCTACTACTATTTGAACACAATGCTACTACCTATTTCTAGCTACTACCAACCTACTACCTTTTTTTAATTTATTCTTTTATTGTATAACACATTTGCTCTTAGGCACTTGTATTGACAGCACTTTTTCTCCGTTCCATTTCCATGTGTTCCGTTTGGAACGTTGGAATCGTTGGAATGATCTATTGAGATTATTAAAAAAAAATTGTCAGTACTTTTGAAGAGTGCATACTTAGTTAACTTGCATATGCAAATCCACTTCCCACCGCCTCTCTCTCTCTCTCTCTCTATAACTCACCCTCCGACTCTCGCTGTCTCTATTGTAGCCAATATTATAATGTAGGTGAGCAGTATACTCCTGTCTCTTTCCCAGCCTTCCCACAATCCCTAAACCTCGTACCATCCTCCACATATTAAGTATTAAAACAAAAACAAAACAAAAACAAACAAAAAACAACAACAATAATTCCCCTCCAATATTTTTTGCGTTTTATTGACTATTTAATTTGTGTGTTTTTTGATTTTCTTTTTTCATCTTTTTTATTACCATCTTTTGTAGGTTACTTAATTCCTAATACATATTATACTATTATAATAAAAGCAAAAGATAAGAAAACAAAAACAAACAAAAAAACCAGACAAACTGTAAAACCGATTAAAACCAAAACATAAAAACATAAAAAAATATATATATATACAAAAAGAAAGCAAAACATTAATTAAAAGAAGAAGAAAAACGATATATACTATATATGTATACATAATATATCGTATACATATATATGTATGTGTATGTATATAAATATATATATATATATATATATATATAAACAACGAGATACAAAATACAGAAACTCAATATCATAAAAAAATATAATTAAAAAAAAATATCCTCCCAATACCAAAAGTCAAATTCAGTAAGTACGACGTGTTTTATTACTTATTATTATTATTATTATTATTGTTATTATTATTCTTGTTATCTTCCTATTATATTTCTAATCATTTCATTTGTAAGCTCTATAATTGGCATACTAATTTTCATTAAACATTGCAATACCCTGTAACCCTGTAAAAATGATAAAGTGTTGTATTAAACTGCCTATTATTAATATTCCTGTCCGATCAAGAAAATACCAATTATTAATTAAAGTTGTCCGTTCTTTAAGTTTTCTTTGTATCTAACTAAATCAGCAAGCTTGTAGAGCAATAAAGTTAAGTTGGAGAATAAATACTTTGCAAATATAATATCTTAATATTTGGCACACATATTTCTACATAAATATATTCAAATGCGAAAAGCATAGGCAAGATTTGCCTAACTGTAACTGAAAACGCAAACTCAGTTACGACAACTACTACAACAACAACACACAAAAAGGCGAGCTCAACTTTCATGCGTTTTTTTCTATGTTGCTCTCTTAGAATTCTCAACTGGTTCTAGCAGCTTAGCATATACTAGAACAAGCTTGAATCGTTGGGTAAGGCTTCGGAAACGCATTGAGCGACTGAGCGGCTGAGCGACGCTCTCTCCAGCGACGTTATTGAGCGATCGCTTTGAGTGAGGTGGCCAAGCACTTAGCGACATCGCTCAAGTTGTTTAGGTGTAATTATTTTTAAGAAAGTTCTACGCTGTCTGTCCGAAAGCCGTATTAGCAAATACAGACAATTAAAAATATTGCAAAAGCGTAGGTTTGCTGTTTATCCCATAAATCGAACAAGAGATGAATATGGCGAGTTTCATCACTTCTATAAAAACCTTCAAAATTACCCAGATCGACTTTGGCAATATTTACGCATGTCAATCGAGTCACATTTGACTTGCTGTTAAGGCTTTGAACAGCCGAAATCAAAGATTCTACGCAGATTTTTTGCATTGTATGCAACTCGTCACTCAGCGATGCACTAAAAATTAAAAACCGATTCTAGCGCTGAGCGACGCGTCGCTCTGAAGCTCACGAAATTCGCTCGTCGCTCAGCGGCTGCGTAGCCACTCCAATGGGGTTTCATAAGTTTTAATATTTTACGTCGCTCGAGAGAGCGTCGCTCATCGCTCAATGCGTGGCCGAAGCTCAAATGCTACTGATGAGGGAGATTGCCATCTCCTCAAAAAACACAGCTGTATACGAAGCCTAGCTGCTTGCATTGTGTTTTGTTGTATGTTGATTTATCTGTCATACATATATCGACAAAAAATTGACCACATTATTAAATATTTATATATTCAAAACAATAAATAAGAAAAATTTACGGAGCAACTACATTTCTTAATTGAATAAAAAGCTTGGCATTTTTTTCCCCTATCCATTTATCATCATATCACTGTGGTTACAGGCTATTCACTAGTCTAGCACACTTGACTAGAGCATTTAATTAATTGTTGGTTGTTGGTTACTTTCTTCATTAATTACAAAATTGTTATTTTGTTGCATGTCGCTTTTTGCTTGATGATTGGATGCTTAACATTTGCCTGAATTTAGAAATTTTATTATAATAATAAAGAATATAGAAAAAAGAAAAAAAAATATAAGCAGTTCACACATCAAACGAGGTAAATTCCATAAAAGCTGTTTTTAATTTTTCTTTCTTAAAAAAAAAAAATAGATTTTTTTATAATTTTGATTTTTGCTGTTTGATTGTCGTACATATGTATAAGCAAAAAAAGTTGCAGTCCTTTTTTCTCTCTGTCTCTTTCGCTGCGTTGCATTTCGTTCCATTCCGTTTCGTTTCATAGCCACAACATTGCTCACAAACAAATATATTTGTGTATGTATATATGTACATATATATCAAATTCATCGCTCTTGTTCATTTTCTCTACCTCTTTATGTATATATGTATGTATGTATGTATTTCTATATGTTATTTGCTTTTTATCATTTCATCTTCATCAGCGTTTTCAGCACTTTAAGCTTTGAGCTAAAACAGCGCCCTCTGGCGTGCACTGACTACACTCGCCGTGGAATACGCTGCAAACTGAAACACAGGCGGGAGAGACGGCCAATAGAGTGACCAAAGAGAGAGGGAGTACGGGAGAGAGAGAGATAGAGTGGGAGTGGGAGTGTAGTCAGTGTCAATATCATGATTGACACGTTTGATACATTTTTGATAAGTTGGTACACATTTTGTTATATGAAGAAAACAAGAGTTTTTTGGTACATTTTTAACGAAATTGCTACTTTTTTTTTTTTTAAATCTAATGCCAACTTGCATCAAAATGTTGTAATATTGTATACTTTGGAGCACTGTATTCTAAAAACGGCTCACTATCAAAAATTGTACTATAAAATTGTAAAAAAAAAATCACCTACATTATTTTGTACTTTAAAAGTTTACTTTTACTTTAAAATGTGATGCCAAATTTTTATTGGTATAGTGGTATCCAAATGGTGTCATTTTGTATACGTTTGATCACTATCCACACTATATTCACTATCAAAAATTTAAAAAATGTTACCTTGTCGGGAATATGTCCAGTCCTGAATAACTTCCGTGTTTCTTATCCGATCGTGTTGAAATTTGTAGGACATATTGAGACAAAGGTACTTATCAAGTGTGCCGAATCTTATATCTCTAGCTTTACCAAATTTACCAATAGCAAGCCTAACAGCCGACGTCCAGCCTATAGTCCAGTCTTGAATTACGTATGTGTCTATTATCTAAACGCTTTGGTATTTATATGGCAAAATTTGTAAAATTGTACCTTAAAAGATTTAAAATTTGTACTACTAAAATTGTACCTTAAAAAATTTCGAAATTCTACCCTACAACTTGTACCTTAATAAATTGAAAAGTTTTCCTTTAAGAATGATTAATTACTCTGCTTTTCAAATTGAAAAAAAAAAATTATACATTATGCATTAAAATTGTTAAAAGTTGACTTTAAAAATGTTAAGTGAACTTTAAAAATTACAATTCAAATTGTACGAAACAAACTTTTAAAAATATTGCCTTAAAAATTTAACAACGTTGTTGTATGAAGAGTTCAAAAGTGTCTCTTGTGGTACAAATTTTTAAAATGTGGTACACTTTTATTAATGAAAAGTACCAATGTTGGTACAAGTGTCTCTTGTGGTAGAAAGTTTTTTCAAAGTGGTACACTTTTGTTAATGAAGAGTACAGAAGTTGGTACAAGTGTCTCATGTGGTACAAATTTTTAAAATGTGGTACACTTTTATTAATGAAAAGTACCAATGTTGGTACAAGTGTCTCATGTGGTACAAAGTTTTTCAAAAATAGTACACTTTTATTAATGAAGAGTACAAAAGTTGGTTTTTTTCAGAACCATTTGATCACAAATATATGTTAATATCAAGTTGGGTACATTATTTATTAGTTTTGTACAAGAAAGGGCACATTATTTACCAATTTTTAGGAAGAATACAAGTGTAAAGAAATGTACCATCAAATATACATAGTACATATGTTCTTCGAGTGTCAATCGTGGTTAATATGCGATATATTTTCTAAATTCATTACTCGCTTGTTCTCATGCTTGTTATGTGTACCATTTCCATACACACACTCACACACACACACACACACACTCACTTGTTCTGCATTATACAAAAACAACGCTCTCTCTCTCCCTCCCTATCTCTCTCTCTCTCTCTCTCTCTCTGTGTCTCTCTCTCTCTCTCTATGTGTCTTTTTTCACATTTTCGCTGCCATGAAATTTGGCATATACATTTTGTGTGTTTTATTGCACATAGCGGGCTCTCACTGTAGTTGCAACAGCTGATTAATAAATGTTTGTGTTACTTGCAGAGCAACACCAACAACAACAGCACTGGCAGCGACAGCAACAACAGCAGCAGCAGCAACAACAACAACAACACGAGCCAAGGAAGCTGCCACAAAATATGGCAGAAATGTAGCAACTTTAACGGCGCGAAGTCCAACAAATTCTCAACAAACGATGACGGCGGCTAAGACAATTAAACCGACGCAGATTCCAAGCTATCAACAACAGCAGCAGCAGCAGCAACAGTTGCAACAACAACAAACGCAAGGAGGATCGCAGTATTTCATGCAATCAGGCATACAACTACCTCAACAACAACAACAACAAACAGGAACAGCAACAACAACAAGCACATTAAATTATTTTAGCAGCGGCGGCAGCGGCAGCAGCAGCGCCAGCCCAATGTCGCCACCTGGCGGTGGCATCAACGACATCAACAAATTGTACCGCAAGTCGCCGTTCATGCAACGCAAACTGAGCAACGGATCGCATTACAAATACAACGATGAGAGTCCCAAAAAGGAGTCGGTGTTTAGCAGCATTGGTAAGTGTTGTTCTTAGAGTTGGCAATTTAGCCATTTTATAGCTAGACTTGAGTATCAAACACGGTGGAGGTAAATTCAATTTGTAAAGAGCATTGTAATAGGCAGAAGGTGGCATATCCGAGCCCATAAAGAGTATCTTGCAACATGCTACGCCAAATAAACTAACGTCTTTCTCTCTCTCTCTCTCTCTTTTCTCTTTTGTGACAGGTCAATCGATTTTACGCAATTTGACAACATCGCCCTTTAGCCAAAAGAAACATAATACAATTGTAACAGCAACAACGCCAATTTTACCCACAGCCACAATGACAACAACAGCAACAGCTACAGCTACAGCAACAACAACACTGCCGCATATTAACCCTAAAACGCCCACAGAAACATTGGGCACGCCCACGTGGCGTCTGCCACAAGCGACGGACAACATGTTGCCGTTTGACACCTGTGATAGTATTTGTAATGCCAGCAACGCACTGGGATCACCTAAGTTGCAGCGCAAGCAACTGATTGTCGAACCAACAACGATAGCAACAACAACAACAACAACATCACCAACAGGGGCAACAACAATGTTGCAACTAAATAATCAACAGCAGCAGCAGCAGCAACAACAACGCCTGCAACCAGGCAATCAGAGTCCCATTGGTGAGAACAATAATATTTTATCCTTATAAAGATATACGTAAAATTTATCAAAAACTCAGAACTTGATTGATTAAATCTCTTTTTTCCTTATACTATTGCAGTGTTGCAACGTTTCTACCATCAACAGAATCAGTTGCGTGAAAAGGAGGCGGCCGAGCGGCAACATCATCATCAGCAAATACAGCAACAACAGCAACATCAGCTGCAGCAACAACAACTGCAATTGCAGCAGCAGCAACAACAGTTGCTACTTTATCAGCAGCATTATCATTATCATCAGCCATTGCCATTACCACTGCCACAGCAGCAACATCAACAACAACAGCAGCATCAGCAGCAGCAGCAACATCAGCAGCAGCAGCAACATCAGCAGCAACAGCAGCAGCTGCCACGTCAACCGATTGGAACGAGCACGAATCCGTTTCATAGCAATTATGTTGCGCCTCCCTCCTCACACTCCACCTCTAGTCAATCGTCCACACAATCGACATGCTCACAAATTGCCATTGCAGCACCAACATCTCCATCTCCATGTCCAGCAACAGCAACAGCTGCTGGACACTTTGGCATTGGCAGTGCAGCACAATTGCAATATCAACCGTTGCCAACAGCAACACCAGCAACAACATTGACAGCCACAACAATGACCACAACTACGGAGAGCACACTGTACGGTAGTCTGCCCGGCAGATCGCCGGAACAACAACAGCAACCGGAGGGAGGAGGAAGTGGCGGTGTCTCATTGGTGGGCAGCAAACTGAGCAAATTGTATGGACGTCGTCAGCTGTTGGCTCAAAGTTCGAGCAACAATCTGGATGGACGGGAGCAACATGTGTATTCCGGCACAGCGGATGCGGGTGAGTCGAGTGTCGATCATCGATTTGACTCATTTGTTTATTGTACAAAACTATTTAATTGAATGTCATTTGTTACTTTGGCTATTTGTCGCTTTGTTGTTGCTATCAACTAATTCTTTGCATCGCTTGTCGTCTTTTCGTCTTTTTTTGTGTGTTTCTTTCTCTCTTTGTTTACTCCACGCACACGCAACCACAACCACAATCATACGCACACTCATAAAAAAAACATGCACGCGCACATCAATCACAATTTTATTAATTGCACCATCAATTGATAATTACTCATAAATAAATCACTTAACAATCACTTATCAATTATATATTTAAACTACTCATCAATCTGTGAATCAATCATTACTCAATCAATTATCTAATTATATTTAAATCACTCGTCAATCAAACAATTACAAATCACTTATCAATTGATTACATCATCTATCAATCACTGAACAATCAATTAATCACTCATTGATCAATTATTCACTAATCACTTATCAATCAATCAATTGTAAATCACTCATCATTCAATCAATTATGAATCACTCATCAATTTAATGCTGTTGATTTCAATATAACTTCACTCATCAATCGATCACTTTTTATGCGCTCATGAATGAATTACATCATATATTAAACACTCATCAATCAATTAATGATTTATCGCATAATTTTTAACTCCACCAATCCCTCAATAATTCACTCATCAATCAATCATTCATAAATCAATCAATATCTTTCAATCTCTCATCAATCAAATAATTACTTACCACAATAAATTAATAAATTAATCATTTATCAATCAATAATGAATCACGCATTAATAAATTTTCAATCTATCATCAATTATCAACCATTCAATCAATCCATCGATTACTCATTAATCACTTACTAACTAAACACTCATCAATCGATTAAACAATCAATTAATAAATGTATAACTTATAAATCAAAAAATAATCAATGATACTTAAATGAATTATCAATCTCTCATCAATGAATTAATTAATAACCACTCAATCAATTAACAACAACTCACTCATCAATCATAAATAACTTATCAATCAAACAATAATTTATGATCAATCGCACATGCAACATTTTTACTTACTCATCAATAAACTATCAATTAATCATCAATCTATCAATCACTCATCAATCAATCATTTAATCGCTCATTAATCTATTAATGAATCACTAAACAATCATTCACCATTAAATTATCCATCAATCACACACGCACAAATTACTACTCCATCAATCACACAATCAACTACTCAATTAATCACACAATCAACTAATCAATCAATCACACAATCAACTACTCAATCAATCACACATTCAACTACTCAATCAACCATACAACCAACTACTCCATCAATCACACAATCAACCACTCAATCAATCAATCAATCACTCAATCAATCAACCAACGCTCAGGCTGGTTCAACACACTCGCTGGCGCCATGAAGCGACAATTTGCGACCTATGTTAAAACCCAATTGAATTCCACAGCGACGTCTCCAGCGGCACCGAGCACATCCGCCAATGGCAACGAGTTCTTTGGCGTTCTGGATCCGGCGCTGGCGCCACAACCACAACCGCCAGCCTATCGCAGCATTATCAACAATGGCGGCAATGGCACCGCAAACACGTCAACAACAACAACAACTGGCAGCGGCGGTGGCAAATCGTATTATTATCGCACCTTGTCGGCGGCGAGCAGCAGTAGCAGTCACAATACAAGCCAAAGCACCTCACCCACCACGGAGCCACTGAGCCACAGCGGTGGCATTGGCAGCAGCAGCATTGGCCACTGTGCAACCAGCGGCTTTTTGCGTCGTTATGCGAGCAGCGGCGGTGGCGTTGGCGGTGGCGGTGGCATTGGCGGTGGCGGTGGCAGCATCAGCACGCCGCCGAGTCCACATCTGCTGGCGGGTCTGGATCGTCGACATCGCAGTCCGGATCCACCGCCGCGCTACAATCGCGGTCAATCGCCGCTGTTGCTGCGCAAGAATCTGCTTGAGCTGAGCGGCCAACCACCTGGTTCTCCATTGCTGCAAAGACGGTGAGTTTAAATGTGTCACACAGAGGTGATTCTGGTTATTGGGAGACTTGGACTTTTTAGAAAAAACTATTAAGCATACAATACAACAAGCCGATACGTCAAGGCTGGTGCGACTGGTAGGTTGCTCTGAGCCAGTCTTCTTTGTTATTTTTGGTACGCCAATGATTTCAAATCCTTGCTGAACCCTGTATTCAATTATAGATATGATATAGTAGTTGAAGTCGATATCCATATTTTGTCAAAATGTTAAAGACAAATCCAGACACACAATCAGTCAGTTTGGTTGACTAATCTTAACAAACAACACAGATGTTCATACTAAGCCATAATTTTCGACCTATCATTCATATGGCAGCTAAATGATATAAATAGTGATCCAATCCGTTCGCTTCCGTCATACATATGTACTGTCTGCAGCAAAATTGTGAGTCTGTATCAAGTTTCATCCAGTTTACAACTGAGAGACTAGTTTGCATGGACAGACAGATAGACGTACACTGTATATAGAGAAACCTATATACCAAAGTTGGTGTATTTTGCTCTTGTAGTCTCTAATATATAGGCTATCACACAGACGGATAGACAGAACTGGCTATATCGATCTGGCAGAGTTTCTTTTGCTTGTAACGCACATTACATTTTGACAAACTAAAACAGCGACACAAATTCTGTCGCAGATGTATTGCCCTCTCACTTTTATCCATGCAACTGACTATCTCTGTTTCATTCACAGTTACGTGTCGGCTTCGCCGCCGTTGCCGCCACCGCGTCGTGGATCGGAGAGTGTGCCAGGATCGCCGCAACATTTTCGCACCCGCATTCATTATACGCCCGAGCCACAGCGACGCATCTATAGGACAATAGATCAATGAGTAGCGTTGCAAATAATGGTCATGTGATGTTGGTATGGCTTCGATGATGTTGTTGCTAACGACGATGACGACGACGATGTGACAACAACAGCAGCAACTCGCACGGCGGCAACAACTACGGCAACAACAGCTGCAACAGCGACGAAAGCAACTGTAACACACAGACAATCGATGGATTTGTGATGCTTGACTTGGGCATAAGAAAAATGAAACACACACACAGCAAAACCAACAAGAAACAACAGCAACAACAAAAAGAAACAACAACAAAAAAGAAACAACAAGAAACAAACAACAACAGCAAACGAAAGTGTTCAAAAGTCTTATAACGTATAAGTTTAGGCCGTAGCTAAAGCTAAACTTGCGTCTTCTAATGTTAAATTGATTAGTAGTTCACAATGTTTTTTGTTTTAATTTATATAATCATATATATATATATACTATATAAATATTAATTATTGTGCGTGCTTGTGTCTGTGTAAATTGTATATATAGCAATTTTGTTAGGCATAATTTGTTTATGCAAAAAACCTAGACAACAATCAAGTTAAAAGTTAAACAATTCAAATGTAACTGCAATAGAGCCATATTTATATTGGAATATATAAATTGATATACATAGAGATATAGCCAAAATCACAAAATGTAACAAACAAAACACAATTAATAATATTATATTAAAAAGAACACTGTGCCCTATAAATAGACATAGATATGTAGCTACTGATGATATGACAGGATCTTTTTTACATAGACAGATATATATATATATATACAGATGCCTAAATCCAACAATAATTGTGCAATAGTTGAAAGCAATAACATCTCATTTCTCTCTCACTTTTCGATAACCTATATACTCTGCTATAATCAAAAATCAAAATATCTATATAAAAGAATATAAATATATATATATATATGTATGTATATAGACGATCCTTAGAGTGTCTATATATATATATATAATTGTAAACTTGTAATTGTATCGTAAAAGCAATTTGAAATTAGCCTTTTCATTACTACACACTTAGGTTCTACTACTATTTGTATGCCCTTTGCGAACCCAAGTCCAAAACCGCTGTCCGTCTGTTTTTGATCCGTTTTCTAGTCCTATGGAAATTTATATAACATATAGCTGCCATATACAGATAGCATAGCCAATAATCATCATAGACAGCCATAGTAGCAACAATTGGAAAGACACGAAATAACAATTTCCCTTGTATTTTTGATACAGTTTGTGATAGAATTCGGTTTACTACATACTATATATAAATATATATATATATATATATATACATACATAATATACTAGATGCCATATAGGAACACAATATGCAAGGGTATTTGTAATTTCGGCTAGCCGAACTTAACTGTTCTTTCTGCTTTATAACATTTACGTTTTTCTTCTATTTTTCACTGTTATAATCAAATTGTTTTGTGCAAGTTCCTTACAAAAAATACTTACCATACTATGTAAAACCTATATAGAATCAAAATGAGAAACTTTAAACAACAATATTTTGTATGTGCGTGTGTGTAGGTGTGTGTGTGTGTTGGTGTGTGTGTGTAGGTGTGTGTGTGTGTGTGTGTGTGTGTAGGTGTGTGTGTGTGTAGGTGTGTGTGTGTAGGTGTGTGCAGCTAGCGACCTCAATGTTTTGTTCCTGTGCGTGAGTTGAATTTTTAAATAATCGTAACATTTTTTTTTTTTTTTGTATTTTTAGGTTATGTTAACGAACCTAACCTCAAACTGTATATAAATTTAATAAGAAAAGAAAAAAACATAAACTTAAATGTAGATTGCATGAAATTATAGGGGGAAAGGACGTTGCATTTGCTGTTTTGTAATTTGTCAAGTTCATTTGTATTTTGTATTTTTTTTTTAATTTGTGTTTTGTTTTTTTTAAAAAAAAAAAGGAAGTGGAAAGTGAAAAGTGAAAAGGAAAACCAATTTATTTGTATGTTAATTTATTGAAAACACAAGGAAAAAACAAATTTAAATAAAAGAAGATGTATTTTCGACTGATTTATGTGTTAAAGTTTAAGCTTGGAGTTCGATTGGAGCGTAGGAAGTATGTACATATGTAAGCATGTATAGCAAATACATACATGTTATGTATACATACATACATGCACATCAGTCTGTACTCTACGTCTAATTTTTAGTTATATTACCATATACATATGCATATGTATGTATGTATGTCATATAAATACACATATACATACATACGTATATAATACCTCTATAGGTATATACATATATAAATATTGTAAAAATTATATAAAGAAAATTATATAAAGAAACAAAAGAGCGAAGAAAGTTGCGAGCATTAAACAAAGTAAATCAACAAATGAATGTAAACTCTTATGAATACCAATAATAATTATAATAACATAATTCAACAAATTCAATTCAATAAAATGAAAATCGATTATAAAACCCTCAATAAAAAAAAAGAAAAAAAAAAGTAGCGTGAGTTTTAATTTTACTTAAATGAATACTATATTGAATAGAAGTGATCGTTTTGGTTTAACCGAAGCATGTACTTGTAATTGAAGTGAAAAGTAGTGTTAAGAGAAGTTTAGATAAGGAAAAAGAAAAGTACGAGGGGTACTTTATATATTACTGGCAACACTAATGTCAATAGCTAAAATCTGGACAGTACAAGTGCTATTTGTTTTGCTTACAGTGAGTTAAGAAAATCAATTTGGCCAACTTTCAACGTGGATTATCTCAACAAGAATGTGTCGATGAACTCAGTTGTTTGTGTGACAATAAAGCACCATCAAAAACCACAGTATATTGCTGGTATAGTGAATTCAATCGTGATCATGGTTCGGTCTGATAATGCATGATCGTCATGTGACATATCGTGAGATGGAGACATACTTGCACATTGGTTCTACTTCAATACATTCGATTTTGGTGTAAGGAAATGATTAAGAAGTTCGAACGTGGTGCTTCAAAAGACGTGTATAAAATCGTGAGAGGTGACGAATCATAGATATATGCGTACGTATGAGCCGGACACAAAAACAGCAATCGACCGTGTGGGTATTCCAAGACGAGCCCAAACCAACAAAAGTTGTTCGTGGAAGAAGCACAGCGAAGTAAATGGTCGCCTGTTTCTTCGGCCGAATGGGTCATGTGTTGTTCCCTTTGAGCAACGTAGAACGGTCAATTCTGAGTGATACACGACCATTTGTTTGCCGGAAATCTACGGAGACATTTGTAAAATCAACCGTCAAAGACGAATCATTCTCCATCCCCATGACAATGCGAGCACATCTCACACATCTCGTCAAGCAGGTGAACTATTTAGCAATCAAAACATCGAATTAAAGACTCATCGTCCTGATTTGGCACCCAATGACTTCTTCTTGTTCCCAAATATCAAAGTTAAGCTGCGTGGTTACAAATTTACGAGCGCCGATGAAATAGCGTTGAAGCTTTCAAAAACCATGGACGAGTCTCAAGAAGAAATGAAAAACTGCTATGACAAATGGTTTGCCCATTTTAGGAAATTAATTAAAGCCTCAAGAACTCAACAAGATATTTGTATCTAGTATTTAGCAGTAGGCTTGTATTATCTATAGAAAATGGGGCTGGAATAAGTGGGCGTGGCACCTTTTCTTCTTTTAAAACTATCATGCAATTATTCGTTTTTCAAGCTATCCGGACCAAACTTGCAAGCTTGATGTACATATAATTATGCTATAAATAGTACTTTGGCAAAATGTGATCCATGATTTGGTCATACATATAGCTCCCATAGCAACAATCGGTTAAACTACTAGAAGAAACTCTTGTATGGGCAACATTATAGTTTTCAAAATATCCAGACCGAACTCACCAGATATAAGAAATATTATGATCCTAATACATTGGCCAAATATTATAAAGAACATCCGTGAAGACATCATTTGCAGGCTGTGAAAAATATAAATAGATGGTAGAGTGCCTTAAACAGGCAACTTGTTTTATGTTCATGTAAAACTTCCAGTTGAGCACAGGTTGGAATAAAGCCTTTGAGCAGGCGATTTGGACAATTCACCTTTTTTTTATAAATTTGTTTTTATTACTTTTTTTTTATAGCCTGCTGTTACTATTAATAAAAAGGAAAGGGGAAGATTATATGGTTCTGTTTGACAGGTCGGTTGGGTGAACTCTCTGGAGCCTCCTTCTAATCCTTACTCCGCGGATACGTCTCCCTCTGAGAAGCCTTTATGCCAGCTGGTTCGGATGTTTTGCGAGCTTGTTCAGGAATGCAGTAGCTTGGCTATTGATCACATCTCCGATCCTCGGTATCTGGAGTTCTTTGCAAATGTCTCTATTTAGGACTGGATTACTCGTATTTTATTGAGGCTCGACTTACCGCTATGTTGTATATCTGAATACCATACTTATCTCCAAATGGGTGCCAGAATAACTTTGTAGATGTGCGTCTTGTTGTGCTAAGTGATAACTTATTCCGGGCGTTAGGGAACCAAGCCATACTACTCTCCTTTGGCTTGAGGCACTTAACTATCTCAGTTATGTGACTCGAAGATACTTGTGAGCATTCTTAGGGGCTAAGAGCTTTGCATGTAAGATACTACCCCAGGAGAGGTGTCTTTTCAAAGAGTGTAGTATGTGACTGACCAACACTTATCAGGCTTTATGGCAATATTCCATCTATAGGCCCAATTTTCAAATTTTTAACAATCCTCATTGAACAACTCGTTATAATTTTTAGTCTTTTGTGTGACTGATCATAGGTCGATAAGCCTTGTGGTTCAATATCGTAGGTGCCATAGGAATAGTCGATAGACTTACAGAATAAGTAAAGAGTCTCTCATAGTCAGAGTCTCTCTTCGACTGTAGCAAATCGTTTCCTACTATCGCTCTCTCTCTCCTACTACCGCTCCCACCCCAAAAACTATGCTATAAAATTGAGTTTCAGTTTAATTCCAATTGGCTTTACTGTTTATACCCTGTGAACATTAAAAATTGGCAAAAAAGGGTATAATGAATTTGTGTTAATGTATGCAACAGGCAGAAGGAAGCATCTCCGACCCTATAAAGTATATATATTCTGACCTGTCCGTCTGTCTGTCTGTCCGTTCGTCCATCCGTCTGTATGAACGCGTGGATCTCAGCAACTATAAGAGCTAGAGACTTCAAATTTGGAATGTAGGTTCCTGAATACCATACGCAGATCAAGTTTATTTTCAATTTTCGATATCAAGCCCCGTTTGTTTTGAAATTAGAATAATCACCATAACATAAGCAATGTTAAAGCTAGAGACTTGAGATTTGACACACATGATAAGAAACTTGGGCTTAATGTGCCCAGAAAATTTCATAGCGATGCCACGCCCCCTTCTAGTTTTCTCAAAATACTTTTGTTTTAAGACCAGCACAGGGTATACTACTGTCGCGTCCGATCGACTGATGGGCTTGTTTTCTTTGAATCATAAATATATTGGTAATATGCAACGCCCAAATATTTCTCTAAATAATTTTACTATTTCAACTGTTCTATTGGATCCTTGTTGATTACAGATTCCCATTCCTATTCCCAATGTTTCGCGTTCAACTTCACAAACCCAAAGCTGTGTTTCCATTTAAAGTTCTCCGCTTCTTGAACATAATTAAATGCTGTTCCTGTAGAAGAGCTACTCTAACAACAACCAAAATGAAACAAGTACAACAAATAAATTTCGCTTGTTTTAAATTCAGTTTTATTTTCCATATATATTTCGCATTGTCTTCCGTAAATCTTATACATTTTTCTTTTGCAATTGGCAACATTCCATGTAGCATAACTTTCGGCCCGTTAAAATACTGAATAAATTATATATATACACACAAACAAAAATGGTGTTCGCAATTTTCGTAATGCAATGAAATTATTATAAATTCCCAATCGAACATATATTTATATGTATGTAATGTAGACATAGGATCCTATGGATATGCTAGATGAAATGTTGTTATTAACTAAGATGGAACGACTGCGTTTTTAATGTATTGTATATATAAGTATTTGGTTTTTTTTTTTTTTTGTATATATGTATATAAGTATATATATATAACATACGCGCAGACACATATACACATATAGATATACATAGATCAATTAGATGCTGCTTATTGTTGTATATAGATTCATTACACATACACATATATGTATATAGATATATATCGTTGGTGTATGTATGTATTTATGTATTTCTTTCTTTCTTAGTTTTACACATAGCCATTATCAAATTTTGATGGCCAGGGACATATGGACATACACATATTTACATACGTATATAGAATATAGTACGTATGTAATTGGCTTTTTATTAGATTCTCATTTATCCCCAGCCTGAGGCCACATTCAGTTGACAGACATATCGGCGGCATTTAGTTTTTATATCGAATATATCGAATATAGTTTGTAAAGTGTGTATTTATGTATGTTTGAATGTATGTATTTAGTATTTCTTTTGTTTTATCTGTAAAGAGTTGTGTGTTCTCTGTCAATTACAACATTCATTTTTTCGCTAAAGATAAACACGTATTCGGATCTTTATCGCTTTGCTATGGTATCGTTATCGTTATCTGTATCGTTATCGTTATCGTTATTGTTTTCGGTGCTGGTATATGTACGAGTAGATGAGCTCAATAGGAGTCACGGCATAGTAGTATAACACTGAGTTTCTATTTGTTCTTTTCATCTCTATCAAAATTTTCGTCAACTGCATGTTCAATCCAATCAAATTCTCGGATATGTTTTCTAAGTACCATATTAGAGTAGGATGGAATATGCGGAAAATTCGGCAACTTCCGAAGTTCTAATTTCTTCAAGAGTTTTTTTTATTATTTTTGTTTGAGTTTAAATCGTTTTTATAGTAGCTTATTGGTTGTTTATATGTTTTTGTTGTAAACACAGCACGGCACAAACACTTAGAAACACTTTGTTGCAATTATGCAAAATATTGTATTTTTGTAATTTTCTTTAATGAATTCTTTTGTTTACGACATCAGCGTTAAGTTTAGACACTGGAATTGAATAAATATGGTATGGTTTCAGTTACTGTTTCTCCAAAAGCCCCCAAAAGGGTGTGTGTGTATTCTTAAGCATTCTAATAAGTAAGTAGTATATCAATTATTTAGCCATTTATATATATGTATGTTTGTTTGTTTGTATTTTTGTGTTCAGTTCAATTGAATTGAAAATTCAATTTCACAACTTGTTGCACAAAAATAGTTTAGAATATTTCTTTACTCCATGTCTGCAAATATTTATATATATATATGTATATATTGTATATGTTTTTCTTTAGACAAATAACTTTTAAAACTGTTTTAAAACTGTTGTAGTAATTATATTTTTTTCCAATACCCCAAAAAGATCAGGAGTTCTATTTCAATGTTGTCTATAATTATATGGTTGGTTAGTACTTAAGTGTGTGTACGTGTACCTTTTATCAGCACTGTAGTAGTAATACTTTGTATCAAGAACTTGCCTTTAAGATGAGCTACTTATGTTGTTGCAACGTTTGAATACCGAACGGATCGGATTATCATGTCTTAGAGTTGCCATAATGCCAAAAAAAAAAAAAAAAAAAAAAAAAACTTCTTTCGTTTCTCACAACACACGATTTACAACAAGTAATCGAATTGTGAGATTATAGTGTATATATGTAGTAGTAGTAGTAGTAGTAGTTATACATAGCTGTCATATAAATGATCTGCACAAAAAGGGACTATTTCACCTGCTCTAATATTGTAGTTCTATATCAAATTCAGCTGCTCTGTTGATTTGAAGAAGAATTCACATCAATTTTAAACTTGTTCGTTAAGAATTTAAGTTAATTTTTAACATTTGCACATTTAAAGCAATTGAACTTGTTATTTTGTTTTATGGTATATTTTGCGTATATGGTTAAGTGTTTGTAAGCAAATGCCCAGCGCTGTGGCGGTTTATATGTATATATCGTAGTTGTAGGTATATATGTATGTATGTATGTAAACTCGTAAATATGTATAAACATGTAGTTTTTTTTTGCAATATTTTTATTCTTTTACTTTACTTTTTTTTTTTTTTTGTTAATTTTGAACCGTTAAGTGAAACCCTTTCGGAAATGCTGCCGTTACGTTTTTTTTTTTTTTTTTTTTTTTCTGCTAGATTTTCTCTTATAGTTTTTCTTGTAGATAGAACTTTGGGTTTTTCCAGATAGATTTCGTTAGAACAATTAGAACAGTAACTGTACTCATCGTACTCTCTATTTTTCTTTAATATTTTTTTTTTTATTTTTGCATATATATTGTTGCTATATAGCCCGCTTTTTATTAGGGGTATTCCGAGAAAATATGCATATATAAAATATGTATACGTTGGTTACGGAATAGGGAGAATAGACAGCAAGAGCAATCGATAAATATATTCGATAGTCATTGGCTAAGCGATAATTTTGGGTATTTAATTTCTCAACTGCTAGTTGTTGTTGTTGTTTTTTTTGTGGGGGGGGGGAGGGAGGGATTGCAATATATTTAGTAAATATGTGTATGGGATCATTAAAACACTCAGTAGTATTTAGCTATTGTTGTGGTTAGTTAGTTATTTTTTTTTGTTTTATGTAAGTAGTTGGTTAGGTAATGTTTTTGGTTTTTCTTTTGTTGTGTATAATGTTGTTGTATATAGTAAGTAGTTATAAATACATAACTAATTCACCGACACACACAGACATACACACACACACACTCAGACATGTATGTATGCATGTGTGTGTGCAGCATTTTCAATACTTTTTTTCTTTGGTCAAAAAAAATTTGGTGAAAATTGTATTAATATTCATTAGAAACTCACACGCAGCCATTCAATCAGTTTAAGTTTTGCAATAAACATTTAAATACATATATAATACTAAGTATATACATAAATATTTAGTATTTTTTCTTTCTTTTCTTTTAAGTTTAGGTTAGGTTAGGTTTTTTTTTGGTATTTTTGTGGGAATTTTCTTTTTGTTTAGAATTTGCCAAAAATCTTAGCAGAGCTTACATTGTTCAATAACATTGATTAAAAAAATGTGTGTTTTTATCATTTGTCTTAAGTCTTTGTTTTACATTAGTAAGCGTTTTTTTTTTTTGTTTTTTTCTTTTTTGCTTGGTAATTTTTTTGTTTTTGTTTTATATTAGTATATTTTTGCCTGCAGTTGCAGCATTCGTCTGGGGGGGCCTTGTTTTTATTCATTTTGTTTTCTTTTCTTTTTTTCTGGGGATATCAAAAAACCAAATGCCACAGCATTGTTTACATTACATGTAAATGCCAATTTTGTGTTTGCCAATTTCTCAAACTAGAGGGTTATATATATATAAATTTGTATATATATATATATATATAGTTTGTATAGTTTGTATATACGTTTTAATCATAGGTTAATACTTGTAGAAAATGCTTATCGCTTTTTGTTTTTCATCTCTCTCTCTGTTTTTTTTTTGTTCTTTTTTTTAGATATTTTTTTTCTTTGTTTTTGTCTTGCGTGGTGAATGTAAGAGTTAATAATGTCAGCTTCGATTTGGATAGCTTTCTCTTTCTTTCTTTTGGCATTCTTATTGTTTTCTTTCTCATTTTTTTTTGTTTGGGGCGCTTTTGAGCGGTGGGTTAGACGCACACACACACACACACAGAGACTTGCACATACACACAGTTTCATTTTGGGGTTTTTTTTTGTTCAATTTATTTTTATAGCATTTTTTACCCTTGCAGTTGAAGAACATTTATTTAAATACAACGCTCCCACATCTTCTACATATAAGTAAATTATGTACTCTTCTATATTTTAGACGAAGAAACTTCCTTGAAGATTATGTACAATTTTTCTGAATGAAGAATTGGAGTGGGTTTTCAAAGAACTCTTGTAACTTCTCTCTCTCTCTCTCTTTTTAAAATGTAACCTTAAGAAATCTTTGCTTAATTCTGCTTAGATCTTTAGCTTTACATTTATAAGTACAATTTAAAGGTTTTGAAATTAGCAGTATTAGTTTATACTAGAGCATGAAAAATGGTCTCTTTGGTATCTTTGGATATTGATGGAATAAGGAACATACAAGTCATACAAGTTAAAAAGAATTAGAACTGAAACTTGTTAGAATTTGAAGTCAGTTGACTAAATATAACATCATAATCTGTACATTTCATTTGGGATATTCACAGAACAATTCAATCAGTTGTCTTCAATCGTTTATGGCGAATGGGAAATGATCTCTCTTTGGTATCTTTGGATATTGATGGAATAAAGAACATACAATATTGTATTGTAAAGACCTAAACAATTGCCAGTGAAAGTCTAAAAAGAATTAGAATAGAAACTTGTTAGAATTTAAAGTCAGTTGACTTAATATAACATCATAATCTGTACAATTCTTTTTGGATATTCACAGAACAATTCAATCAGTTGTCTTCAATCGTTTATGGCGCATGGAAAAGTATCTCGTTGGTATTTTTGGATATTGATGGAATAAAGAATATTCCGCTAAGAGTTTGGAATCAGCTAGTTCATATACTACAATATTGTGTTAAAGAAACCTAAACCTAAATTGCCAGTTTAAGTTGTAAAGAGTAGAAATTGAAACTTATTAGAATTTGAGGTCATCATAATCTGTACAATTTCTTTTTGGATATTCACAGAACAATTCGATCAGTTCGATTTTTCAACTCTCCTTAGATTTTCTAAAAGTTGAACTTAGCTAAAAGCATCATCAGCATAGGATTATAAGTTAGAAATGTGAAAAAAAAAACAGCATCTTTTAGATTTCGACTACATTAATCAAAATGCAGTCTGTCGTCTCGGGTATTTTCTTAAGGCTTACTTGAATGCCTCTCTTACAGCTTCTTCTTTAAAACTTGGCTATATCTATTTATCTATATTTGTTTTATGGTTGAGCTTTGTACAATTTGAATAGAAGCGAATTTGATTTAGAATTGATAGAATAGTAGATACTACATATTTATGGTAGTAGTAGTTAACTGCAAGGGCATTTGAAGGGTTTAGTTTTGTTTTTTTGGATTTATTTATAACGACGCCCACTGCCGCTGCTGCCACTGGCGCAGCCGCCATCGCTGCTGCCGCTGGCGCCATCGGCGGCCCAACGCTTGCGTCTTGCCTCTTTGGCAGCCTGCATTTGGGCTGCAACACGACTTGTGCTGGGCGCCAAATCAAAGCTGGCATACAGCTCAACTTCTTCATCGGTGGCATCGCGCTGTTGTTGTTGCTGCTGCTGCTGCTGATGTTGTTGCAACTGTTGTTGTAACTGCTGTTGTTGTTGCTGTTGCAGTTGCAGCTGCTGTTGTTGTTGCTGCTGCTGTAGCTGTAGCTGCTGTTGCTGTTGCTGTTGATGTTCAAGAGCAACGGCAACGGAGGCCATCGCATAGGCGCGTGCATCAATTTGTATGCCGCTGCCAATGCCAATACCAATGCCACCAATGCCACCAATGCCACCAATACCACCAATGGCGCCAACATTGCTGCCACCAATGGCAGCAACAGTGGGTGTTAATAATTGTCCAGTTCTTGTTATACTATTATTGCTATTATTATAATCTGGTGTATGTGCCGTGTCCGTTATGGCCTGTACATTATTTAATGCTAGCGCTAATTGCGCCGGCTGTTGATCCAAATCGAAACTCACATTCTTACTGTCTCATCCACCCCGATGGACTTGCACGGTGGCCTCGGCGGACTCCTGCTGTCGCAACTGCTGACGATACGCATCCAGCTCGGGCATCCGATAGGTGCCGAGATTCACCTGCACCATGAGCGTCTCCATGATCCGTTCGTTCTTCATTGACTTGGAGGGCAGCACAACGGTGAGCAGTTCACTTGGCGATATACGGCATAGATTCAAATCCCTTGTCAGACGCTCCATAATGCATTCAAATTCAAATTGTGTATCCTTATTGGGATGATTCTTCAGTTTCCCAACTTTGTATTGTGCCCACGCCAGCATCGCCTCAAATTTACGTATCTCCGGTGTCTGCAATTCACGGCACATTATCATCTGCACCATCGATTCGGATAGATGCAGAAATTCGGGACATTTGAATAGCGAGTGCGCTTTGCTCTCAACGAACGATAGTATCATGTTGACCAGCTCTGAGGCGGATGTGTAGCGCCAGTAGTAATTCTCCAGCGAAATCAGCATCGGGCAGACGACCTCGATGCGGAGGAACTGCTTGCAATGATGGAAACACGCTTGCAACAGCTCCGGCAGATCATAGTGCTCCGCGGCGCAGAGGAGACCTGCGTTAAGGGAAGATAGAAGAAGAGATTGGAAGGGGAATTAGTTTCCTAGTTGTTGTTGTATTTAAATTTCTTCTATTCCAGTCGATATTTCCAGTCGATATAGCCATGTCCGTCTGTCTGTCCGTTCGTCTGTCTGCTTCTATGGAAAATAGTTCCTCAGCTTTAAAGCTATCCTAATGAAACTTGTTACAGGTTACAGGTCTTTTAGCTGCAGGCAGTACATATATCGGAACTGAATGATTTGGAGCACTATATCATATAGCTGGCATAGAAACAATCGCTCGGAAATCATACTTTAGTATGACACACTCTTTTGTCTTTTGATCTGGTCATATCTTTTACATCCTGACCAAATTTTGTGGAAATCAGATCACTTTATCATATAACTATCATAGGAACAATCGGTCATAAATTAAGATTTAGTATGAAAATCTTTGTGGTCTCTTAAGATACATATCTCAATCAAGCTGACGGATTGTGTGCTCGCAATTGTGTTTTACATTCTGAGTAAATTTGGTTGGAAGCGGACTACTCTATCATAGAGGAAAGATCGGTTTTCTGTCGATTTAACTTTTGTTCTGCTTTAGACTATTCAATTCACTTATAATCTATTCGGAACGTTGGAATGAAACACTCTATTACTTTTCATATTTTAAAACTTGCGAATATTGAATAATCAACTTATAATTCACTTAAAACATATTTGGAACGGTGGAATGAAACACTTTAAAACTTTTCATATTTTAGGTCTTATGAATATCCATTGAATTTTTAACTTATAATTCACTCAAAACACATTTGGAACGGTGGAATGAAACACTACAAAGTCTTTCATATTTTGACTATTATGAATATCCATAAAATATTGAACTTATAATTCACTTAAAAGATATTTGAAACGGTGGAGTGAAACACTCTAAAACTTTTTATCTTCTAAATTTTGCGAATATTGAATAATTAACTTATTATTCAGTTCTAACATATTTGAAACGGTGGAATGAAACACTCTAAAACTTATTAGCTTCTAAATCTTGCGAATATTGAAACACTATGTAACTTTTCAGATTTTAAATATTGCGAATATTGAACAATCAAGTTATAATTCACTTAAAACATATTTGGAACGGTGGAATGAAACACTCTAAAGCATTTCAGCTTCTAAGCCTTGCGGATATTGAATAAGCAACTTAAAATTCACTGAAAAACATATTTGGAACGGTGGAATGAAACACTCTAAATCGCTTCATATTGTAAATCTTATGAATATCCATTGAATAAACAACTAATTAAATTAATTATAAACTAACAGAGAGATGTTCCATTTCCAATTGGCCCCGGCGTTTCATATTCATTTCGTTCCCACTTGGTGCTTACCTGGTATAGAGACACAGGTCAACGGGCAGGTTCCTGTGTGCAAATAGTCCAGCAACACTCGAAATGTATCCGGGTCAAACTCGATGATATTGAACTCTGTTTGGGCCAACTTGGCTCGGTCGACCTTCTGGGCATCGGCGCAGACGGAAAGACGCGGAACGGCCAGTTGATTGTTGCCCGGCTTGTCTTTGTCCTTGTCTTTACTATCTCTGTCTGCCAGGTTTTAAATTTTTTTTTTTTGTGGTATTTTGATGTTTTTTTTTTTTTTTTTGGTATTTTGGTAATTGGTTCGTTAATCGATTTTGAATTGGTTATTTTGGTTGTCGGTTTTTTTGTTTTCGGTTTGGTTTGGAAATTTGCGGACGCGAATTAAACGAATTAAAATAAAAATCAAATGAAATGTAAAACAAATTGCAAATAATATTATTGGGATTAGTCGCACGGTCGTTTAAGGAAATCATTGCAAAATGAATAGCAATAATTGGTTAATTGGGTGAAGGCGATAAGGATAGAGAGAGAGAGCGAGTCAGAGAGAGAGAGAGAGAGAGAGAGAGAGAGGGGTGGTGGCGGTGGCGCGTAAGATGAGAAATGAAAAAATTTTATTTGTTTTAATTATATTTTTTCATATTAATAATATTGATTAAATATGGAGGAGACAGATTAAGAAGAAACAAAGAGAGAGAGAGGACAATAGTTGCAGTATGGTAAAAATATGTTAATTTGTTATCGATAGCCAATTTGTGTGATAGCAATAAATTTGTAAAAATATGTTGAGTATTTAAATGGTTGAATGGTATGGTGAATATGCATGTGTTGAGTTTATGCATGGTGAATTTTTTGGTATAATAAACATGTGCGATGAATGCAATTTAGTGCAGAATTGTAAAAAAAATCAGTTTTAACAAGAACGAAATGAACATACACAATATATGTATGTATATAATAGTTAGAGTTAGTTAGTTTATAGGTGAGTTATAGACAAGGTGAGTTTCGACAATTTGTTGAATAAACATTTAGCCATATTGTTTTTACGGAGATGCAATACGAAAAATTAAAAACAAAAAGTAAAATTAAAGTCCCCAGAAATGTCCATAGAAACGAGAAGACACGTCCAAGGTATTTGAGCCGAAGAATGCCAATCGTATAGATATAATGATAAATGTTAACGAGATCATAGAGGAAGGAAAGGAAAATCATAAAGAAGGTAGCAAGGAATGGAAGAGTATATTGAGGTAGTTGTTGTCATTGTTGGAAATGGAAATGGAAATGAAGACAACACAACATGGGCAAGGTCAAGGAGTATAACGATAACGATAACAATAACGATAACAAATGATATTATAATATTTTATATATCATATTTAAGGTGGCATATATATAGTTAAGACGTTAATGGAGAGCGTGTACGTGCGACGTGCGATTTGTATGAAAAATTCATAATTTTTTTTTTTTTTTTTTTTTTTTTTTTTGGTAGTTGTAGTTTAGTAGTAGTTTAGTTAGTTGGTTAGCCAAGAATTCAAACAGGCGGTAGGCAGTAGTAGTAGTAGTAGGAGAATAAAAAACAGGCAGTTACGGAGTTACGAAGTACGTAGGATCGGAGTACGAAGTACCAAGAACGTAGAACGTAGGAGCGAAGACGTAGTAGTAGTAGTAGTAGTGGTGGTAGTAGTAGTGGTAGTAGTAGTAGTAATAGTAGTATATTTTGTATATATGTGTATGTATATTCATTTATTTATGTTTAAGTGTATAGGTGTGTGTATTTGTTGTTGTTGTTGTTGTTGAGGAAAATCAAGTACATAATAGAAGAGAGAACAAAACGGAGAGAAAAAGAACAAGAACACGCATCGATATTGTTGCATTGCATTAAATGAAAACTCTTACTCGAACAATCTGTTGAAGATATCCATTTCTTTTTGTCATCCGGATTCAATTGATTCGTATTCTTATTCCTTATTGAACGTCCCCAGCCAGCGGTTATCGTTCCCAATCGCGAAAAAGCACGCTTCACCATCGGCGATGATGGTACACTTTTGGGTCGTATTGAATCTGAATCCGGTACGGTTAAATAATTGTTACTTTTGGGCTTTTGATTCTGTGGCGAGACCAGCGAAGGTGCTGGACGTGCAAAGATCTCAGCCACAGGTATTTGCGGTGAGCCAAAGCCCGTCTGAATGCCATAGAGCATTTCCTAAAAGAAATATATATTGATTTTATATGAAGATAGTATTATAATTCTTAAAGAGTTTGATTGTTAGAGCTCACTTGAAAGACGCGACTTCGCACTCCCAATATCGCACGTACGCCAATTAATCGTGCCTTTTGCTTTGACTGACCCACCAGAAAAACTACATCGAATAGATGGGCATTTGTCAGGCACGATGGTTCTTCGTTTAAAAATACACGTGTAAAGTCTTTGGCCAGTTGATCGTAATCCTCAAATTGATCCCTCACCGAATCAAGCAACGGTGATGATGGTCGCATGTGGCCTATAGAACATTATGAAGACAAAAAAAAAAAAAAAAAAAAACAAATAGAAATATTTATTATTATTATTCATTTGCAATTTACTTTTGGCAATAATATTTTTATATAGATATAGAAATATGATCTAGAATGTTAATGTATAGTTTATTAAAGTTCATGCATATAATAGCTAAGAGCGTATATAGATTGTATATATGTAGTATAACTGTGTGTGACCTGAAATAATGACAATAAATATTTAGTGAACTGGAAGAGAGTCGAAGAAATTCTTTCAGATGTAGTATATGATATGGATGGGTTCGTAAGTTTTTCATACGTATCTGTATCTGTTTCTGTTTTATTACAAATGAAAAGTAAGTTCAAATTGTAAGGTTAAAATTAGTTTGTGTTGTGATGGAAGAGTTTCAAATAGATTCTATTAAACTGATAGAAAAGTGATACAAACCCAATTATGTAATATTTATTTAAGAGTGTTTTATTCTCCTTACTTCTTCCTTAGAAAGGAAATAATAGTATAAACCTAAATAAATTTGTAAATAATAAATACATTTTCAAAAGATTAATAACCTAAAAGAAAAGTGTGCCTCTGGCTAGGTGTCGAACTCCAGAAGCACACCGCGAGAGTTCGAAACTCTAACCATTGCGTCAATGCAGCCATAGCCGGTTGTCTGGCAAATTACCAGATTACTTGTCCCACTTTGTCGCCTTCAAACTTTGCATATACGAAAGTTTATTTGCTTCAAATCTTCGGTGTTTATTGTCCGATTGCGCTGAAGTTTTCAGTACACATAGCAATTGAACTAAACTTTATGTATGCCGAATTTGGAACTTGTATCTTTTGAATTACTTGTGTTATTCGTGTTTTTTCGATGTTTGGGGCGGGAGGGGTTGACTTTTTCGAGGGCCGCAGGAGTATTGTCACCAAATTTGGTTACTCTAGCTCTTATAGTCTCTGAGATTGGGTGTTCATACAGCAGGACAGACGGATGGACAGACGGACGGACGGACAGACGGACGGACAGACGGACGGACGGACAAACGGACGAACAGACGGACGGACAGACGGACAGACGGACGGACAGACGGACGGACGGACAGACGGACATATATCTTGATAAGATCTGCCAGACTTCCTTAGACCTTGTTACGCACATTTTTTATTTGACAAACTTAATAGACCCTTATACTTTTTTAAAGCGAAGGGTGTTAAAAATTTAGTTATACACCTGATATATATTATTTTATATAATTAATACATTCAAAGTTATTTTAAAATTGGTGTATAATTTGTATGAAAACTAATTCCGTACGTTTAAAAGTTTAAAACTTGTTTTGTTGGCATCTCACACAAAGATTTTACAATGATTTTTCTAGACATCAGATTGCTGCCGAGACATTTGAGACTGTTGGAAATTGCTTGGAAAATGTGTGAAATATGTTGTTAACATATTTATGTATGTCACTTATTAAAAAAGCAGGCCGTTGCTAAGAAGGAAAAGGAAACCCTTTCACAATTTAACTTGGCCCTATTGCTTACCAGCCAAGCAACCAATTGCTACGCAGCTCACATAACATTAAATACTTGTGTGTGGGGGTGTGGGGGTGTAGAATGTGTGTCATCAATCATAGAAAGAACCCTTGGCGTGTATCTTGCAGATACAAAAATATTGCTGAACTACGCATTCAAGTTCTTTATTTTTTTCTTTCTATTTTTTAAAAGGAAGGCCGCAGCTGGCATATGTAAAACGTGTTATGCACTTGACAACAGCTAACGTTACCAGCTTCTTCTGCAGGTAAACTCTTACCTATCTACCCCCCCCCCCCCCCCCGTTACCCCTCTTACCACTATTTTGTACCATTCGATTCGTTTCGATTCATTTGTTTTGTTTGCATGCAATAGACCGACCAACCCCATATTTCCACGTATTTTCCTCCTTTCCATCTGCACTTTTATTGAATTTTTCGCCATGAATGGGGCGTTTGATGTGTGTGTGTGTGTTTGTGTGTGGGCGTGGCATTGTTTGCAGGTGTATGCTGGTTATTACCATCAAATACAAATACAAATATCAAACAGAAAGAACAAAAAAAAAAAGAATGGCTAGTGTAATCAATAGCTTGAACCAAAAATCTATGGGCCATGGCCAGCACTTAAACGCAGCTGCCTTTTTGCTCCTCTTTTTTTCTTTTTGGCTATGAAATGTAAATATGAATTGCTACAAAATGTGTGTGTGTTTATTTTCTTCTTCTCTTTATAATTATGCATATGTTTAGAGCAGCTTTTAAGCTGCCACAAACTATAGCACTGAGATGGAATTTTATGCTATTTTATTTATTTATTTTAAGGAGGATTTTAAATACATAAATATGGGCATAGTAATAAAGCAGAAATACAGCTCACTTATTGACATTTTCTACAAAACAGAATCCAGAGAAATGTGCACTTGTTTTTTTATATTTATTATTATTTTGCCGTTTTTCTTTTTCTGTCTTTGAGCTGCGTTTATTATACTAGTGATTTTGAGTGTTATTTAGTATGAGTAGTTTATTAAATTTGGAGCTTGAATGTTTGCTGTAGTTTAAATCTAGCTACTATATATTGAAAATAGTTAAATTTTATTTTTAATTAAGTTTCTTCTGTGTGCTGAAAGTAGCTGAAAACTTTCATTAATTTTCGTTGTCTACGCTTTTAATTTAATCAGCTTAAATTATGTTATTATTATTATTTTATACATAGATATAAAGAACTTTTCTTTATTTGTGCTCAACTTTTGTGATTTGTGTTTGAGTCTGATCTGAAAGATGCATCTGAGAGATGTACACACAGATGTTATGACAATTCCCCGGTGACAAAATTAAGAATAAGAGATCAAGGGAAAGGAGAATCGATAGAAATGCTATCAATTCGTAATTTGCATGATTTTAATATGCATAACTAGAGTTCGATATATATTCGTAGGCATACAAAGGGGCTGTAGACAAACGTATACGTGATGTGTGTGTGTCTGTGTGTGTGCTGTGTGTGTGCTGTGTGTGTGTGTGTGGGTGTTGTGCATGAATAAATCAAATTAGATTTGTTTTGTTTAATGCAACAAATAAATAACAAGAAATCTTAACAAATCACAACAACAGCAACAACACATACGCAATTGTTGTGCGGGTGTGTGTGCGTGTGTGTGTGCGTGTGTCTGTGTGTGTGTGTGTGGGTGTGTGTGAGTGTTAAGACGCAAAAGATTGACCACAGCAGATAAAATGTACAATATTTCTTGCCGGACAACTTAAGATGCCCACAAAAGCTTGGTCATATATGTATGTAGTACTAGTGTCAACTGGGGAAGGCGAAACGTACGGGGGCGGGGCAGGGATGGGGGCGTGGCAACAAACAGATTGTGCTGTAGGATTTGTCACAGCATGTTGATAATCTGTGAGGGGGGGGGGGGGTGGTGAAGGGCGGGAGGATGAAGTGAGGGGAAGCGTGCGCAGCTTGCATGATTCCGTTGAGTGCAAACACAGACGGATGTGTTAATGGCGGAAACGGAAGTGTAAGTTCTCCATCTCTCGTTCTCTACATATCTGTGTGTGTGTGTGTGTGTGTGTGTGTGTGTGTGTGTGTGCGGCAAGACAAGGCGGAAGTGTTGCAACAACAATGGCAACAACAAATAGCGCAACACCAACGCCAACAACAAGAACAACAACAACAACGGCAACCACAAAACTTGGCAAAACGATTAATCATGCAGAGTCGAAGTCAACGGAATGAATTGCTGCTCTTTTTCCCCACCCCATCAGCAATGCACTAGTCAAGTCTGCTCGACCACAAGATACCCTGCGCCCAGTCCTAAAAGAGACCAACACTTGCATACATACATATGTATATGCTTTATCTTTCCCTCGTTCTTCACACTTTAAATAATAACTTTTTTAATGTAGACAGAGAATATACTTAGAGTCAGTTTCGTTATTGTTTTGACCAAAAAAAAAATGGATTTTAATTTTTTTTTAATAGCTAAACACAATAAATCACAGAATTTAATTTTATTTATAATAAAATAAGAATAAAGGAAAATTTCAAAACAAGCTATATATTATTCAAATTAAAGTATATGAAATTTTAATGGCAATGATTAATTTTTTTAGCTTGTTACATCCAGTAAAATGTATTTTCTATGGAAAATTAATTTTGTGCATTTTATCAATTTGTCAAATCAATGATCTGATAAACTGTGTATTTGGATCTTGAGACCTTCAACTTCAACACTGTTAGAGCCGATTTTTCAATGTCCATATAAAGTTATACATACTAGCTATGTTTCAAATAAAATTATCCATTGAAGTAATTTCAATTTTTCAATCTTAATTTTTGCATTCAACAATGAAATTCATATCATCCGAATCCTTAAAAATGTTTGGTCTGATCTGATAAACTCGTGCTCCATAGGGCGAGAAGCGATGAGCAAAGCGAGAAGATGGCAGATTGAGAGCTTTGCGAGAAGCGAGCTACATTAAGGCTGATGTCAGAGTGCGCGCGAGAAGCGTAGCGAGAAGCGAAACGAAGCGAGAAACGATGAGCAAAGCGAGAAGATGGCAGAGTAAGGCTGATGGCAGAGTGCGCGCGAGAAGCGAAACGAAGCGAGAAGCGAAACGAAGCCAGAAGCGATGAGCAAAGCGAGAAGATGGCAGAGTGAGAGCTTTGCGAGAAGCGAGCTACATTGCTCTCGCACAGAATGCAACAAAACAATCGTACGCTCTGAGCGAGATGAAGCGATAAAGCAGGTAGCAAACTGCTCTCTCGCTTTGCTCTCGCTGTATCGCTTGAACTCGCAACTCGCTTCGCTCTCACTCTGACATCTTTCGAGCGATTGCACTTAAAAATGCTTTCAGTGGTTTATCGCTCGTTCTCGCCCAATATTATCGCTTCGCTTCTCGCGTGCACTCTGACATCAGCCTTAGGCTGAAGCTTTATCGCTTCAACTCGCTCAGAGCGTACGATTGTTTTGTTGCATTCTGTGCGAGAGCAATGTAGCTCGCTTCTCGCAAAGCTCTCACTCTGCCATCTTCTCGCTTTGCTCATCGCTTCTCGCTTGGCTTCTCGCGTGCACTCTGACATCAGCCTAAGAAGAACTCATCTCTTCATCGAAATCTTCCAGAGAATGAAGATAAATCGCGCGGTTTTGAATTTAGAACCATGTTCGTGTGTAATTGTTTATACGCAGCAACGGTTGTCAAACGGTTTGCCAACTGTTGCCATCAGCTGTTTTAAATTTATGTGCCACATAGTGCTTATATGTCAGATCAAGTACCCTATATAGCGCTTATGTTTCCCATAGCGTTATTGCGCTATTGAAAAATCGAAATTGTTCTTATGTGTCAGTTTATTCGAAGCATTGAAGGTTTATTGAGACATTGAAAAATCGGCCATTAGTCAAATTATTGTTTTGACAAACATGCACATGCACATATATATAAATTATAATTTTAAAAAATATTTATACCCAATAAATCATATTATTTATCTATTTCAACTAATATAAAATACGAAACAAATACAAATCTAAGAAAATCAATCATTTCTATGTAAAATAAAATAGTATGTGCCAATAATTTTGCCAAATTAATAACAAGACAAACTTTATAACCCGAAAGCTAAGACCAAAATTTTTAACACTGTTAATCAAGTTATGGTTTTGACAAAGTTATACATTCACAGATATTTTTTTTATTTTTTTAAAAATAGTTAAGCCCAATGTATTAAATTATATTAATTTTCTAACTTATTCTTATTCAAAATCAAACATATTAAAATTGTAAAAACAAATACAAGAATAAAGTATTTTCTATGAAAAAAAATAAAAAAAATGTCACTTTAATTTGGCCAAATCAATTGCCTGACAAATTGTATATTCTGAATTTGTATCTCTTTTATTTTCAAAATTTTTGACATTTTTTAGATTTGCGGGAAGACAGATTTCAACAAAAAAAAACAAGTTAAAATGATTTGAAGCTGAATACCGATCAAGACTATATATATACTTATACATATTTTCGCAGATGTCTCCTTCTGAAATGTTGCGGGCAGATCGGCAGATAGTTTAACTCAGAGATACATACATATACATAAATATACATATATAAAATTCTACTCGTAACACACAGACAGTCATGGGATAAATCGACAATTTACCTTATAGGATCGTCTTCTGTCTTTTTTTGTTTGAATTACTTCTGTGTTTATTATCCGATTGTGGTGAAATTTTCCGGTCAGATCGGAACTAGGGTATATAAAACTCAGATATATATGTATATATATACTTACATATATATATACATACTATATAAAATTGTACAGACAGTCAGGGAATATATCGACAATTTACCTTATAGGATCAAACATGTCTTCTTCTGTCTTTTTGAACAACTTCTGTCTTTCTTATCCGATCGTGTTGGATTTATGCAGGCAGTTAGAAACTAGTTAGGGTATGTAAAACTCAAAGCTATAGTTAAAAAAATTGTTCTCATAATAGAAACAGACAGCGAGTATATCAATGTATCTGTCTATGCTGATTAAGAATCAATTTACCTTAAACTTAGAACCAAATAAGCCTTCTTCTGCCTGTTATGTACTCATGCCCGAAACTATAATACCAAAACTTTCAATTGAGCGCAGGGTATAAACATTTAAAGGTTTCCATGTTTGTGTGTGTGTGTGTGTGTGTGTGTGTGTGTATGTGCGTGTGTGTGTGTGTGTGTGTGTGTGTGTGTGTGTGTGGGTTTAGTGTACACATACTATGTCTCAGACAGAGATGCATCACAGAGGCACAGCACAAATCGTGGCCAAACAACGATGTTGACTGTTTGGCAAGCATTGCTGATTGTTGTTGTTGTTGTTGTTGACGTTGCTCAGCCGTCTGGTTGTTGTTGTTGTTGTTGTTGTTACAGTTGTTGCTGTTTTGTTTAGTGTGTGTATTGTGTGTTGTTGTTGTGGTTGTTGTTGTGCCCAGTGCCACAAGCAGTTGATGTTGCTGCTCTTGACTGTCATTTGATTTGGCATTGACATTGCAATTGCAATTGCAATAGAAGCATTTGTTGTAGTAGTGTTGTTGCTGTTGTTGTTGTTGTGATTGTTGTTGTTGCTGTTGTTCGTTGTTGTCTAAGACTCTGGCATGCAACATTCTGAAATATTCATCCTCACCAATGGGTCGCCAGGAGCCACGTCTATATGGTTTCGGTATCTGTCCAGTTTCCGCATGATTCGACAAATTCATCACGAGATCCTCCAGCATTTGGGAACGTGTCCTTTCCTGCATTCTGGCGAATTTTGGTGCCGAATACGAGGCTCGCTCTCCATTCACAATCTTCGTCAACAGCCATTCACTAAAAAATAAAAGGAATTTACAAATAGTATTCACAAAAATAACAAAAAGTGATTTTCAATCAATTTATTTCATTTAGCTAATTTGGTTACAAATTTGATCTATTGTGTCTTTTCAGCAAATTTAGTCAAGTTGTATACTCTTTTTTCGCTATATGAATTCAATGTCCATTGAGTTTGGGTGTTAGCCGACTCGAGGTCAATTTACTCTGCAAGTGTTGATAAGTCAATCACTCTCGATATCGCGACTTACCGAAACATGGGACCCTTCTCGAAGACCGACTGCTCCCAGAGATAGGGTTTGTAGGCGCCAACCTCATCGCGTGTCACCACAGACACCTCGTAGCGTGTGGGCTTGTGTTTAATACGCGCCGAGACACGCACCTGTATATCGGAATAGAGTTATCAATTTGTTATAGTAGTATGTGCCAAAAAAAAGACCATTTGGTTAAAATTGTATTATTAAACTAATGGATAGAAGGAGAATCACAAAAACTCCTCAGTAAACCTCATAGCCTCAGTTTATTATTAATAATGGGATAAAGTAAGTAATATGCTTAGTAATTAAATACATCGACGACTGGTGGTTTTAAAGTAAGAATGAAATCTCGCCACTGAAATCTCACTACGATCCGACCGGCTGCTGCTGCGACCGTTGTACGGCTGTTCTCAACTCTTACACGACTGTTCTCAACTCTGGCACGACTGTTCCCAACTCTTGTACGACTGTTATCGACTCTTTTATGTCGATAGCTACATGCCTATCGACCTTCCACCACAGACCGATACCGTCTAGTATCGCATGTTACGTCCTTCTCTGTCACATATATACTATACATAAATAGAGAGTATTTTTTATAGCAATGCAACTACTTCAAATTAATGCTTGAAGCTCAACTAACCATTTACTTATCTAATCGGAATTTGTAGTGATTTTAGATGAACTTTAGATTTAATCTTTTAGTGCTCACAATGCAAACGCTTTGGATTGAGTCTGAAAACCGCAGTTAATTGCGTATTTAATTGTTTGGATTTTATATGTTATATGGGCTAATCCCGCATAATTTTTAAATCTTTTATCGCAATGATTGAGAAATATTTAACAAAATACATTCAAAGTGTAGGTATTCAAATGGTATAATAACCAGTGTTGCCAGGTCAGCCTTTTTCCGGATAGATCTGTTCTGTTTTGAACTACTTCATCCGGAAAAAATACCAAACATTCCCTATCCGGAAATCTGCCTTTTATCACTTTTATCATTTTTAAAAACTTTTATTTGCATAAATAACATTATAATTATATAAAATAACAATGTTGCATTAGATTTCACATCGTGATATTGAATTCAACAACGATATTGTTTTATCGTAATGAGAAAGATATAAATATATATATTCTCCCTGTTTCATAATCATACGACATTTTAGAATTTGATCTTTAAATATGAATATATATATTCTGTCTATAAATCCACACGTTGAATGGTTTTTTGTCCATCATTTAAAATTATACCTCTATCTAGTTATATATGGACGAAGCCATTAACGAATTATCTATAAATAAACAAAAGAACATTTGTTTGTTCAGTTTTTGTCTTTTTTAAAAAGAATTTAGCCGTTTTTTCCTGATTATTTTTGGTCGCTTTGTCCTGTTTCTGTGGCGAGGTGTTGACAACACTGATAATAACAGATGTCATAAGTGTCTTACGAGAAGAAATATTCATGCTCAAAGTTCCGTTGCAGGTTGGCAAGCATTTTTAATCATTTTTAGCGAATTTTTTGTCTAAATCAAAAAAAAATACTTAACATAAAAGATGCAGAAATATTTAAAGAAATGAAAACAGTTTTTATTGTGGCCAAAAATGACTCCGTTTTTTTTTTACGGACTTTACATACGGACGTTACATTTTGTCCATCCATTTCAAAAACAGAAAATTAGTAAAAAATACCGCCTTTTTTTTACAAGACAAATGGAACATTTTTATTCGACATTTTATATTTTCTTATCCTTAAATAATTCTCCATCTTTAATGTTAAGCACTTTTTTTTTTGATTATTACGAAAAATTCGTTGAAAATGTGGAAAATGCTTGGCAACCTGCAAAATGACTTCCGATATAGTCTGATATTACATATACTACAAACAGGAAAACATATTTTCGGTTAATATCTCTAAAATTAAATATATATACTATTACTAAAATCATTTTTTTCGCTTGGTTTAAAATTTTTGGGATATGCCCATTTGCTTCTCTGTAAACAATTCTGTAGTCTGTGTAAAATTTGACTTGTAGAGAGTCTTAAGCTGGATTTTCTGGCTTTTCCGATTCTCTCAGCAATGCAAAAGCTAGAAGATTTAATTATAAGAAATATGTGCAATTTACTCAATTTAAATATCCTACAGATCAAGTAGAGCTAAATTTTATTGTAAAGTATTTTTGTTGCTTTATAAAATAATGAAAAATTAAGATTTTTGTCTCAAAACTAATGGAAACAATCATTTGTTTTTAGAAATCAAGAACAAATTGGACTTTAGATCATTTTTTTGAATACTTTGTATTTTTTTTCTAAAGAAATAAAATATTTAAAAAGAATATTTTAAATTTTAGACACAGGTATTTTATTTGTAGTTTATTTCAAATATTTTAATATTTTTAAAAGAATGTTCTTAATGATGGTTTCCAAGCACTTTCGTTTTGTGAAACTTTTTGTCTTACCAGTATAAAGGTGTGTAGAAAATGGCTCTTAATGCAGGCGGGACTGAAACGGGTATTGTCCGCCTCCAAGAACACGACACAGACAATATCATTGCCAATGTGACGCTTGCGTTGCAATTTCTGTGGATCATGTTTCTCATATGGCAGCAGTGTGGAAACATGAAACATGATCTCAATATTGCGCCAGTTCGTATAAACGGAGAATAAACCTTAATTACAGATACAGATAGATAGCGAGTACAGATACATTTATTATTATTTCTATAATTATTATTAGATATGAAATTACCTGTTAGGTCATGCACCGTATCAAGGCCACCTTTGTATTTATCAAAGCCGCGCAGACGAACGCGATCGCCGAGCAGCGTGAGGAACTCATCGAATAGCGGTGAATTTTCATTATTGTCCAGAATTTGCTCTTCAGTATATTGATCCTCTTTGACGAAAATTACGCCCACTTTTAATTCGGATTTTATAAAAACCTAAACAAAGAGAGAGACACACAGGGAGAGAGAGAGAGAGAGTTTTTAAACAAAAACTGTACACTTTGAATAAATTATAATTAGAAATTAAATTATAATCAAGTCTGGAAGACTTCAAATTGATGGCTCGAACCGAACCATAGAGAAAGAGTGTTTTAAGAGTAGTATCTGAACACGAGATTTTTGGCTCGAACCTCGCACAGTGGTTGGGTTTGTATGGAGACGCGGCCATAGATACTTCTAGTGGTGATATCGTTATGAAATTAATACCAAAAATCTAGAAAAATATTTTAAATATATATTAAAAAAAATGGCCATATCGTACGTCTATATCATATAGCTGCCATAGGAACGATCGGTTATAAGTCAACATTTAGTATGAACATCTTTTTTGTTTCTCAGGATATCTTAACCAAACTCACAGATTGTGTGTTTGGTGCAGTTTTATACATCCTGACCAAATTTGGTTAAAATCGAAAAACTATATCATATAGCTGCCATAGGAACAATCGGGACGAAAAAAGAACAGTGTAGCACATAAACAAAGAACGAAATCGGTGAGGCTGCTTTAGTCTAAACGGTAGAACACAGAGATTTGCAGATATTTGCAGCTAAAATGTATACCAATTAATCTGTATATATTGACGAATATTTTAAAATTAATTTGATTGTTAACTTCGATTAACTTCACAACTAAAAGGCTAAGTGAAATTTAAGTTTAAACACGAATTAAGTAGTACTAAAATTGGCCCTAAAGTTTTATCAATAAAATAAAATAAATACACAACATGCTAAGAACTCGCGATATATTATAAATAGTACTGGATTCCTTTCCATATAATATTTAAACATTCAATTGCACAAAAGCACTTTGTTTTAAACGAGTATCTTAACTTTTCTTGGCACCTTCACTTTCACAATTTGCTCACGCATCAAAGCCAAATTAGTTTCGTTCTCTGTCTTTTGCAACCTATTCTTAAAAAGATCCGTTACTGTGAAGCAAAAACAAGAATACATTTTAATAGATAGACCTATTATGAGATAGTGTGAGAAAGTGGGCCGACCACTGTGCCTCGTTTCAATTAAATACAACAAAATGATTTTATTATCTCAATTGTTTTCCATTATGTACATTTCAAAGTAAATTAAAAATATTATCATTCAAAAATTATATAATGTCAATATATTAAAATAATTTTCTTATTTTAAATTAAAAATATCAATAAGCAACATTTAAGATTTCTTATTGTATTATTTGCTAATTACCTGATCTAATTTTAGTAATTCCTCAGGCGTATCGGGTAATTGTCCTAATGTTAATGGTGGATTTAAATTAACTTCTTTACCTAAAGATCTAACTACCTCCTCGCGATTGTATCTGCAAAAAAATATCATCACATAAATTTTAATGAAATATATGGCTATTGTTACTTATTATATTTTGTATGTTATTACCTATCGGCAAAGACACAGGAGGCCGGTATCAGTCCATGCACTGTATAGGAACCAGCTCGCACAAGAATGCGAAACTGATCGCGACCATTGAGCGTCTCCTGTTTGATGGATAAAATGACTGGGCCGAGATCCTCATCACTTGTAAAGTAATTCCAATGTTCGGTGCCATAAAAATACTTCTCATATGTCTCCTGCTCAACGGAGATTAATTCGAATGCTCCCTGTTGATCCCATTGCTCCTCGATGGTTGTTTTCTTACGTGGACTCGGCGTTGCCTCCGAGTCTTCGTCATCCTCATAGAGATCACTGCATTCCCGTTCCAAATATGCATCGCTGGCACTCCCAGCCCGTATATCCTCGTGCTCAGAATCACTTTCATCCCAAATGGTATGCGGTGTGGGCATCGATATCTTCTGACGTGAACACTCTATCCAGTAGCCGGGCGTAGGCATTAGATTATGTGGATATTCCTCACAGAATTCATCTGCAAAAATAAGATAACAATTGAATTGAAATGTTATTGAATATAATAACAAAACAAATTAAAGGGGAGAGTTAAAATTGTATAAAAAACTTAAAATTGCTAGAGACAAATTAAAAATACTTAATACAGAGGACTTATGTTTTGCCGACACTTTTTTCTTAAAAAAAAAACAAACCGTCGGTATCGCTCAGAATTTAAAAGTAACGACTAGTCAACGATGTGAAGAATATAAATAGATTTTTGTTTGACAACCAATGGGAATAATGTGATTGACAATTCTCCGATGGTGAAAAAGTGTCGGTGAAAAAGTGTTCATCTGTATAAGCATTAAATGCACCCAAAAATAACCAAACAAATACTTGTGGAATTTGTGCTTTTCTTTAAATTAATAATCGCTTTAACATTTCTTCAGAAATGTGGCTCTTATATTGAATGCAAATATCTCGATTTTACTTGATTAAAGTGACCATAGACCGTCTTATTGAATACTTTATTGATTCAAGTAAATATGGGGAGAACAGTAGCTAGAAATGACAGTAAACTAAAAGTGACTTAACTCCTTTTCTAACTACAATTAGTTGACATCATAAGTTCGCTTTCATGCTGCTTTATATTCGTTTAAAGTGAAACAATTTTATAAAATAGAGCACAAAAGCTGGTAAGTTTTCTTTTTATGCCCTGTGCCCATTAAAAATGGGCAAAAATGGGTATAATGAATTTGTGTGAATGTATGTAACAGGCAGAAGGAAGCATCTCCGACCCTATAAAGTATATATATTCTTGATCAGTATCAATAGCCGAGTCGAATGACACCTGTCCGTCTGTCTGTCCGACTGTTCTTCTGTATGCACGCGTGGATCTCAGCAACTATAAGAGCTAGAGACTTCGAATTTGGAATGTAGGTTCCTGAATACCATACGCAGATCAAGTTTTTTTTTTCAATTTTCGATATGAAGCCCCGTTTGTTTTGAAATTAGAATAATCACCATAACATAAGCAATGTTGAAGCAAGAGACTTGAGATTTGGCACACATAATAAAAAGCTTGGGTTTAATGTGTCCTGAAAATTTCATCGCGATGCCACGCCCCCTTCGCCCATAACTCGAAAAAGCTGATAACAAGTTCAGTTTTTTAGCTAGAGTCTTGAGATTTGGCACACATGGTAAGTATCCCACTCTCAATGTGTGCTATAAATTTCTGTACGATCGGAACTCAGAAGTTATTCATGAAAAAAATTTATGCGAATTGGTCGAATTTGAGAGAGACCCTATATTAAATATATATTTAAATCCCATTATAATAAAAATACTTTTGTTTGAAGACCTGCACAGGGTGTCCAACTATCGTGCGCGCTCGACTGATGGGCTTGTTATTATAGTAATTATTGCAAACTTTTTTATTTAAGGAGATGAACAATGCATATATTTTGTTTGACTTAAGTGATAAAGAAAACAATTAAACGTAAGTGATGCTTATTTATTAACTATTTCACATGTCTGATAAAGAAACTATTTATTAATGCAAGTGAAATCCGACAAGGGATTAGAGCTAGAAAATCAGAAAATCACATTTCATATTATTTTGAGTTATTAAAGTATGAGTTTCATGTGGTTTTTTATGCATTTAACGAAGAATTTGTTGCTGCAAGTGACAGGGGAAAACAACGGCCAGTTATTTATCGTAATTATGAAACAAACTTGAATTGGCTATAAATAAAATTTAGAGCTACTATTGGACATTTCAAATGCTTGCTTCAGTTCAAGTCACCATGGAGATGCGATGCTTTCAATGTATATTGTCATCAATTGCTGTCCCTTCTGTTGCTTTGTAACTATTGTGCTATTATGCTAGTAGTTATTATGTAACACAGTTGCCTTTTACGGCATGCAGATGTCCTTAATTCTGACCTAATTGCTAATTAGTCATATTAACGTTAAATTAACCAACTTGTGGCCATTGTAATGCCTTTTAATACCATTGGAAATTCAACCAAAAGCCGTCGCAACGGAAACCGCAAATGTTGCAATGGTCTTAAGGATGCTTAACATTGATTGCAACTGCTCTTCTCTTTCTCTCTCTCTCTCTCTCTCTCTCTGTCTGTGTTAACTGCAATCTGTTGTTGCCCCTTGACAATTTGATGGCCAACCACAGACAAGAGTCGAGTGGAATCTACTCATCTTGCCACATAAAGTTCAATCGATATGTGCAATTCGAATTGAAACGCCAGCTGCATTGTAATTTTGAGTGAGCGAGTGAAGCGTTGGCAGAGAGTGCACAGCACTTAAATACCCTGTAAAAACATTTTCCATTGCATGTAAATTCGATTACTTTCTTTGTTCTCTATCTCACTTTCTCTTGCTTTGCTGCGTTACAAACACTCGCACAAGTTTAGCAAACCCCTTTTGAAGCATTTGTATTGCAGTTAAGAGCTTTTGCCTTGAATGTTGACTTAAGCAGCTGTTTGGTTTAGTAATGCGACAACAACATGATTTTTGTGCAAATATAAAGTATAGCTCGACTAGCAGATACCCTGCAATCAGTTTTAACTCGATAATTTCAATTAGCATATAGTTTTAAGCAATTATGCAGATAAACTGCATGATTTATTGAGGAAATACATAAAACAGCTCGACTCTTTGGATACCCTATACATGTAAACTGCTTTCAATGAGCATGTAGATGTCAAGCAACCGTTTGAATTGGTAAAACTCTAGACTATTCGACTGGTAGATACCCCGAGAAACTATTGTATTTTATTAGATACTGTGTAACAGACTTAACCTTAAAAATATGTGTTTATCTTTCTCTATTTACTTATTATTATTGACTTAAGGTCTAAAGTAATTGCTTAATTTTTAGTGAAACTAACAAATCTCAGCTTACAGGTTGAATTATTTCTGATAGCTTGAACTTTTCACTCTTTGTTGCACTTGTTGAAATTCGAAAATACCGCAAATAAAAAAAAAAGGAAATTAAACGAGGGGCAAGGGGACAAGATGTGACCAAAAAGTTAGCTACAGCTTGCCACATTTAGTTTTAAACAGTCGTTTTGTCGATGGAAGTGCTCGTTGCTCGGATTTTGTGGCATTGATTGTGTTGCAAGCAGGCAAGCGAGCGAGCAAAGCTTTTGGCTTGCCAGTTGAAATGGCAGCCAATTGCCGTCAAACTACTCGTGTAAACAAAATAATTTAGTGCAATTCAATTAAAATGCAAATACCGCAACTCTGGCTAAAAGCAACCAGATGCCTGCCACACAGACAGACAGACTGATAGGCAGACAGGCAGACACACAGCTGTGCCACATGAACCATAAAAGGAACAAAGTTTCAGCCACTGATTGAGCTGGAAATTTGATGTGGCACACACGGCGTGTGGCACGAACAGAACGCGCTGTGTGGCGCGTAAGTCAATAATGGGCCAACTGGCATACGATAAAGTCTATGGCGGGTCCATGACTTTGACAGACGTCTCACAGCAGCTGCCCCCCCACTTCCCACTTCCCACTCCCCACTCCTTACTCCAAATGCCATGTTCCCTGTCTCTGCCACACTGAGCATAATGTGGCACGACATGTGAGCAAAGTTGCGAGGCCTTGGCAATAAAATGCTATGCGGCAGCAACTATGATCTAATTAAGTAGCACCGCGTGTTTGCCGCAACATGTAGCAACATGGCATCTGACGTATGCTCTGTGTGTGTTGCATACTTTTTTGGGCATCATCGCGCACATCTGCTGCCCAAGCACAGACAATTATGCACACACACACGCACACGCACACCAGTGTTGTCAACTTTTGACAAGCGAAAAAAAGGTGTTCAACAACGAAAAAAAGGCTAGAAGGCAAACAAATTTTCGTTCACTTTAATTAACATTTTGCAAACTTTATAATTTTCGTAATTATATCCGATTTCCTGTCGAAGTTCATCTTAAAAGTGTAAAGACCAAGCAATTTTTTAGACCCTTTACTTTAAAAAAGTAAAAAGGGTCTATTAAGTTTGTGAAAATGTGCGTAACTGGTCGAACGAAATCCGGCAGACCCTATAAAGTATATATATTCTTGATCAGCATCAACAGCCGAGTCATGTCCGTCTGTCAGTCATGAATATATATATATATATGTATATATATTTTATGACACGCCTCCTTTAATGCGTTACACATTTCGTAACAAAACTATAATACCCACTGCTATGGTATAAAAAGAGATAATTCTCACGTCCCCTTGCTTTCGATTTCTGCCTGCAATTGGAGTTTTACAAAAGCCACATTTGACGGGAAAAAAGCTGTTTAGACGACACTCTCACACACACACACAGCCAGGCGGGCAGTCATAAAACAACAGCATCACTCCGGACCCCGAACCTGTATCCGTATACGGCCAACAGACTCCGGGTACCAGTCGCAGTCTCTGTCGCAGGACTTGCTCCAAGGGTGTCGGAGCCTTGGGGCAGACTAATTCAAATTTGAATAACTCGCAATGTGCGCCGCGAAGTAGGCTATGAAATTGCCCACTGTCTTTTCTGTAGTCGTTTTGGGCGTGTTTCTTCTTACCTTAGATACCCTAACAAAAAACACACACACACGATTCTTATATGAGAGGCAGTTGAACATGAGAATTTGTTTTGATACAGATAAGACACATTTTGTAACAGAGATCTGAACCAATACTATGTATACTTTTAATAATTAATTGTAATTGTCTTTAAATTGTATATATTAAAGAAATGAGAAACTAATTGAAATATATATGATAGTTATCTTTTAATCATATTTCTTAGCTTTTATGTGATTCTACAAATGTCGTTTTCTAGCTTTATTTGCAGTCAAATTCATAGTTTGTAGACCAAAAGGCAACAACAAGAAAAACTGTTAAAAAGTTAAAAAATTGTCAAGCATTTATTGTAAAAAAGGAAGTGTTGTTATTATTATTTATTATTTATTTATTTACTATTGTTTTTCACACTCATTTTGGTTGAGGTATCTTTAGAGACTTTGTTAGCAATTACTTAAAAATAAAACATACGTTTAATACTTTATAAGACAACCTATAGAAATGTATATAATTTAAGCATATAAATTGGTATTTTTATAATTTAAATAAATATTTAATATTAACCGGTAAGATATATATACTTAGATATATATTAACATAATATATAAAAATATAAACCAGCTATAACTTCCATTGATGTTGATGATCTGATTAAGAATATACTATATACTTTATGATGTCAGAGATTTCTACTTCTATATGTTACAATGAATACAATTAACTCATTTACTCTAAGAGTAACATGTATAAAAAGATAAGTCTTTCTCACAAACATTCGGTTCTCTTCAATATTCTCATTGCATTTTATTTGATATTTTCACCATGATGACAAATGAATTACATTTCTAGGATATTTTTGGGTCTACGCACACACATTTTGATCAGATTTGTCCTGCGTGTGAATTGTGTGTGGCATAGAGAGCAAGGAAACGCCCCCGGATATGGCATACATTTTATTTTTAAGACCATTTAAGCCACCGGGCAAAGGCAATGGCAAAGGCGATGACGGTTTCGTGACCATTTTAGGCAAATTGGATTTACGCATCAGTCGCCGGCTGCAACATACGCGTATTTCTATCTATTCAGCTTCCCATTCCCTTTACAAATATGTATGTAGTATGTACTATGTATTTCCCTTCTGCACTAAATTTTAATCTTCCTCGCTTTTTATTATACTATATATTTTTACTCCCCCCCCACCCAGTTGCCTTTCTTGTCGGTGTCTTCCCCACTGCAGCTGCAGCAAGTGGCGCCAAGTGTGGCAAAATGTTGAATTGCCGGTCACTTGAAAGGGGCTTTCAAGTTGCTTAGACATCTGTCGGAAAGTGGAATAAAGTAATTCGATATTTGATCCATTTGCTCCCCCCCCATCGTTTATTCACTCTTTCTTTCTCTATCATCGATAGTTTAGCAGCTGGTTCATTTTTCTATCGACTAATAGTAGTTGGAAGCTGGACAACAATTTGTGTTGGGGTTCGAATTATTTTCAATGGCCTCAGGTCGAAATCTAGGGCAATTGCTGTATACAAATCCCTGGGATGACATTTCATTCACCATTTTGTCTGGGTTGTCTATCAACTTTGACACTTTTACGCCACACTTCATGTGATCTCCCACTTCGGCTTCATCTTTTTATTCTATTTTATACTGAGTACAGTCGTTTTATATATGTTTATATCAATTTATGTAATAGACAAAAGAAGGCAGCGATTTTCCCAGAAAAGTTATATATTTTCATTGCAATTGGTATATATGTTTCTTTATTTGTATTTAAGTAGTCAGTATATTTTTGTATTTATTTGGAAATATCGTTTTAGGGGATGTCACACAAATATCTCTTTCAATCAAGTGTCAACTCGCAAGCAATACTCGTTGTCACAAAAAAGTGTCACAGAATTAAATGAGGCCCCTTACAAAATGGGGATGATAATGGATAATTCTTGCTAACTTTGTATGTGTGAAGTTTCAGCTTTTATTCTTTTTATACTGTCACTTAAATCTTTCTCTACTATACTCGTTCGTTTTTGTGCTAATTTTCCTCTGAAGCTCTGAATTAAGTACTTTTACAGTAGCTAAATTGTTTGCCTGCCAGATAGAGATAACCTAACGCTGACGCTTCTGTTTGATTCTCATCTAATAAATAAACATTATTTAATAATTAATTAAAAAATTAAAACCCTTTTTTTCCCTTTTGCTATACTCTACAAAATGAATTACAGTCCCATTTACAAGAACGCCAAAAATATATTTAGTCGAATCTGCATTACATCAAATCTTAGAATTTCATTCAATTGTATTCGATGTTGTGAGCAGCTTGTTATGTTGTTTGCACTGAAATCTTTTACGTTTTTCAAATATATTCAATCAAATTAGTAATTGAAATTAAAACTAAACTATATTTTCAAGCAATCTGCATTTTGTCTTTATGTATATTGGTATTGGTAATGAAGTGTTTTATTATATTTGGACACTTTACTTTAAAAAACAAGTTTAAGAGTCTAATAAGTTTGTCATAAAGTATATATACTATTCTTGATCAGCATCAACAGCCGTGTCGATATAGCCATGTTCGTCTGTCCGTCTGTCCTTCTGTATGTACACCTAGATTGCAAAGACTATTAGAGCTAGAGTCACCAAATTTGGTGACAAAAATGTGCGTAACAGGTCGAAGGATGTCCGGCAGACCCCATAGTGTATATACATTCTTGATCAGCATCACCAGCCGAGTCATGTCCGTCATGTCCGTCTGTCTGTATGAGCGCCTAGATCTCAGAGACTATAAGAGCTAGAGTCACCAAATTTGGTATGGTGGTTCGTCTTTGGGCTAAGCAGATCAAGTTTATCCGCCTTCGTAAATCGTTTAAAAAATTTTTTAAAATCCCATAAAATTAAAGATAGAGTTCTGAATTTTGGCACACTGGACGAGCATCGGGGTCCTAATGTATTCTGAAAATTTCATGGCGATTGGATAATAAGCTCGGAAGTTATTCAAAACTCAATATTACTCAGTGTCGGGGCAAGGAAAGAAGAAGAGCATATTGACGACACAACGCGCTATGGGGTACTATTAGTGTTAATCTTATTTCGACTTCGACTGTAGCCTTTCTGACTGGTTTCACTTAAAGTCTCTTTAAAAATCAGTTAAATATTTTTAGAACTAATACCGATTTCTTGGTTTTTTCAGGTGTTTTAACTGGAAAATGAAATCTATCGTATTTCTGAGAAATTGCGATTTTGAACTGGAGTTTTGTTCCAATCAATCGAACGGTGTCTGGCAGTCAAGCTCGCTTTGTTTTTGTTTTTTTTTCGCAGTGTGTGTTGGTCTCCATTAAACCAATTGGCCATTATGCCATGCTCGGTTGGCCAGCGCATTGGGAACTAAGACCTGAGGTTAAAGGTCGTCTATCAATCATATGTCATAGGAAATATAAAAAAATTGAAGTGCGGCACGTGCTGGCATCTTAACGATTACAGTGAAGATGACGATGACGATGACGATTAAGATGACATGATTACGATGACGGTGACGACGACGACGACGACGATTACGATGACGTTGTCTTTTGAGGATTATCTCTAGGAAAAAAGTGTGTCCAATGCTTTTGTTCTGTCCGTCGTGTGTTATCGAGTAGATGTTGCGTATTCCCTATGCCGGAAATCGATGTGGTCCAGGTTCCACAATTTGAATAGCAGCGCCAAAATTCTTATTGCGTTCTGCGGTTGCCCGCGAAACAGAAACCGCAAATTGAATCTCTAAAGTGCGAGCTCATTTCTCTCGCTCTATCTCACGCACTCGCTCTTTTACTTACTCTCTATCGCACTCAGTCTCTATCCCACTCACTCACTCACTCACTCTAGCTCTCTCTCTTTCCCTTTGCTGAGGCACATAATGCTAAATAAACTTTTATGCACAGTTGGGGGATTAAATTTGCCGCAGAGCGCGTTGTAAGCTGATGAATGGTGAACGACGCTTCGGTCAGACTGGGTTTTTTTTTAATACCCTAACAAAAGAGTTCGCGTCTTTGCAATAGTAGCATGACTTTAAAGCTGACAGCTTTTCGTTTCACATCTTTTCGCTTTTCAGTTTCCTTCGTACTTAAGTCTGTCCTTTTTTTCTTTGAAACTTTGCTGCATTTGTTGTTTTTTTTTAACTTCTCTTTAAGCTTCTCGCTGCACTCTGTTCACTTCAGCCTTTAATTTCGAAGCGCATTTATTTCTTCCACACTCTTTGCTTTACTTCTCTTCAGTCGCTTAAGCAAAGACACATTTTTTCGGCTAACTTATCTTTTAATGTCTAACTTCAGTTTTTGCTTATCGCATAGCTTCTTTTACTTCTTCTATTGCTTCTCGCTTGGCTTCTGCTAAGTGCTTCTCTCTTTGGTCTTTATCTCATCCTTATGACTGACGTCAGAGTGCGAGAAGCGAAATGATAATATTGAGCGAGAGCGAGCGATAAACCACTGCAAGCAATTTTAAGTGCAATCGCTCGAAAGATGTCAGAGTGAGAGCGAAGCGAGTTGCGAGTTCAAGCGATACAGCGAGAGCAAAGCGAGAGAGCAGTTTGCAATCTGCTTTATCGCTTCATCTCGCTCAGAGCGTACGATTGTTTTGTTGCATTCTGTGCGAGAGCAATTTAGCTCGCTTCTCGCAAAGCTCTCACTCTGCCATCTTCTCGCTTTGCTCATCGTTTCTCGCTTCGTTTCGCTTCTCGCTACGCTTCTCGCACACACTCTGACATCAGCTTAAGCTTCTGTGATCAACCTTAGTTTCTCGCATCATTTGCTTCTTCCTCGTATATTGCTTGATTTCACATTTGACTTCTCTATTTGCTTCTCATATCAGTTCTTAGTCCTAGCTAAAATTTGTGGCTTAATTTAACTTCCCCTTTCAACTTTGGCATTACATTATTCGTTTCGTGAATGACTTTTCGATTCGCTTTTCTCTTTATCATTATTACTCCCTGAGCTTCTCGATTTCATCGTCTATTCTTTCAGCTTTATTAACTTTTCAATATTATATTCCAATTCTTAAGTTGATTTCCTTATAATTGTTTTCCCTCTTCTTATTTTAATCTATGTAGTTTCATCTATTGTATCCTTATTTACTATTTTCTCCAATTCAATATTTCTCCCAATGCTCGAACATTCAATAAGTTTTCATATTTCATTTCAATTGAACTTCTTTTAATTTCATTTAGCAAGTAGGAATTATATATATATGGTTTGAATAGTATAATATACAAACTTACACACATAAATGTGAAATTAATTATAACCGTGTCTTGGGTAAGTGCTACCAACTGTTATACGTATAACAGTTTATTAACTAATGAACAAACTTCCGCAGAGATCGAGCACATTGAAGTCGCTCTTGAATCAATTAAACACACATATTAATCGACAAGTTCGGACTACACTTAGCTTAATCTAATTAATTGCTCTCACTTTAGTCATATAGATTAAGACAACACGTTAAATTATATGTATTCAGATTTTAATTGTATTTAAACTGCATTTTAATTGCAGTTTGTTGTTTAAAGTGTTTGTTGAAATGTCATGGATATGGTATTAAATAAATCAAGTTGACTTCTTAAAAGGAAAAGTTAAATTGTATAAATATAATTAATTTATTAAAATATTTACAACTAACACAAACTTAAAGAACGGCATTGGCATATTAAAAGACAAGTTCGCACTACACGTAACAATTTAATTAATTGTTCTAACTTTAATCATCTAGATTAGGAAAACTCGTTAAATCATGAGTAAACAAACGAAATAAGTAAAACTGAATTTAAACTGCATTTTGTTCCACACAACGATTGTTCAAAATAACATGGACATGGTTTTTACTTATTTAAATAGACTTATATAAAGAACAAGGTAGAACTTATAATTATAATTAATTTATAAAAATATACAAAGGACAAGTTACGACTCCATATACTAAGTTAAATATGCAAGCAATTCTGAATTTAAACTGCATTTTGTTCTTTGCAGCATTTCTTGAAAATATATCGAAATAATATTTAATAATTTAAGTAGAGTTCTTAAAAGAAAATGTGGAAATGAAACAAATATAATTAAATTATTATTGTCTAACAAGAAATATGTATTTTATATGGCTTAGAGTAAATAAGGTTCATCTAAACACTTATTGTTTGAATTGAACTGAACTTATTTTTAATAAATTCAGTTGAGTTGTTTGAATAAATAAATAACTTATAGTTATTATTATCAAACAGAGAAATGAATATTACAGTAGTTGGAGCTTCGATTCGATTAAGAGCTTATTGAATCATACTTAATAACAAACAAGCCGAAGAAAGAAAACATATTTTGATGTACTTATTTGTAATGGAATTGCTTTTACATACTTATGTATACATGTATTTAAAGATATCGCTCGATATCCATGCTGCTTATGTCGAGAGTAGCTTGCTTGCGATAGTCTGGCAACACTGGAAAGCGATTGTCGCTATGAAACTTGCAGCTAATTGTTATACTTTGTTATACTGTAAAGTTGAACTGTCTTATCTTAACAAACATGTGTGAAAGCAATTGCTAGTATTAATTTTACTTTCGACAGTAGCATTCAGCTTTTTGTCATCGACATAATGTACTTTGAAATTGTATTGAGCTTTTCATCGTCAGTAGCATTCAGCTTTTCACACAATGTACAGTTAGGAGTGTAGCCTTCAGCTTTTTGTTGCAGCACAATTTAAAGCGCCACAGCGGCAGAAATTCATTATCCCCTTTTTTGCCAATTTTTAGTTGGCACAGAGTATAAAAATATATTTATTAAATTTATTATTTAACAAGAAGAGTTGGTAAATTTAAGGATTGAAATGTATAAATAAAATATAACTTTTTTTGACTAATAATATTATGAATTTAATATTTCCTATAGTATCTGAGCTTCGATTTAAGACTTGTTGCTTGAAATTAACTAAAATTGTCTATTTAAATTGCAAAAAAATATTGAAATAGATAAATATATATATTATTTAAAATATTTATTACAATTGATATAGTATATAATATTTAAAACGCATTGTTTAATATAAATTTAAGTTATAGTTTTTAAATAACAGATTTGAAATGAATGAATATAATTAAATTTTTGTTGGCTAATATTTCTTATAGTATCTAAAGTTTGACTTAAGACTTAATGCTTGAAATTAAATAATAAAGTTGTTAAAGTAATAAGAATGTATAATAAATTAAAATAAAATATGTTAGTTTCGATTTAACTTAAATTATAATTATTAAATCAAGTTGAGTTGTTTAGAGAATTAGTTGAAATGTATAAATATAATTAAATTGTTATTGTCTACAAATCAAATGAACATTATATTTCATAGAGTATCTGGGAGTCGACTCGTCTCTAGATTTTTATGTATACATACATTGAAAAGCAGAAAATGTACTTTGTATATTTTGTGAATTGGCATCTGAAGCACAACGGGGGGGAGCATTTTGAATAATGTGTATGTGTTCACATTACGTATACGCCTCGCCTGCCGTGCTCCGCCTCATGATTAGCTGCAAATCAATCACACACACAGAGACACACATTCGATAAAGAGATTATTTTAAGCGGCTTTGACATAATTCCCACACACACACACACACACAATACCTATCAAAAATGATGTGCAATTGAGGTGAATGTAACATTTGCAGCATGTGGCATGTGGTATGTGGCATGTATCAAGTAAAACTGACACAAACCAATAACAATTGAACTTTTGTTAAAGCGCATTACTAAATTCTATACAATTGGCAAATAATCCTAAATAAACAACAATTAAAACGACGCTAGCAAATCATTGAATTGATTACAGAAATTCAGTTACTACCAATTATTTTCACTTTATCAACATTTCAACATTTCAACATTTTCAACGTATTTTCCCAATTTTTCTGCTCAACTGAACTTTCTATTTGTTGTTGTTCTCTTTGTCTTTCCTTCTATCGTGCGAATCGCGTAATATTCAATACTCAAACCCAATGCTGTGAATGTTTTGTGCACTCATTCATTTATTCACTTGTTGTTCGGTCAGTCGGTTTTGACATTCGCGAATCGTTACGCGAATATCTTTTCAGTTGAGCGCCAGTCAAAGGATTTGAGCTTATGCAACGCACACAGTTCTCTGCAAGTGGCATCCAGTGTGCCACTGTCTCTGTGGCAAGGTCTGTGGCATGCGGCATGTGGCATGTACCATGTGCCATTTGCCATGTGCCACGCTCGGCTCAGTTGCTTGTTGTCGGTTTTGATATATAGTCAGAAACAACGCTGCCGCTTTTGTTTTAGTTGTTGTCCAAAAATAACACAACACAGAACACGTTGCATGACCAACACTGTACGTAAGTAAGTATGCCACATTTTGTTGCCACTGTTGCCACTTTTGCCATGAGTTGAGGCCCACTCGCTATTTTATTCTGTTACTGAAATGACCTTATGGCCAAATCGTTCAGGCATTCAACGCATTGCAATTGCAACGTCAACTAAAACTCTCTGTTCAAAAAAACATTTACAGATAATAATTCTACTCTATTCTGAACAAGCCCATCAGTCGAGCGCGCGCGACAGTTGGAAACCCTGTGCAGGTCTTCAAAATGAAGTATTTTCATTATAATGGGATTTCAATATATATATATAATATAGGGTCTCTCTCAAATTCGCCCAATTCGCATAAATTTGTTTCTTGAATAACTTCTGAGTTCAATATCCGATCGCACTGAAATTTGTAGCACACATTGAGAGTAGGATACTTATCAACAACCTTGTTATGGGCGAAGGGGGCGTGGCATCGCGATGAAATTTGCTTGACATATTAAGTCCAAACTTCTTATCATGTGTGCCAAATCTCAAGTCTCTAGCTTTAACATTGCTTATGTTATGGTGATTTTTCTTATTTTAAAACAAAAGGGACTTGGTATCGAAAATTTAAAATAAAATTGATATGCGTGGGGTATTCAGGAACCTACATTCCAAATTGGAAGTCTCTAGCTTTTATAGTTGCTGAGATCCACGCGTTCATACAGACGAACGGACAGACAGACGGGCTGACAGACGGACTGACAGACGGACAGGTGTCAATCGACTCGGCTATTGATACTGATCAGAAATATATATACTTTATATGGTCGGAGATGCTTCCTTCTGCCTGTTACATACATTCACACAAATTCATTATACCCTTTCTTGCCCCTATGTTACTGGGAACAGGGTATAAAAAACTGAAGAAGAAATAGTCGCATTTTCATATAATTATTAATTTGTTAAGCGTAAGACAGACAAGTTTAAATACCATTAAACCATTAATCTGTTTCATTTGCCATAATTCTAGTTTAAATTTTCTGTATCTTTTTTTGTTCACGACCAGACCACAAAACCAAATGTGATATCTCATCAATTTCGTTGATTTGCCATGCAGTGTGTGATTTGTTTTTTTTTTAATCTTCAACATTCATTTCGACTTGGCTTTCTAATATCGCTGGCAGCCCATCAATTTTGTTTGTTGCATGAAAATGAAGTGGCACAATCCTCGTCATTGTCAGGAGACCAGAGCAGGCGACAAAGTCAAGCAGCACATTTGACTTTTTTTATCTTTCTATTTGAATTTGTTGCGCATCGTTTCGCATTTCCTTCTTCTTGTTTTTTGATTCTCTTTTTTTTATTCTGTTTTATTTTCCATTTCTTTCTACTATCTGTTTTGTTGTTTTTGAGTTGGGTTTTGTGGGCGGGGGGTGGGTTCGTGTGATTTTTAACGCGTTCTTTCAACATGTTGTTGTTGTTGTTGTTTTCGCCTTGTACTTGCATTTTGTGTATTAAGCTTGATGCTGCCACTTCAACCAACCCCCACCCCCACCCCCACCCTCCTTGCCACATCTCTCCATTTTCAGTGTGTATTTCTGCCATTTGGTTTATTTGTTCTCTTGATGCTCGTTCAGCCTAAATGGAGGACACTTGAGGCATCATTAATGATGTCAATGCCGACAATAAGGTCAGCAAATAAACATTATAAACATTAGGTCACAGACTCAACAAAGTGCCCACGATTCGGTCAAGTGGACGCCAAACTCGCCTTCCCTTCCCTTCCCTTCCCTTCCCTTCCCTTCCCTTCCCTTCCCTTCCCTTCCCTTCCCTTCCCCCCAGCTATCTATCTATCGCATCCCAGTCACATTATCGTATCTTTCTAACTTTTTTTTTTTGTCCGTATACCATTTATTTGCATTTGATGGTCGATTGCTAATTGCCAGGCCGAAAAATGGTTATTGGCCATTCTAAGTACCAATTGGTTTTTAGACTTTACATTGCAAAGGTTTTTATTCCCCATCGAGAGCCCCTAATCTATAGAGAGCGGAGGGGAGAATTCTTACAACGTTGACAACTTCACATGCCTTAACATTTTCTTTGGCTTTTGTCACCGCTTCTTGCTATCGAAAGTTCTATACAGATGTTGTGTACAAAAGGGAAAGTCATGTGAAACACAACAATAGGCACAAAGTACAACAATTCAATTGATAAAGCGCACAGAAATCAAACGCTACCGAAAAACCATCAGAGAACATCAGAGAACACAAAACGTATTTCTTTCAGTTTGTCATTCCGGACCGCACTTCGTATACTTTATAACTTCATAACGATTGAAGTCGTTGATGGCAACGCAATGACTGATGGGAATGTGGGAATATAACATACTTATGTACTATGGGAAGTAAACAATGTAGTAGAAACTGTCTCGACCATGAATAATTTGAATAATTCTATTTTCAAGAAACCTTACTAATTGAATGTAACTGATTATTTGAACTGACTGTTTTGTGGATCGAGTGAAATTGAAAAATAGTACTATTTGTATGGCAAACAAAAGATGTTACAACAATTGTTAGTGAAATACATTTATCAATTGTGGAAGTCGACTAAATTATCGTCATAAACATGTAGTAGTAGTCACATGTTTGAACTGCTTTATTAGTCAAAGAAATATAAAAGTGTTTTAACGATTCGGATATAATTGTAGACAATATAGGCCTGAATTGAGTATTTGTCCATATGGAAGCAGCTCATGGTAGATGATTTCCAATCAATCCAGCCTTCCTGGCTGTTAGTCTTGGTTCAGTTACCGTTTAAACTGATTCACCGGATCAGGAACGAAGCCAAATTTGCGCATTATTAGCCGAGAGACATTATGGGGGCCATAAACAAAAAGAAAATGTTAAATATAGCGAATTTTTTTCTTTGTTGTTCTGCATGTTTAGCAAAAATTATTTCTCAATGAAATCGACCTATCAAAAATGGGACTACAGCGGTTTTTAAAGGGCAATGCTACCTTTAAAGAATAACTATGAGACACTTGCTCATAATATACATCATTCATGAATGCGTCATCCATGGCTTTGGATTACTCGTTTGTCGCGTGGTCCTGTTTCTCGCTGACTGCAAAAGATCCTGTGAGAGGCAGACTTGTGCTTTCAGGGAGAGAAGGGTTCCCTCAATTCGAGTACTGGGAGTCTTGGCTTGGAATTGATCCCTTACCAAGGGAAACTTAGTGCACTCTTCCCCCACTAACCCTTACAATTGCTTTATTCACTTATGAAGTAAACATTATCCCACCACACTACCACAACAACTGCCTCTGCCTCTAAATTTATTAAGCTCTATCTTTGCTCATCTACAAACATTAAGCGACTGTCACTGTCGCTATTTATACGATGATACATTTGGCGTTATGTTCAATATTCAGACTGAGTGTTCAGTACAAAGTTCGGTTCGCCAACATTCAATCTGAATGTTGACATTCGTTGCCATTCGCTCTGTTGAATTTCTATATCGATATCGATATTAGAAGCTGACGCTAGTAAATAACTAATTGCAAAATTTTGATTTCAAAAAGCATCTAAGTTTTTTGAGAAATCCTGCTAATAAAATACTCCATATTATTGCTACAACACTTAAACTAAATATTCTACGGCTTTTAGCAATAACAATTCAACTAATGACTGTAATATGTTTATTAAAAGAAAGCCTGTTTATAGGCCGACCAGCGGTTCTGACAATTGCCAGTTTACAGTTCGTGGAAATCCAAAAATCCGGCACATTCAAATGTGAGCGAATGAGCCAAATGTTGATGCTCGTTGAAGGACCCCGTGAGAAGCCCAAGGATTCTTACGAATACAGGCTTAACCAGTCGGAAAGGCTACAGTCGAAGTCGACTATGAGAGACCCTTTACTTATTCTTCAAAATGGAAATAAGAGTAAACCTAATAGTAACCCATAACGCGTTGTTTACTTCAATGTGATCTTCTTCTTCCTTTGGCCCGACACTGAGTAATATTGAGTTTTGAATAACTTCCGTGTTTATTATCCGATCGCAATGAAATTTTCAGGATACATTAGGACCTCGATGCTCGTCCTGTGTGACAGGACTCTAGCTTTCGTTTTATGGGATTTTCAAAAATTATGTTTTCGATTTACGGAGGCGGAAGGGACGTGTCAAAATTTTAACATAAACTTGATCTGTTCAGCCCATAGACGAACCACCATACCAAATTTGGTGACTCTAGCTCTTATAGTCTCTAAGATCTAGGCGCTCATACAGACAGACGGATAGACTGACAGACGGACATGACTCGGCTGGTGATGCTGATCAAGAATATATAAACTTTATGGGGTCTGCCGGACTTCCTTCGACCTGTTACGCACATTTTGACAAACTTAATAGACCCTTTTTACTTTTTTTTTTAAAAGTAAAGGGTGTAAGAAATATTGGTTTTCATTTTCCCCAAAACTAATATAAAAACTACAATTCAGGCTTAAAAACGAATACATGAAGTTTCTAATTGAGATTGGCATTAGATAAAAGTTATTAGAAAATCATCTAAAGGTAGATGCATTAAAAAGTTAATAACATTTGTATATTGAAATCTCCAGGAATAAGGAAACAAAACTTTGCGGGGCGCATTTACGATAAACTATGTGAAAAATATAAAAACTTTTTAAAAGAAACGCAATAAAGAAGAGCTGTAAAGAAAACCGGTTCGCAATGATTTGGTTCGGTTTGGCATTAATCTAGTGAAATGGAATGAAAATGCTATTTAAACAAAAAATGGCAAAAGTCGATGAGAAAGTTGTAAAAACCTTTAAATTTAGGGCAAAAACGGCAAGTGTTGAATGCAATAGGGGGAGGGGGGGAGAGGGTATAAAAAACGCAAAAGAAAAGAAAATCGTTTTTCAATTTCCAGCAAGCAACGTGACCGAGTTTTCATCTGTATATTTTTTTTGTTCACGTGTGATTGTGACGCTGAGTGATTGAATGTGAATGAGTGTGAGTATGAGTGTGTGTATGAGTGTGAGTATGAGTATGAGTGTGAGTATGCGTGTGAGTATGCGTGTGTGTGTGTGTGTGTGTGGGCGTGTGTGTGGTTGTAGACGCATTTGGCTGATCGCATTAGCAGCACTCGATTTTTGCATTTCATTTCACTTTTTCACTTTCCACTTTTCACTTTCCACTTTACACATTTCCACCGCCTACTTATTGCACTTTTCTTCTGCTGACAAAACTTTCGATTGGACCTTGAAGCGTCGCATTCACTGTAAGAAGTAACACCAAGCGGTTTTAAAAGCAGACGCTTTGATGGTTACATTTTACAGCGGACGTGACGTCAATCGTTTACTTGCCACATGCCACATGCCACTTGCACCTTGCCACACGTAGTATGCGTAACATATTTGCGTATGAAGTGTGTGTGTCTGACGATCGTTGTGTGGTCCGCTGTCAGTTGCATGCCCCCCGCAAGAAAATAAGACAAACTTAAGAAGCTGATAAAATAATAGAAAAAAAAGCCCATCAGTCGAGCGTGCGCGACAGTGGGAAACCCTGTGCAGGTCTTCAAACTGAAGTATTTTCATTATAATGGGATTTTAATATATATATAATATAGGGTCTCTCTCAAATTCGCCCAATTCGCATAAATTTGTTTCTTGAATAACTTCTGAGTTCAATATCCGATCGCACTGAAATTTGTAGCACACATTGAGAGTAGGATACTTATCAACAACCTTGTTATGGGTAAAGAGGGCGTGGCATCGCGATGAATTTCTTAGGACACATTAAGTCCAAGCTTTTTATCATGTGTGCCAAATCTCAAGTCACTCGCTTTAACATTGCTTATGTTATGGTGATTTTTCTTATTTTAAAACAAAAGGGACTTGGTATCGAAAATTGAAAATAAACTTGATATGCGTATGGTATTCAGGAACCTACATTCCAAATTTGAAGTCTCTAGCTCTTATAGTTGCTGAGATCCACGCGTTCATACAGACGGACGGACAGACAGACGGACTGACAGACGGACTGACAGACGGACAGGTGTCAATCGACTCGGCTATTGATGCTGATCAATAATATATACTTTATAGGGTCGTAGATCCTTCTGCCTGTTACATACATTCACACAAATTCATTAAACCCATTTTTGCCCATTTTTAATGGGCACAGGGTATAAAAACATAACTTGAAAGTAAATTGCCTCGTTGTTGGTGTTTTTGCTTTTGGTTTTCTTGATTGAAATCTGGACTAAGAAAAAGAAAAGTGCTGCTCATCTACGCGTAAGCACGAAGTTTCTTATTATTATTATTAATTTAAAAATCTGGCGAAAAATAACAACAAGAACAACAATAAATAAGCAAAGCACACAGCGATAGCCAGAGATTAAAGCGCCAAAAATCAAATAACAGACAAAAAAAAAGCAAAAAATATTACGAAATTAAAAACAAAACAAAAATAAAGAGTGAACAAAATTAAAAGTTGAAGCGGATTTAAAACTTGGAAAAACGAAACAAGGGGTTACACCTACAGATAAGTCTGACGATAAGCATGGACTGTCTCTGTGCGTGGGGTGTCCACGGGGTTGGGGTGGATTTTGGGGTTGCTTTCAGGTAGTTAACTGGACTCTGGAACTCTGGTTTGTTGTACTCGTTTCGTCCGGCATGCATTTGCATAAATGTCAACTAATTTTGTTGCGTCGCTGTTTACGTTTAATCAAAATGATGATAATGCTGACAACAACACACACACACACACACACATACACTCACACACAGACAGCCTGCCGTCCTGTGAATGTTTACAGTGGACTGACAAACGTTGGAGGTGTGCGTGTATATGTGTATGTGTAAAAAATGAAAATACACACAACAAAATATTTGTAGAGTGGGCAAATGCGGTTAGCTTTAACAGGCAGCATACTAGACTAGAAAAATGACAATACATAGTACTACATAAAACAAGACGGAGAGTCGATGCGGTAGCGACAGTAGAATACCCTGTGCAGGTCTTCAAAGAACACGTATTTTGATGTATTTGTAATGGAATTGCTTTTACATACTTATGTATACATGTATTCAAAGATATCGCTCGATATCCATGTGGCTTGTATCGAGAGTAGCTTGCTTGCAATAGTCTGGCAACACTGGAAAGCGATTGTCGCTAAGAAACTTGCAGCTAATTGTTATACTTTGCTATGCTGTAAAGTTGAACTGTCTTATCTTAACAAACTTGTGTGAAAGCAATTGCTTATATTAATTTTACGTTCGGCAGTAGCATTCAGCTATTTGTCATCGACATAATGTAGTTTGTAATAGCGCTAAAGCTAGATATTATATTGAATTCTTCATTGTCAGTAGCATTCAGCTTTTCACACAATGTATAGTTAGGAGTGTAGCCTTCAGCTTTTTTCTGCAGCACAATATAAAGCGCCATGGACGGACAGACGGACGGACAGATGGACGGACAGACGGACGGACAGGTGGACGGACAGGTGGACGGACAGACTGACGGACAGATGGACGGACAGACGGACGGACAGATGGACGGACAGAGGGACGGACAGATGGACGGACAGACGGAAAGACGGACAGGTCTCAATCGACTCGGCTATTAATAGAGATCAAGAATATATATACTTTATAGGGTCGGAGATGCCTCCTTCTGCCTGTTACATACATTTGCACAAATTTATTATACCCTTTTTTGTCCATATTTAATAGGCACAGGGTATAAAAATAAAATAACTTGATGAGCAATTTGTAACCGATAATGTGCCCAGTTTTATTTTGACTTCGATTGGGTTATGCAAACACGCAAAATATTCAAATAATAAATTGATTGATAAATAGTTATTTCAAGAAGCGACATATAAAGGGTGTGGCATAAGTAATCACCCTATTGAAAAACGCTATAACTTGTGCAAATGTTGCGCATGAAAATGGAAACAATTATTCCGCGATCTTGCGGAGTAAACCGATTCATGGCTTGTCAATTTTGTATTCTTTGTTTGTTTACTTTACAAATGTCAAAGCCGAATTGACATTTGACCACATGCAAAAGTTTTAGCGTCTTCCAATAGTGTGATAAGTTTTGCCCCATCCTGTATTTTAGGGCAGCATGTTAATATCCTAGAATAATATCTATTTAAGTATGGCAAAAGAAAATCTAATTTAAATATAACAAACTTTATTGAATTATTTCGTTTTCAACTTGACTTCGATTTATTAAAAGAGACACATGTCAGACAAGAAATTAGCCATGAAATAACATAAGAATAGTAAGTTAAATATTTACTTAGTTCATAATATCAAGAGATTTCTATCAATGTCTTTTCTTAGACTTGCCAATATTCGACTTACAAATTTAACAGTAACGAGTTTTCAACTCAAAATGAAAGGCACTCAATCTAAACCAAATCGAAAAATTCTATTTTTCTTATATGTACAAAAGTTTGCTATTAAAATATTTAAGTACTTTACACAATAGTTTTTTTCCCTAACACAAAAACTTATCCAATAACAGCAAATTGAAGGGTTATTCATATTATATTGCATTTATACATATTCATTCAACTAAGAAAATTCGACAAAATTTCGAAAAATAAATTAATTCATAAATTGTTTTTTGTTTTTTTTTTCACCCCAACAAACAATAGACAAAACTTAGCCTCATGTTGCATATTGATTGCACTTTCAAGTACTTATTTTCAACAACTCATCAAAACTCAAAAGTCTCTTGAAACTTTCCGAAACACACACACACAGAACTATTAGATTTACGTTAAGTGGAAATGTTAAACTCGTAAGCCGCATCTCGTCCTATCATTTGGAAAGTTAAAATACAAAGAGCAATCATGTTGCTTAAGCACTTATTAAAAAGCAACAAAAAACTTAAAAGAGAAAATATAAACATACAAAAATGGTCAAGTCACATAGTTAAACTTTGAATGCTCTAACAAATGGAAGAAAATTAATTTAATTAGTTAAACTTCTAGCGAAAATTATGAATAATAATTTAGAGTAGAATAAAGTCTTTCAAAATTGATGTTATCAGGGATTAAAGCGTAGGATTTAGTTTGATACACAAAATACAATACAAATATATAATAGAATATAATAAAAATATAAATACAACAATAAAGCATTCACAACCATTTTTTTATTAAATAGGGTTTGCCATCTTATGAGAAAGTAACGCTGGGGATTTCAAAATTACCATGTAATATTGTTCAGTATTTACTTGTAGCTTTAAGTATATGGTTTGATTTAAATAAGTACTAGCTTTTGTTAATTACAATTGCAGTTGTCAACCTGGGTTGCTATCTTGTAGAAATATGTTGCTAGGGTTGTCGCATGCAAGTTGCAAGGGTTGCTCAATTTCAAGTCTTTAAATTGACTCGAAAACTAAATATTATTTGAATTTTTGTTTTTTATCAGGGTTTTCATTTTGTTAGAAAATAACTGGTGAAAGCTTTCCAATTTGAACAGGGTTGCCTTCTGCTAGGAATGTGATGACGAATTACCTTTCTGTGCATCTCAGTCTAGGGCTGCCATATTTGATAAACCATGTCTGTTATAAATACTGTAATACACAGATATTGTTCATAGAGTTGTTGAGTATTCATATGGCAGACAGGGTTGCCCTGCCTGCGGTTACAATATACATCTCAGTCTAGGGTTCCCACATTTGACAAACCATTTGGAAATGCTAGAGAAACTGTCTGTTATAAATACATAGAGTTGTTGAGTATTCATATAGAAGACAGGGTTGCCCTGCCTGCGGTTACAATATACATCTCAGTCTAGGGTTGCCACATTTTACAAACCATTTGGAAATGCTAGAGAAACTGTCTGTTATAAATATATTGTGTATCACAGATATTGTTCATAGAGTTGTTGAGTATTCAGGGTTGCCCTGCCTGCGGTTACACTTTACATACTACTTGAGAAAAGTACTGATAATATGTTTTTTTTTGGAGGTTAGGGTATACCCAAAATGGCAACATAAAATGGCGCGTCGGCGTTAACAGAAAATTGGAAATTCATGTTGACAAGTGACGCAGCGTTGGCGTCGCTGCCGGCGTTATGTACGTGATGGCAATTTCAATTTTCGAATTATGCGCCACCAGCAACAACAACAACAACAGCAGCAGCAACAATAACAATAATAACAACAACAAATACTGTAGCAGATTATTGAAATATTTTTCTTTGTTGCGGCAAAAGTTTGTCAGAGTTGCCAGCGTTTTGTTAACACAATTTGCAATGCAATGCAGCCGCAACGTCGTCATCATCATCACCCTGGCGTATACGTAATCAGCAATTAAAGTTTATTGCCTTCAAAGTGCTCGACGTTTTTTTTTTGTTTTATATGCTGAGCATTACTCATTATTCATTCATGCATTCATTCATTCATTCACTCACGTCACACGCACTTCAATATTGACAATGCAATGAAAACGCCATTGCATTCCTGACGGGGTCAAATGGAGGGGAAATTGCTGGGGCAACAACCGATTTTCCTCTTCAACTGCAACATGCAAAAAGCAGAAAAAAAGTGAGGAAAAGCTGTGGTCGCTTTTTGGGCTAATCAACTTGCAAATTGGCCAATAAACTGGCCACCGCAAAGTGCTGACAGGACACGTCCACGTCCCTTTAAAAGCCAATTGGCACACAGCAATTTTGTAGCCAAGTCCGAAATGCAAATGACTTCACATTGCAATTGGTTTGTTGATTAAAACGGAACGAGACTCGTTCATTCGATGCGATGGACCCAAGAGGAACAAATAAATACTTTAACAAACAGTTAACATTCTTCAAGAGAAAGCATTAAGTTAAAGGACTTTTGATGATTTGGCGCAAATGTTAAAAAACTTTCGATTCGTTGTTTCAAACTATAGAGCATTTTGGGTTCAGTTAGCAGTCGCACAGTGGTCGGCCCCATAGGCAAAAAATAAAAAAAAAGTCACAATTTTAGGTAAAAAAGTATTAACACTATCTCATAATAAGTCTATCTATTAAAATGTATTCTTGTTTTTGCTTCACTGTAACGGATCTTTTTAAAAATAGCTGCAAAAGACAGAGAACGAAACTAATTTGGCTTTGATGCGTGAGCAAATTGTGAAAGTGAAGGTGCCCAGAAAAGTTAAGATACTCGTTTAAAACAAAGTGCTTTTGTGCAATGGAAAGTTTAAATATTATAAGGAAAGGAATCCAGTACTATTTATAATATATCGCGAGTTCTTAGCATGTTGTGTATTTATTTTATTTTATTGATAAGACTTTAGTGCCAATTTTAGTACTACTTAATTCGTGTTTAAACTTAAATTTCACTTAGCCTTTTAGTTGTGAAGTTAATCGAAGTTTACAATCAAATTAATTTTAAAATATTCGTCAGTATGTACAGAATAATTGGTATACATTTTAGCTGCAAATATCTGCAAATCTCTGTGTTCTACCGTTTAGACTAAAGCAGCCTCATCGTTTTCGTTCTTTTTTGTGCTGTTAGAAAAAACATAATTTTTAAAATTCGTCCCGATTGTTCCTACGGCAGCTATATGATATAGTTGTCTGATTTTAACCAAATTTAGTCGGGCTGTTTGAAACTATACCAAACACACAATCTGTGAGTTTGGTTAAGATATCTTAAGAAGCAAAAAGTTTTTCATACTATATGTTGATTTCGAGCTGATCGTTCCTATGACAGCTATATGATATAGTTTTCCGATTTAAACCAAATTTGGTTAGGATGTATAAAACTGGACCAAAGACACAATCTGTGAGTTTGGTTAAGATATCTGAAGAAACAAAAAAGATTTTCATACTAAATGTTGACTTATAACCGATCGTTCCTGTGGCAGATATATGATATAGACGTACGATATGGCCAATTTTTTTATTATATATTTAAAATATTTTTCTAGATTTTTGGTATTAATTTCATAACGATATCACCACTAGAAGTATCTATGGCCGCGTCTCCATACAAGACCAACCACTGTGAGTCGGTTTTTAGGAACCGATGAACCTAGGATTGAAGTTCGAACTTCGAACCTTGGTTTAAATTTGATCAAATATATATTGTTATTTTCTCAATTGTTTTTCATTTTTTTCTGGATTTTTGAAGACGTTTAAATTATTTAGAAAATAGATTTCTAACATTTTAAGGAATCTAACATAAGATAGATCGAACTGTTCGGTGGGATTTGGTTTATAACCCGTTTGCAGCATTAGATATGAGCTCGAAGCTCATAATAGTAATATAGAGTAGTGCAAATAATTAATAATAATAAATAGTATTACCATAAATAATAATTATAAATAATAATAAAAGAGTACATCTAAAAACTTTAGCATGATAACCATGCTAATTTAATACTTTATTTTATCATATATATCATATGGTATATAATTAACAAATTTGTATATTATTTCTCAAGCATTTCTCTAATTTTCAAATATAAATATAAAAATATAGACAGACGGCGGGAGAAATATCGAATTTTCGTAGTTTGCTTTATTGCAATATTATTACTAAGCAAAAATTGCAGCAAACATTTTAATTCCTGGCATAGTATATAATATATAAATTTACGGTGTATTTCTGATATACGAAAACACTAAATACGATTCTTTTGGACGTTTCAACGACTGTCTATCGATTTGCAAGGAAACAACAGAATTCCAACTTCTCTTTCGACAATCTTTCGACAGTGGCAACTAAGAAGTTTGTCAGATTGTTACAACTTCTTCTACTGCGTGACAAGAAATAGTAGCTCAAATTCAAGCGCTACAAGTGCTGTTGTTTGAGTAGTAGGAATTAGAGATGGGTAAGGGATGGCTTTTTTGGTGATGTGTAAGGGATGATTTGTTAGATGAGTTTTTGGCCGGATTCTGTGTCTTTGGGCATAATAATCACTTTGCCACATACTCGTACCTGCAACTTTCGACTTGAGATTTTGTCAATTTGCTCAGTGCCCACAAATCGCATAAGCCATGCGTCAACTTGCCAAAAGCACAGAGCACAGAGCACCGAGCACTCACAAGAGATGGGAAGGGATGGGGGATAAAAACTTTGAGGCAGACAGCTGTTGCGGGTGTTCTTGCGGCTTTTGCTTTGCGCTTGCCACACGCCTTGTACTCTTCTAATGAAGTGCTAAATTATGCTAAATGTGCGGCAAAATGTGATTTCAAGTCAGGCAATGCTAGGCAAATGGGGAATTTCGGAAAGTAACGGCATGTCAGTTGGCCAAGTTCCAAGGGTTATAAGTAGTCAATAATTTGTGTGCAGTGCATTCGATAATATAATGTAACTAAATGTCGCAGCTTTTAAAGGACTTCTTATGTAAACAAATTACGTTCAAGCAAATTGACTTTGATGTGTCCAGGGGGGGGGGTGGGTGGTGTAGAGTGTGTGTGCAGAGAAGGTGGGGGAGGAAATAGTTGAGGAAGGGCAGAGGGTTGGGTTGGGTTGGGTTGGCTGAGAGGGGCAACATTTCAGTTTGTTACCAAAGCAAATTTTGCGTGCGTCATTGCTTCAATTACAAGCGGCAACAACAATGAGCAACAGATTTATGATTTCTCTGGCTAGAAACCCATGGGCATGCCGCCCCCAAACCCCCCCTGTACCCACTACTTCCTCCTTTTTCACATTGTTCGCAGTTGAACGAAGCCAACGCATGATATGCGAAATTGTGTGTGCGCCTAAATGTATGCAAAGTCAACCAGGAGGACTGGCTGCAAGCCGGAAATTGGTAGCTTCCGTCGCACAGTGGTCCAAACGCAGTTACGCATTCAACCACCTCCACTTCGCCCTCGCCATCGCTCTCGCCCTCTTACTGTTTCCTACTTCCCTCGCCACTCTCTTCCTCACCGCCATCCATCAACGACTCACGTGTGTTTTCTAGGCAAAAGTCGAAAATTACGATTCTATCTACGAGCGTACACTGCACGAAAATAGCTAAAGGTGTAAAGTTTTAGTTACCTATTTGATTCGGCGACCTTCGTTAGTTATAACATTGATTCAATCCATCATTAAATCTATTATTTGGTAAATTACATATACTTGTTTCAAAAAAAAAAAACTAATTCAATTCGTCCCATTGGAATACATGAATTCGTTCGACAAAACGTTGCCGGATTTTAAAGAAAATCATAGAGTGAAGTTGGCTGCGTTTAATTTGCATACTTTACTATAATCGCAAGAAGTTGCCAGACTTTAAAGAAACGAATGAATGAACTCATTGAATGGAGATTTCTCAATCGAGCAAATATAAAGCCAAGCATTTTTCATTTACACAAAATTGAATTGTGTAGAATTGCCAGACTTTAGATACAACTATTTATTTAAGTTGATCTTTGCTTACAGTTAGAGTTGCCACTAGTGGTAGACTTTTAGCAAATTTAACAGGGACCGTAATGATTATGATTTTTAAAATATAAATTATAACATAAAAGTTATTTGTTGATTTTTATTGAAAAAAATTTAAAGAAAACTCTTATTCTCAATTTTTATTATAAAAATTTAAAATTAAAAATTATTTTTCAATTTTTATTATAAAAATTGAAAATAAAAATTGAATGCAAATATCTTTTGAACCAAGTGGTGTATTTCAAAAATGTAAAAATATGGGTGATATATGAATCAATACCTTTCATATGATTTGTCACATGTCCTTCAAGGACGAATATTAAGGATTCTGGTATATTTCTTAAAATTCGTCCTTCAAGGACATGTGATGTATCATATAACAGGTATTCAATCATAGATCACCAATATTTTTACATTTTTGTAATACACCACTTGGTTCAAAAGATATTTGCATTCAATTTTTATTTTCAATTTTTATAATAAAAATTGAAAAATAATTTTTAATTTTCAATTTTTATAATAAAAATTACAAGATAATTATTAATTTTCAATTTATATTATAAAAATTATGCCGGTTTGTTTTTTTTGAAAGTCATAACTCTTATTTGCAATCCCTGAAATTTAATGCATTTCCTAATAGTTGAAATATATCATCTTTTTTTTTTGTCGAATTGAGATGAAAAGATATGTTTACATACGAGTTGATATGGTCAAAAAATATTGTTGTTAAAATTTGATGAATTTTTGATAAAGTTACGAGAGTTCAAAGCTTTTAAAAGACTGTAAAATTCTGAAAATATTTTCGATAAAAATGTTAATTTCTAAATTTAGATATAGAACCGATTGAGCAGTCAAAGCACGATTAAATTGACACTTATCAAGAAAAATGATTCAGTTTTAATAAAGTTTAAAGGTTTAGAAGTTATGTATGTCCTCCAGCGTTGCCAGACTTTCAACAGTTAACAATAAAGTTAATTTGATAGAAATATAAAAAAGAAACAGTAGTAGAAATACAATTAAACTTTTAAAATACACAAAAACCTAGATTTTAAGTGGTATTATTGTTTTTAATAATAATACGCTAGATCTAGCTTTTAATAAGCTAAGCTGACAACACTAATGAATTCAAAATTCATATATACGTATATATAAAATGTAACCACTATAATGACGTATTCTATTTGCATTGGGAAATAATTTTAATTATTATAATTATTATGGCTCTGATTTCCATTTTGGAAATATGCCAAAAGTTGCGTGTTCTACGGAATACTAAATAATTTACAGAGAGTGCCTATAGTAGTAGTAGCAGTAGTAGTTGTTGGTATAAAGTTTTCGTTCGCACTGTGTACAGGGCTGGGCTGTATTAGGGCTAGCTAACTTCTACCAATTTTTGTGGGGGCGTCTTTTGACTCCTTTTGGCCTCGAACTAAGTGAATGAAAGCGAAACTTTAATTGAAACGAACGTTTGGCGCGTTTCTCTTCTTACATTTTTTTTTTGGGTTAAGTGATTGATTATGTCTTGTTTGTGGGCTGGCAAATATACACACACGCACACACACACACACACATGTAGACACACTCGTTCTGACATATTTAGACACCCTGGCAAACAGTAGAAGTGTTCTATACACACACTCATGAGCCATAGAGACATAGACGACAACACACACACACACACACACACACACACCGCACATAAATTTGATTCTATGTTTTCTGTTGTTGTTACTGTTTCGTTGCTGGGCGTGGCACCTCAACACACACACACACCCACACACACACAGATACACATAGACACATCGAAGGCATATGAAAAATTGACTAACTGACTAAGTGACAGGATAGAAAACTTGTCTTTGGCACGCTGAAGATTTGATACCCTTAAAATACTAATGCATATTTTTAGAAAAAATTACTAGAAACTGTTGGCTTAAACTCTGTTAGCTTAAGGCATATAAAAAAATAAATACAAATATTTTAATATAAATTAATATTAAGTTACTTCTTTTCAAGCACAAAATAGCTAGAAAAAAGAAAAAGTTGTTTATTCTTACATTCTTACTATATGATTATGGTAGTCCAAAATTGATCAAGTTAAGTCAGGATGTATCATATGAATAGAAATTATATTATAACTATAATTTTGGACACATCGTGTGTTAAAATTGAGTCGGCATATATAAAATAATATATTTACAACTTGTGAGTTTAACTGATATGAGTTTTTATTACCAAACATTGATTGTTCCTTTGGCAAACTATGTATATAATAGTATAATAATAAATCCATCAGTCTGGAGTGCAATAAATAGACAAACATCTGTCGAGTTTCATCAAAAGAGAGCTATTAAACTGATTGACAGACTGATATGTGACAATTTACATACAATATCGTTTATCTAACTCGAGTATTCTCTAACTCGAACTAAATCGAATGGCTTTAATATCTCGAACTTCCATAAGTCGGATTTCTGCATGAGTCGATTAAAAATATTGACACGAGCACGTTCTGTAAGTCGAATTTTGGCGGGGAAATCCCGAATTAAGTACGACTTTTTGTTTTGGCTCGATCGGTTATGTTATAATGATGTACATTAACATATGATGATGCAATATGTTAGAATATTGCATCAACAATTACATAGGTTAGAAGGCTGCTTCAAAACTTTGACTCTTTATTTGCAAACTCTACAAATTGATGATCGTTACAAGTACTTGAACAAACTGGAATCTCTTTTATACCCTGTGCCCATTAGAAATGGGCAAAAAAGGGTATAATGAATTTGTGTGAATGTTTGTAACAGGCAGAAGAAGGCATCTCCGACCCTATAAAGTATATATATATGCTTAATCAGTATCAATAGCCGAGTCGATTTACACCTGTCCGTATGTCTGTCTGTCCGTCCGTCTGTCCGTCCGTCTGTCCGTCCGTCCGTCTGTATGAACGCGTGGATCTCAGCAACTATAAGAGCTGAGACTTCAAATTTGAAATGTAGGTTCCTGAATACCATACGCAGATCAAGTTTACTTTAAATGTTCGATACCAAGTCCCGTTTGTTTTAAAATAAGATAAATCACCATAACATAGGCAATGTTAAAGGTAGAGGATTGAGATTTGGCACACATGATAAAAAGCTTAGGCTTAATGTGTCCTGAAAATTTCATCGCGATGCCACGCCCCTTTCGCCCATAACTTGAAAAAGCTGAAACCACAAGACCAGTTTTATAGCTAGACACTTGAGATTTGGCACACATGGTAAGTATCGTACTCTCAATGTGTGCTACAAATTTCAGTACGATAGGATATTGAACTCAGAAATTATTCAAGAAACAAACTTATGCAGCGCAGCAGATGCGTCGCAGCGCAGTCGCAGCGCAGTAGCAGCGCAGTCGCAGCGCAGTAGCAGCGCAGTCGCTGCGCCGCGTCGACGATATAACGAACGAAACATAAACAATCAACAGCCGCTGTCCAGTGTTGCCAGACTATCGCAAGCTACCTACTCTCGATGCAAGCAAGATCGACTTCAAGCGATATATTTAAATTCCAATATAATTAAAATACTTTTCTTTGAAGACCTGTACAGGGTTTGCTACTGTCGCTTGCGCTCGACTGATCGGCTTGTTTATTGTTAAAAATAGTCTAATTGTTTGGTTGTTTTCTTGCAAAGTAAAATATGTAATAATTTGTTTTTAATATTATTTTGCCAAAACAATTACTTGACTCACAATCTTTTTGTGAGTCCTGCAGTCCAGTGTTACAGATTTCATGACAGAATCATAATACTCTATGCCAGGGTATTACAAAGGACAAGTGGGGAATGGAAGAGGAGGCAACGCGGCGCCAAACTTTAACAATGGTTCTCCGACTCGGCCACAATTCATTCAGGCCTCAAATATTTGCCACAATAGAAAACGAGCCGCGCGCGAAATCGAATCAATAATTTAATGCAGGTGACGGCGGTGCTTCAACCTTCTTTTTTTTTGTTTTCGCCCAACTTCTCTGCCTCAATCTACCTCAATTCATCAACCACTCCACACTCTTGTCAGTGTTAAAGTGGTTGACATGGGGGAAGGGGGGAGTGTCCATTTCTTTTGTCATTCTGGCCATTTGCCGCGTTAACCGAACGTTGCCATCCATAATAATGTCAGGCCATGTGTTCGGACCTTGTTTGCAGCTTGTTAGAGCCCTTGAAAATGGCTTGAACATAAAAACTTTATGCCACTAAGATAGCGACGGTGAAGAGAGACGGCGGGGATGGAAAGGCGGGGAGTGGGGGGAGGGGTAGATAGGCAACATTCAGCGCGATTACCTTCTACCTGGACAATTTAGTTTAAACGCTATTAAGAATGCATAACAGTTAGTTATGCTGAAAAGTTGTAATCCAAGGTCAGACTTGTAGAATGGGAATATTTTAAAAGTAGAATATGCCAGTGTTTCAGTGTTTCCAGTCGTTACTCTGTTCCAATTCCATTTGTTCCTCTATCAAATAATCATTTCATATAGTACATAATTTGTAACAATTTAAGTTTTGATAACAATCAACATCTTAATTAAATATTTGTATATTTAATCACTTCAAGTGTTTCAAGTATTTATGTTTCGTAATTCAAAATACAATCAGTTGGAATTGATATTCAGTTAAGAGATTTATGTACAAATTGTTTAACATGGGTTCCATTTCGATGGTATCATTTATTTTCTTTTGATGTCATCGGTAACGGTAACATTGTTATCTGAAGCCAGAATCACAATTTTGTCAATAGAAACAAGCGTTGACTTCCATTCATTGTCTTATCTAAATGCAGTTTAATTTTGGCAAACATATTTGAGGCAATTTAAAAAAGATTTTCAATCCTTGAGCCTGGGATTGGCGTATTTTCCAACACTTGTCTGGCCTAATTTTCAGCCAAAGATTTTCTAAATGAGTTATGTTTGAGATTGTGAAATAATTGTCGTTTCAGGCAAATTGTTCAAGTAATTACTTAGAGTGTGTGTAAACAAAACAATGTAAAGTTTTGTTGTTTTATTCTATCAGTTGCGATTTCTAAAGGGGTTTGATGAAGTTGTGGAAGTTGTGGAAAGGTAGAAGGGTTTATTTACGACTTGTCCGACTACTTATATGAATGACTGTCCAGTTGTCTTTTCATTTATTTCTTCAACTCTCAATTGTAATGGGTATCTGCTAGTCAAGCACTCTCATTATTACCGCATTATCTTTTTAGAAATTTGTTGTTTCTAAAGTATAAATTGGTATTGCAAAGTTGCCTCCAATATCGATGGGCATCTGTGTTGATAAGTCGTGAATGCGTGTTGTCAATTAGCTGATTGACTTCAGTTTACATTCGTTTCTGGCGGTTCTGGTGGCATTGTCTATTGTCTATGATATGAGAGTTGTGAGCTCTGGTTCTCTTGGTCTCGCCCCAAAGATGAAGACTGTCATAAAGTGTTCGATGCTCTCGTCATGAAGGTGTACAAGTTGTCACATTGGGCGAAGATTCTCGCCTGGTTTATACTCGCAGCGATTATTGTAAAGATCTTTTCACTGGTGAAACTTCCTGTGGAAAACTCTCATTCCCATGTCTTGCCAGCGAAAATGGTTGGCGCAGATTCAGCTAACAGAAGAGTAGCACATGGTAAGGAAATGCAAAATGGTAATAGCCAACTTTATAGACTTGGGCAGACATATATAAGTATGCCAAGAGATGTGGTAAAAGTAAAAGAAAATATATACATATATATATTTGAAGACAATACGATCTGTGTTGATGGAACTTCTCAGTATAATTGTCATCGGATTACTATATTAGATATATTAGCTGGCATAGAAAAGATCGGTATTTAAATTTTGATAACTGAACTAATCTAACAATCTGTGTAATTAATAATATTTTATATATCTTGAACAAAATCAGACAACTATACTCTTATGATTTACTTATGTGAATTGGTATAGAAATGATCAAAAACCTACAAATTGTGAAATTTTCTAACAAAAACATATTAATGTTTTCAAGATGACGAAGTCAACTGCACATTTTCACAAAAACTGTCTATTTTCATTGATATTTTCTTTTGATATGAAGAGTGCGTAACATGACGATTATTCAACAAAATTTCTCTTGCAGCACCAATAAGCCAAAATGTAATAAAAAAATAATTTAATCCTGATAAATATGTATTCATTTCTTAAAAGATTATTTCTTATTAAATTCATAATTGAAGTAACGTTATATCAATCATAATAAGGCTATTAAAAAAGGAAAAGACAAAAGGCGTAGGAGGAGGCGTGGCAAAAATAAGAAATAAACTAGATCTGCTCCATATTTATAAAGATAAGTATGTGTCTCAAATTTGTTTGCTCTAGCTTTTATAGTCTCTGAGATCGACGTTTTCATTCAGACGGGCGGGCGGACAGTGAACAGACGGACAGACAGACAGCTGAATATGTCTATATCGACAACGCTGTTGTTGCTGATCAATAATATACTATATATACTTTATGGGGTCAGAAATGTTTCCTTTTCTCAGTTACATTACGAACACAACAACGAATACTCTACGAGTAAAGAGTATAATGAGGATTATACAAGTTCAAGCTGAAACAAATTTCTCTTTCTATTTGTTTTCATCCATGTTTTCTACAAAGATATAAAAAGAACTTTTCAATTTGTTGAATGACTGTGAAAATCAGAATCAGAATATAATATCGTAAAAAAGAACTATTTTGTTTATGTATCTATGTAAATAAATGTTAAAGTTGTTGAATGATAATTTGTGTATTATGGATTGTAGGTAACTTTTGTATCTTGTTAATTGTCCCTTTTGGATATCTTTTGTTTCAGGTCGAGTTCTGAGCACGCAGCGAAAGACTTACAAGCCGCCAAATGAGCCGCTGGAATTGAAGCAGCTGCTGGATGCCAATGTCCAAAACAATTGGTCACTTGATGGAAACTGTGCTCCTTATCCGCGTCACAAGGATCTGCACATTGAGAATGTTCACTATCAGTTTACGCTCGGTGGAAATGTGAGCTATTATATGTTTGCCGCGTACTTTGATCGTCGACATGCCGTTGAAAGTTCGCCAAAAATAGCAATTTTGGCCATGATCAGCAGCTTTTCGGGACCATATGAGCCGGCTTTCTGTCAGGTGTGGTACGAGGGCAGCGATACACCGGATATTGTGGAGATGCAACATCAGAGTATTGTGTGGTACGATGTCTGGGGCAATGGGCCAGATCATGTGTATCCAGTGCTGTTGTCTTGTCCCCTACAATGGAGTCCGCGTAATCATCGTGTGCCACAGCTCGTGTCTTTGGTGTTTACGGATCGTTGTGCACGTGCCACGAACGCGTTGCGTGTTGTCTACGAGTCGCCACAACGTAAGCATACCACACGATTTGCTGTCTGTGTCAAGGATCTAAAATTTCCCGGCATGGACATGACCGATCGTTGGGTGGAGTGGCTTGAACTGATGCGTCTGCTTGGCGCAGAACGTGTTACCGCCTACGATTTGGGTGGCGACTCCCTGCTGCCCAGTACAATGCGCACCTTGAAGCACTATGTGCAACACGACGGCTTTCTACGGCTGCGACCACACACTCTACTCGAAGGGCATCCGGAGCCGGCGATTAATGTGGGCTTGAGTAAGCGACTCAATGAGGTGCTTATGTATACGGATTGCTTCTATCGGAATATGTATGAGTTTGATTATATTGCAATCTTTGATGTCGACGAGGTGATAATGCCACTGGGTGAGCTGCACAATTGGACGCAGCTTGTCCAGCATCTGGAACGGAATAGCACACATCCCATGGATGCACCCTATGAAACCGATTGCAAGGCACGTGCCAGCTATTGCTTTCGGAATGTCTATTTTCCCAAGGATCTGGCCGTTGACGAGACGCCACCAAATAATTTCTATATGCTGCGACATGTGCGACGGGTCGCAGATCATTTGGATGCCAGTTCGGCCGTCAAGTGTCTGCATTCCACACACTATTGCACCACGTTGCACAATCACTTTCCGATGTCGTGGCGTATCGCATGTGGACCCTACGATGTTCCCACCTCATTGGGACAAATGCAACATTATCGCGAGCCCGACGATAAGCGGACATTGGAACAGCCGACGCCGATACGTGATGATAACATTTGGCGTTTCAAGGACAAACTGATTACCAATGTCCTGGCAAAGCATCGAGAGCTCGCCGGATCGCTGCCCTAGCATATTAATTAGATTGTCGACTAGGAAAAATAGTCGACACAAAGTTTTAATTTAAATTACGTAACATTAAATAAAGACAAGCCGATCAGTCGAGCGCGCGCGACAGTAGGAAACCCTGTACAGGTCTTCAATGAAAAAGATTTTCATTATAATATGATTTAAATATATCGCTTGAAGTCGATTTTGCTTGCATCGAGAGTAGCTTGCTTGCGATAGTCTGGCAACACTGGACAGCGGCTGTTGATTGTTTATGTTTCTTTCGTTATATCGTCGCCGCGTCGCAGCGACTGCGCTGCTACTGCGCTGCTACTGCGCTGCGACTCAGCTGTTGCGCTGCATAAATTTGTTTCTTGAATAACTTCCGAGTTCAATATTCGATCGTACTGAAATTTGTAGCACACATTGAGAGTACGATACTTACCATGTGTGCCAAATCTCAAGTCTTTAGCTATGAATCTGCTCTTGTTATTAGCTTTTTCGAGTTCAGGGCGAAGAGGCGTGGCATCGCAATGAAATTTTCAGGACACATTAAACCCAAGCTTTTCATCATGTCTGCCAAATCTTAAGTCTCTAACTTTAATATTGCTTATGTTATGGGGATTTTTCTAATTTTAAAACAAACGGGGCATGATATCGAAAATTGAATATAAACTTGATCTGCGTATGGTATTCAGGAACCTACAGTCCAAATTTGATGGCTCTAGCTCTTATTGTTGCTGAGATCCACGCGTTCATACAGACGGACAGACGGACGGACAGACAGCCGGATAGACAGACGGACAGGTATCAATCGACTCGGCTATTGATACTGATCAAGAAAATATACACTTTATAGGGTCGAAGTTGCTTCCTTCTGCCTGTTACATACATTCACACAAATTCATTATACCATTTTTTGCCCATTTTTAATGGGAACAGGGTATAAAAATGCAATATAATGACGAAAAATCTTAAAAATTTAAATTTAGATTACAATTAAGTATCTACACTTTATGCAATCAAAGATTTCTACTTTCTCAACTTGTATTGATTTTATTTAATTGCTTTCGTGTGTGTGTGTGTGTATGTGTGTGACTGTGTATGATTGTGTGTGTACGTGTGTGTGTGTGTACGTGCATAACAATCGAATACAAGTATTGCCCCCGGGGCGTGACCACACCTTATACACCATTAGGCAGGTACAACTCTCTGTGTCTCTGTGTCTCTGTGTCTCTATGTCTGTGTCTTTTTTTATGTCCATGTCTTGTCATGTCAGCAGCATAATAATTACTCACACACACTCAAACATGTGTACACACACACACACACACGCATACATACACACACTCCTTCAAAATCGCTTTTTGCGTTAAGCGAATTTTGTTAACAATTTCAACACATTCGACGAGCGACCCAAAAGCGGAAAATGGGAAAAAATGAGATGGATTCAAGACGGCATCTTAAGCTAAGAGAATATTAAGTCTTTTTTTTAACAAAAACTCTAATAATAATGACAAATTATTTAAAATTTTCATCACAATTAGAAGTAAACTTCATTTGATACCAAATTCTAACAGCGAATGCAATTACAGTTATCAAGTATTTGTCTCTCAAATGTGAATGTTAACAAATACAAATGTAGGTAAATGTAAAACAAATAAATGAGTGAATTTCATTTGATCGAACGTTTCAAGTTGAAATGAAGTGTCACGATTGCATTGCTTGTGACTATTCGTTAACTTCATTCATGAACAAATAGAACAAGTTAACAATTCTTACCAAATTCTAACAGGAAATACAATTACAAATAACACGTATTTGTCTCTCAAATGTGAATGTAAACAAATACAAGTGTAGGTAAATGTAAAACAAACAAATGAGTGAATTTCATTTGATCGAACGTTTCAAGTTGAAATGAAGTGTTACGATTGCATTGCTTGTGACTATTCGTTAACTTCATTCATGAACAAATAGAACAAGTTAACAAAACATGAAAGTGTTGTGTAATTCAATATCTATCTCTGTCAAAGTTCAAATGATTTGTATTTGAAAGACAGACAAACAAAGAAGTTAAATAAACTTTCAAGTGCGACGACTTCCTCGGCTGTTTATTCATTAACTTCTTAACTTGCCATTCTCCCCAAGTTCAAATGACTTGTGAGTTCAAAACTTATCACTATAAATTTGATAAAAATAAGTAAGTTCGAATGAAGAATCACGTTTAACTTGACTTATAGAATCAACTAAATAATACAAGCTTAAATAATATATACGAGTAAGTGCTGTGCTTATTCGACCAGTCCTAAGGACTTTTCAGTTCAAATTAAATTCTATGTTCTGCGGATTCGTTAAAAATGTATGTATATATACTAGACTCAAAGAAATCTCTCACAAACTTTTGTCGTCTAACATCTGGCCAAATTAAATTCAACATTTTCTATTATACTTACTAGTTACAAGGAGAACAATACAGCATTGTATTGTGTATTTCATTAACTTTTGTGATGCATTTATCAAAGGACATGGGGAACAATGCCAACAGAAAAAATAATAAAATCCAATATGCCACTGGTAGTTTTTGTCCAGAAATTTGCATCTGCATTTCATGCTGATATGTGACACTGACTGACATTCCATTACGATTAAATTAGTATACGCACCGTTGCCAGCCACAAAATTGATAGCATTTCGTTTCTTTTAGTGGCATAACTAAATGAACAATTGTTTATTAAATATTTCCATTTAATGAGAAATGTTTATTAAATGAAAGTGATGCTTGTTGCTGTCTAAAGTAAATTCATTGAATAAATATTGGAATTGTTGAACTAAAATTATTACAAATAGTTTTAACTGGGTATCATTTAGTCGAGCAACGAACTCTACTCATTGCATTCGGATATGTTTTGTATTTGGCTTTTTGGTGATTTTTTTCTCTGCTTGATTTCAGATTTTCATTGCACTCGCATTTTCCTTTAAGAGCTTAAGCTTTTAGGGCTAAGATTTTGTGGTATTGTTCGCAAAAACTAATTAAAATTGAATTGGGAAAGTGATTGAATTCTATGGAAAATTTGGTAAGTGTAACAAGGATCTCTAGTTGCAAAATGCAATTTTATTTCAATTTTTTGGTAAGCTTCTTAGCTTACACACACACACACACACACAGAGTTATAAATGCAGACAAAAGGAATGGCAATTAATTAATTGCTGGCAGTATTAGGCAACAAGGCCCATAAATTAATATGAAAGAAAGAAAGACTCGAAAGTCGATTTAGTATGAAAATCTGCGCAATATTAAAATCATTTTTCACAAAACAAAAACTTCGTTTCGTGTCACAAATAATGAGACAAAATGCGTGCCACAATGTATTAAAATATATATTAAAATAGCACCCGATGGGGGAAACAACAGCAGGGAGGTGGAATGAAGCGGTGGAGTCGGTCGTTGGGGGGGGGAGGGGGCGTGTTATGGAGCCGTTGAGCTAAAGACGCGTCACAAACAAATAGAACACACACCGCTGACAAATGGACGAAGAAAACGAGGGCCAAAATAATTTATTTTTCATTTTTTCCCCTGCATTTCTATTCATATGTTTCATGATTCCGCAAACAGTCCTCTAACTTCGTGGGGAGTTACTTTTGTTTGGCAAGAACTTACAATAAATACAATATACAAAAAATATAATATTTTCATATATTGTATTTCAGTTCCTATATAGGATTAATATTGCTGACGCTAGGAATGATGATTTACAAATATTTAATATATATCTAAATATAACTCTCATTAAGACGATAATCTGAGTAAATAAGTTTCTATGTTCAGCTGTTTTTACTGTATTACTAAATATCTTCAACGTGTCTTTTATATATATTTACCTATTTATCAATAACAATATACATATATCACAAAGTTAACGGATAATCTTTTAAAGATATTTCCATTATTATTTGAAAAGATTTTTGCCTTAATTCGTGCTCTCAGCTAAATAAAAAGCTAACATCAGTAAGAGTATTTAATATTCGAGCTCATTTGTATTTTTATTTGGCGTGCTGGTTTTCTGCTGTGGCTGCTTTTGAATTTATTATGGCCAAAATGACAGCGGGGCGTGGCATGAAAACAATTGCTAAATGGCAAAGTGACAGCCTCACCAGCGGGTGGGTCAAAATGTGGTAGTGGAGACAGGGGTAGAAATAGAAATTGTGTAGGAGGTGGAGGTTTTTTGGCAAACGCCAGAAGGCAGCTCTTGCCGCCAAAATGTTTTCAAGCAATTATTTAGCTAATAATGCATATTTTAAATGTAAATCATTGTCCAGGTGAGAGAAAGAAAGAGATAGATAGCAAGCCAAAAGATATAGTTAAAAATAAAATCAATAAAATTTGCTTTACCTAAGATAACTTGTATTACTAACAACTTTTATTCAAATCAATAGATAGATTGCAAATATAAAATGACATTTTTATGCACAATTTTTCATTTAAATTGACATTGACATTTTTCCCGTTGAGCGAAATATTTACAAATTTCAGAAAATTTCAGAATGAAACCTTTGATTTTTGTTAGATGCTGAATATTATGCATATACATAATATACTGAATATTTCATGGCAATCGGTTGAGGTAATTAAAAAAGTCGAGTCATACAAACATTGATATACCTTTTGGTACTTTGAGGCAAGGAAACTTGTAAAATGTTAAATAATCGACTATGCCTCATGGTTGACGCAATGCTCAGAGTATCGAACTCTTGCCGTGTGGTTCTGCAGCTCGACACCTACCGGAGGCAACAAGTCAACAGTCTTCCAGAGTCGACTTCGACTGTAGCCTTTCCGACTGCATTTGTGCTAAGTTTTTACCTATTTCATTTAAACAGATTTTGTAAAGTTAGATCTGTATTCGTTGTCAGATATAGAATATTATGTATCTACTTAGTGTGAATTTGTGTGAATGTATTTAATAGGCAGAAGGAAGCATCTCCGACCCTATAATGTATATCTATTCTTGATCAATATCGAAAGCAGAGTCGATTGACACCTGTCCGTCCGTATGTCCGTCCATCCGTCCGTCTGTATAAACGCGTGAATCTCAGCAATTATACGAGCTAGAGACTTCAAATTTGGAATGTAGGTTCCTGAATAACATACGAAGATCAAGATTATTTTCAATTTTTAATATCAAGTCCCGTTGGTTTTAAAATTAGAAAAAATCACCATAACTAGAGACTAGAGACTTTCGATTTGGCACAAATAATAAGAAGCTTGGACATAATGTGCTCAGAAAATTTCATTACGATGCCACGCTCCCTTCGCCCATATCTCGAAGAAGAACAAGAGCAGTTTTATAGCTAGAGACTTGAGATTTGGCACACATGATAAGTATCGTACTCCCAATGTGTGCTACAAATTTCAGTACGATTGGATATTGAACTCAGAAGTTATTCAAGAAACAAATTTATGCAGCGCAGCAGATGCGTTGCAGCGCAGTAGCAGCGCAGTAGCAGCGCAGTCCCTGCGCCGCGGCGACGATATAACGAACGAAAAGACGCGTTTGCTCATGTATGTTTGATTTGACTTTCGGCCGCTGTGGCGCTTAACATAAACAATCAACAGCCGCTGTCCAGTGCTGCCAGACTACCGCAAGCTACCTACTCTCGATGCAAACAAAATCGACTTCAAGCGATATATTTAAATCCCATTATAATTATTTTTTTTAAAGATCTGCACAGGATATCCTACTGTCGCGTGCGATCGACTGATCGGCTTGTTTTAGTATTCTTTGCTGATCAGGAGTATTATTTATGTTAGCAACTAAATATACTGAATGCTGTATAAGTATCGCCTGATGAATATATAAACACTTAAGGTAAGTTATGGGATAAGTGTCAGTCTTAATGTAAAAAATTGAATTTTAAACATATTGTTTATAGTTAAACCTTTAATTTGTTGTCATATTTACAGCATATAAATCCTCTTAATTTTGTGAATATTTCTCAAGCATAGACAATGACTATAAAAGTGTTTGAGGTAAGTTGTAGAGAGCCTCAGCTAAATTGTGCTTACACTTAATTGTTTTTATCGATTTAATTGCTAAATTGACTCCCCATAAATTGTATGACAATGAACTGATGGGTAAAAACACTCGCTGTTTCATTTCCAACTCCATTTGACAGCTGTGTTTTTGGTTGGTTGATTTCTCATGTTTGCTGTTGAGGCTACTTGATCCTTACCTCATTTTTAGCCCTGGCTCGTGGGTCTGCTAATGGGCCAAGTTAGGCGTATCTTGGCAGCAGTCACGCGCCCAATTGCTTCAAGAGTCAGAGGCTAGGCGACTTCTGAGCTGCCTTTGCTGAACTTGGACTTGGATTTAGCCTCCTAGTATCTGTGAGTGTAGCGGGTGTTTTGGCCATAGAGTTTCGAGTTTCATAAATTTAATTGTCACGTACACACACACACACACACACACAGGCACACACAGGCACACACATGCACAGGCTAAGTATCTGTATCTGCAAGTCGCGTATCTATTTGGTGTATATAAGTAATACGTGTTTATAACTTTGTCTCATCCCAATTCTGCGATTCAGTGCCATAAACGTATTTTTTTGTTGTTTGCCAGGCGACTACGTGGCGTATGCGTAACATGGCTCAACATTCTAAATGATTTATTTACTGTATAATTTCATTTATTTTATGAGCTGTGCGCCTTGTTATTGTCCAACTCGGTTTATTGGTCTAAAATTTCGTTTTATGTCAAGTCAAAGGCATATTTATTTGCTACTTTTACAGGTCTAATAGGAAGAGCTTCTTTTTAGAGTGGGGAAGTGAAAATTGTACTTGTAATTTGAGAAAAATCAGTTGTTGACTTAAAGATAACACGATAAGTTGGCAATTAGAGTACATAAAAGTCAATATAATACTATAGAGTATCACTGAATCGTTCGAATAGCTCATAAATTGGCTAAGAAATAACAATATGGAAAATGATGTTAATATAGAAATATTGCAATTATGCATGGAGCCAAACATACATTGAAATCTAACCAGTCGGATAGGCTACAGTCGAAGTGGACTATGAGAGACGGAAGACTCGAACTGGTTCTGCTTAGGCTATAGACCGACCAATATACCAAATTTGGTGTCTCTAGCTCTTATAGTCGCTGAGATCTGGGCTCTCATACAGAGAGACGGACGAACGGACAGACGGACTGGCGGACAGGTGGACAGACAGACGTATATGGCTATATTGACTCGGCTGTTGATGCTGATCAAGAATATATTTACTTTATGGGGTCTGTTTTTGACCAACTTAATATACCCGTATGGTACTTCTTAGCATTAGTAATGTGGAAAACGGTCTGTACCAAATCTCACCTAAAAAATCTACAAAAGGTGCAAAGACTGGCTTACTTGGGTGTAACGGAATGTATACGTCCCACCCCCCAAGGAGCCCTAGATGTCATGCTAGACCTGGAACCGATAGACATCTTCCTGAAGTACGACTACAGCTCTGAGCCTCCTTAAGCCAAGTACAAAAGGTCACATATCCATTCTACGCTTAGTAGAAAGCAGTGCTGAGCCAGACAAGGAGGACTATTGTGTTCCAGAACACAAGTGGGAAGACAGGTTCAACACTGTGTTCCCATCACGGAATGGACTGGCAGCATAAAACCACTCTATGTAGAATCAAGTTGTCAATCTACACGGATGGTTCAAAGACGGGGGAAGCCACTGGAGCAGGTGTGTACTCTATATACCCTGCTGCGAATATTTCATACGGTCTTCCGGACTGGTGCAGTGTTTTCCAGGCGGAGATCTACGCCATCTGGCAGTCAACCAAACTGATATCCACCTTGGAGGAACCTTCAAGGAACATATCTATTTACGTCGACAGCCAGGCAGCCCTTAAGGCTCTGTCCTCATACACCACCAAGAGCAAACTCATTCGAAACACAGTCATAGCGCTGAACCGATGCCACCATGCAATCAGTCTTGTCTGGGTACCTGGGCACTCGGGTGTACCAGGTAACCAGATGGCTGACGAATGTGCTAGGCAAGGATCAGGTACAAAGACCTCTTCAGTATGGCCTCTCCAAACTGACAAGAACAGCGAGGACTGCGCCGGAAGAGTATTGGAAAACGACCCAGAGATGCAATATATCCAAAGCGTTCTGGCCAGAACGATCAGAACCCAAAGCGATCATCTGAACTCCAACACTTTAGCAAGGACAGGATAAGGGTGTTGATAGGAAAATGGCAGTGCGGCACGGTGTACCATCACAAGACTTCTGTCGCAGCTGTGGAAACGAAGAAGAAGAGGAGAGTATCCAACACCTTCTTTGCGACTGCCCTGCACTTCTTAAAAGGAGAACCCGTTTCCTCGGGGAACCCTACTTCGAGGAACAGGGCAGTCTAGCAAAACTGCGTCTGCAGGTACTCTTCGTGAGCTCCACTGGTTGGTTCCTGGCGCAAATTTCGCCCAACGGGACCAACAAGGAATATAAGAACGTTAAACTCCTTTTCCCTCTGCCGTCAACCTCCCCATAACCCTATCTATTCCTACAGTTAACATATACCACAATGGGCCGATTGGCATCTGGGTGAGCTCAACTTCTTGAGCATTCTGCATAACCTAACCTAACTTCTTTGTCAAAGTAAAGGGTCTAAAAAGTGTAGAATGAAAGTATATCGTATTCGTATTTCAACCTGTGACAGTTAGACAAACAATCAATGCGGATTTCTCTACTGTTATAATACAAAAGTAAAGTAAACATCTGACTATATCATCAATCCATGAGCTTCGATTGAACCTCTAAATGATAGAAAGTTCACTTCTGATATTCAAGTCAGTCAAAGTCAGTCCACAGGTGAAGGCATTTACCAAACTTTGATGCACTTTGGATTAGCTTGAAAGTCAAAGTACTTTGACTACTTCGTTCTGACAAAGTGTTTCGGTAGAAACCTGAAAGGTTGCCGACAATGCGTTGAAAGTCAGTCAGTTTTTTCTCCAGCTATTATTGATGTTGCGACTTTCTGGTTGTTCGTGTTGCACAGTCGCGGTCACTAGCAACAGAGAGTTATGTATGATGAAAGAAGGGAGGAGAACAACAACAGAGAGAGAGAGAGCAGAGATGTGGCAGGCAACAAAAGTTTGCATCATCATTTTAGTTGACAATGCATGTGTACTGTAGTTATATATACTGATATATATATATATATATATATATATATGTGTGTGTGTGTATGTCGCAGTGCGTGCCACAGTTGCTCCCTTTTGGCACTGAAGTGCAGCATACAAATATGTGAGACAAGTTTCTAAGCAGCACTTGCACTTGAATGTGACACGCAGCAAATCACTTTACACAAGCGCACTTAATGTCCTCACGCCCCTGCCACGCCCCCAAATGCAGCTCAGGCAAAGGTTTATATAGCCTAGCATGGATAGCAAATATGTATGCAATGAATTAGAGAGAGAGAGAGATACTTGCACACACACACACACACACAATGCAATGCAATGTAAGTAAGTGACAAGGCAGAAGACAGAGCATAAATAAAACATTTCAATATACTTTATTTCCTCTTAATACTATTTCAAGTGTGAAACGTCAACTTTTGTGTAAAGTTGTGACAGATTCTTAGATATTATGACATTTAAGCTAAAATTGCTAAACTGATACTTATGGGAGTTGCGGTTTTGAAAGCACATTGAATGCTTAATTGACAGCCTTTCAATTTGCTAAGAAATGAAAAGCTTCTAAATGCATTTAGAAAGCTTAACTGAACTTTCTTTAAACTAAGGAAATAAGTCAAGATGAAACTATTCTGTTTTTCGGAAAAGGTGAAAGCTTTAAGTGCATTAAAAGCTTATAATAAGCTAGGTTTGTTTGAGAGAAACACTCTTTAGATCTGATATTTATACAAACTAAAGCTTATGAAAGCGTTTTAATTTAAATAGAACGGAATTTCACATTAACTGCCTTTAAAAGCTTCACACTTTGGCTTAAAATTGAATATGCTTCTATTGTTAGATTCACATACTGAAATGGTTTATTAAACCTTTGCCAATGGGCAGTAATTGGAATACTATTTAGTTACTGGATTCATCTACAGGAAAAAGGATTACCTTCAAATCAATTATCTACAACTATTTTAGTTTATTTTCAGCAAAAATCGATTGAATATCACTTACATCAGTATCATTGCCAACATAAATACATACGTAGTTGCTTGTTTTAATCTGTTACTAATTTAACTTCAACGTGCTTTCGTCAGACACATACATGGGAATAACTTTATTGGTATTTAATTGAATTAATTCAATTTGTCGAAAGGAAATTGGTTTTAAATGCACTTTAGTATTTCAAAAGTGCAGCAACATCATCATTATAGAGTCTTCCGATTTCAATTATTCAATACGAAATGTCTGAGAAAGTCAACAGTTGCAATTAATTGGAGTGTTATTATGAACTCTTAATATGATCCGATCCGAGGCTTAAAAGCAGACTCAAATTAAACTTAATACTTTTACCCACTGACGTCCCTTTGTGCACACAAAACACACTTGATGGCAATAAAATTCATTTAATATGGAAAATTATAATTAAAATGAATTGAGCGACAAAGAGGAGGAGAGACAGAGACAGAGAGAGAGAGACAGTTGGCTGGATGAAGGAAAAGTTTCGTGATAAAATTCGAGTTAATGAACTTCGCCTCAGTTGTCAGTCAATACACATATGAAGGCTATTATAAAACAGTTACAAATACGACCATGTAAAAGTTACTCTGTTCGTTTGTGAATTGCGCAAATAAATATAAAAAAAAATAAAAAGCAAACATATTTTCTTTACATACCCCGTAGACATAACTCTGACTAAAGTGGGTAGCTTATAGGTTGAAGTTGACTGTTTGACTTCGAAACTGGCAAAATGGAATATTTCTTTTGAATATTTTGTTGGGAATTTGAGTTTATGGCATTTACAGGGTATTTAGCATTGATTCTCGACAGATTTAACGTTCGTTTTTAGGCATTTTCCGCTTTTAATTAAACGACAAAAAATGCCAGGCAAATGGCAACAAAATAGGAAGAAGAAAAATTGTATGATATAAAATGTAATAAACTGAAATGAAATGAAAACTGAATTGAAAGTTTATGTCAGCGAAAAAATGGCGGCTCTATCTCTGTTTTCTGCATGTGTTCAAGTGTGTCTGTGTGTGTGTGTGTGTGTGTGTGTGTTGGTATGTGTGCGATACGAACGTCAAATATGTTTGAACAACTTTATTGTGCAAAATGCCAAACATTCTCCAACTTGTAGACTTGCAAGCGCCTTTTTCGCTCTCACCCTCCATCCGTCTCTTTTTCTCTCTATCCTGTTCCATTTTCTGACCTACTACATGTTTGAATCTGTATGCGCGTGTGTGTGTGTGTGTGTGTGTGTGTGTGCGGATTGCTAGGCGGGCAAATCTCATTTGAATTATAATGATGGCGCCGGCAGCTTCACACATGCCCATAGAAAGCATAATATTAAAGTGTTTTTCATGAATCGACTTTGGTATACACTATCTGTGTTAGGTCACAGATAGTGCACAGATGCAGAATGCTCTTAAAGCATAGTTCTAGTTGTAGCTTTTTATTTAACTAGCAGATTTGCAGATTTAAGCTAAATTCTTTCAATAATGAAGTTTTTCTTACAAATGCAACACTAAGTTTTTACTATAATTGACTATAAATTTAGACTAAACAAGCAAATCAGTCGAGGTTGGAAACCCTTCGCAGGTCTTCAAACAAAAGAATTTTCATTATAATGGGATTTAAATATATATATATAATATAGGGTCTCACTCAAATTCGCTCAATTCGCATACATTTGTTTCATGAATAACTTCTGTGTTCAATATCCGATCGTAATGAAATTTGTAGCACACATTGAGAGTAGGATACTTACCATGTTTGCCAAATCTCAAGTCTCTAGCTATAATACTGTACTTGTTCTTCTTCGAGATATGTATGAGGGGGGCGTGGCATCGCAATGAAATTTTCAGGACACATTAAGCCCAAGCTTGTTATCATGTGTGCCAAATCTCAAGTCTCTAGCTTTAACATTGCTTATGTTATGGTGATTTTTCTAATTTTAAAACAAACGGGGCATGATATCGAAAATTGAAAATAAATTTGCTATGCGTATCGTATTCAGGTGTCTACATTCCAAATTTGAAGACTCTAGCTCTTATTGTTGCTGAGATCGACGCGTTCATACAGACGGACGGATGGACAGACAGACGGACAGGTGTCTATTGACTCGGCTATTGATACAGATCAAGTATATATGCATACATACATTCCTACAAATTCATTATACCCCTTTTTTGACCATTTTTAATGGGAACAGGGTGTAAAAAGTGTTTGTGCTTTTGCTTTGTAGGTAGAAGGTTTTATATGTTTTTTATGTCACTTCAAACATATTAAAATATTCATTTGTTGAAAGTATTGTTATATAATTACCATAAGTAATTACTATAAATTATTAAACGTTATGATTTTCACACTCTAGATTTAACATAAGTTTAACGCAATAACGTTTGCTTAAATAATGTTATAATATGTCTAATGGTAACTGATTTTTCTGATATTTAAGGCTATGTGGAGAGTTTGCAACTACTTAAATAGATGGGAAAAGAGTATGTAAATACTTATATATATAAAGTCATTCGGTGTTTTGCAATTCGAACCGTGACCTTCATGCACATATTGTTGCCACTCCTTCTGCCTTAAGCAACAAATATTATTTGATTATTATCTCTGTTCATTAACCGTTTCTAATGGAACGTTAGCTCTGGTATTTTAAAATTGCTCTTGACAATTGATTTATTGGCGCAGAATTGGGCGTGCAAAATTCTAAAACAAACTTGATCTGACTGCACACTATGGGAGTATTGTCAGCAAATTTGGTTGCTCTAACTCTTATAGCGACTGAGTATCAGGTGTTCATACGGAGAGACAGACGGACAGTCGGACAGGCGGACAGGCTGACAGGCGGACAGACAAACATGGATATATCGAGTCGACATATTAACATAACTATTCACCCAATATTTAATAGCATTGATTCCTCATCAGGCCTAGAAGGCCACGTCATTAACAAAACTAATTCATTCCCACGATATTGCTTGATCAGCATTTACTCCCCTATCTCAAACTTAAAAGCCCAAGCCGCCAACAACTGGTGCATACATAAACTAAGTCTCCACATGTTCATCACTTCAACTCTCCACACATTCACAACGATCAAGAAAGCTTTAAGATGTGCATTAAATCTAAGAATCAATTGTAAAATTAGTTTTTAAGTAACCATTGTGAAATAAAGTTTCGAATGAAGTTATATTATCATCTTTACACAATTAATTCTTTTGAAGAATTAATTATCTCAATATTAAATTGTATATATGTATGTCGGAACACGAGGATGTGGTGTCTGAGATAACGGCACGTCTTCTTCTTCCATCATCTGTAAATCAATTTCAGCACAACAAGTCGCCTGAATGTGGTTCTTTGTCGCGTGTTCAGAAACTGACTGACTCGCAAGCCTTTGCTCTCACTCCCTCTCTCTCTCTCTCTCTCTCTCTCTCTCTCTCTCTCTCTCTCTCTCTCTCTTCACTATTTCATCACTCTACGTATGTAATTATTTCATCATCCTCGCTTCGCACGGTATTCAGCAGAACAACGCCAGGCGCCATGCTCATATAAGTTCCACTCAAAATGATGCTCTCTCTCGATTTAACAGAATGTTAACATATTCTCCTTTATTCAATATCGGATTCTCAATAACTAACATAATTTCGGTTACATTCAAATTTAACATATTATGTTTAATGAATCCACGACATATACTTTATAGTGTCGCGATGTTTCCTTTTGCCTCTTAAATACATAGGCACAAACATATCTTAGTTTAGCTTTGGTTATTTCAAATAATTCACTCAAGAACCTTTCAATTTCTAAGCTGAAAGTCAGTAAAGTCTTCACTTACTAGTAGTAAGCTTATGCTTTATGTTTTTTAAAGCAAGTTATCTTAATAACATGTCTAAAAAAGGTTTAATTGCAGTAAAGTTTGATTTAATTAGACGAATATCAAATTCTCAAGATTTGATGTAATAAGTTAAATATTCTAAAAATATATAAATAATATAGAAATCCCAACTTTTCTTCTTTCATTTAACAAATTTTAACGCGCTGTTAACTTAACACAGTTCTATTAACATTCATTTCCATGAGATTTCCAACTTCCAAGTTTTCTTCGCGTCATAAATGTTGTGTGAAACAGGGAATGGAATCTATAAACTGTATTCATGAGCAAAAAGCGTCTTCATAGTTTCATGTTAAGGAGAAAACTTCGTTTTCTCAATTAGCAAGCCAAATTGCTGCAGTTACAAAGAGCAGAAGGCAGCGCATATACCCTAAGGACATAAATACACACAAACATACACATGTATACATGTGTGGGGTAAGAACAGGGTAAAAAAAAACGAAGAAAGAAGCCTGCTTTTGTAAGCCACACACTTGGCCCAGTAGGTTTGCCTGTAGCTGTTGGGCTCAATTTGGTTTTTACAGCGAAGAGTTGGCAGAGAAAAAAAAATGGGAATAAGTAAAAGAAAATGCAAAGTGGTTGAGGGGGGGAAGTAAAGTGACTACACATACCTGAACAAGCTTGCGGCGGCAGTGGAAATATTAACGTCGTTGAGCTCTTGCGCCTGGCGACCGCACAGCCCAGCGATTGTGGCTTGAAGCTTCGCAGCTGTTGCATAAAATCGGAGCACTCCATTAGGGCCACGTCGGCGAAATGCAGATCGCACAGTATTTGGTTCTACAGGGAATGCAAAAGAAAAACAAGAGAAAATGTTAAGAAACAGAGAGGGAGAGAGAGTGAGACAGAGAGAGAGAGAGCTAACATATGTGTGTAAATGATTTATTTAGTTATTTTTGCATCATTTGAAATGAGAAACTGCCCAACGCACAAAAGTATGCAACAGTGTTTTTTCCAGACTAAATTGACCTTATTAACATTGTATATGCATACATGCGTGTGTCTGTGCGTGTGTGTGTGTGTGTGTGAGTGTGTGTGTGTGCTTGTAAGTGATATGCGTGTTGTCTGCATGTGTGTGTTTTGGTTGGTTGAGGGCTCAGGCTCTGAAATCACATTTCATGCGTAATGAGTTCATTTTATGACCTGCACAAAATGAGCAAATGCATCCAAAATGAGCTCTGTTCTACCTGAACCATGTACGTGTGTGTTGTGTATCAGCGTGTGTATGTTGTGTGCAGGATATTCGCATACCTTGAACCTTCTGGCACGTTTCTGGTTCGGGCCAGTCAAATTTAAACCACACGAATTGCAGCGCAGGCATTCCTCATGATAATGATTGTTATCATAGAGCGGAGAAGGTTCTGCAAAAACACAAAAATAAATTGCATTTAATTAGTTATAATTACAACATCAATTTGCTTTATATTTACAGTCAATTTAGTTTAATAATATATAATTTCTCTGCTTGTTGGTGAATATTTCACAGTTTGTCGTTTAATTATTGACTGGGCTTTTAGGGAAATTCAGCATAAATTACAAACATTTATCATTAGATTTTTGAGAAATATATCTAAGCACAATTAAACATAAACTAAATGAATTATTCTTTGACCTAAGCAAACTTAATAAATGAATATTCTCAAATAGTTTAAAGCCTGAGAGTTTTTTCTACCAATTATTTCTTAAAAAATGTGCCCATTCATGAATGGAAACTACAGGGAAATTCGTTCGCATTTTGTGCATATTCTATCAACTATAAATATAAGTGAAACTTAACTATAACTATATAAATGTTTGCCAAATCATGAGTCTCTCTTTAACTATATATACTTATATATTTGCACATATTCACGGCACATGCTAATAACTTTCAGTTTGTAGTCTTTAAGGGTTTATGAATTTGTTTGAATGTTTGTCACATACTCATAATGTGTTTCCACTTGCCTGATTCATTTAATTATGATTTCCGGTGTCGAGCGTTAAATGTGACACACGCACACACATGTGATTATTATTAATATAGCTACTTGATTGCTATGACACTGAAAACAGCCTGACACGCCTACGCCACGCCTACTGCCCCACTGACTCACTGACTGACTGACTGACTTACTCACTGTCCCACTGACAAACTCTAACCCTAAAGCAAAACCCATCAACAGCCATTCATCAACTCAACAAGCAAATTTTTGCGCTTTTCCTGGCGCCGGCTTGCTTTGTGCGTGTGTGTGTGTGTGTGTGTGAGAGAGTGTATCTGTGTGGCATCAATTTGCTTGTATTAGAAACTCATTTCCGCTTGTAATTGAGTCGCTCGACAAACTGTCGACGGCTGCTGTTGCTGCCTTCCCCACCTCGTGCTCTCCTCACCTCCTTTTGCATACCCATTAGCTTGTCCCGTTATGCAAATTAATGAGCATGTTGTAGCTGCCACAAACCCTAACCTACCCCATCGTCCTTCGTCCTTCCACAAACGTTCCCACATCTGGCAGCCAACGACGGACAACCACAATATGCACTGTGTGCTTTTGATGTGAGAGGCATCATCAGTTGGCTGAAGTGATTTGCATTCTGTGGCATTTAACGCAAATGCATTATACAAATTTCAATTTGTGGAGAGCGTTCATGCCACATATGGTTGATTCCCACAAACGAATTCCCACATCAAATCAACGCAAATTCTTTTCAGGCAAACTTCCGGCGAACACAAATTTCAATTCAATCAAATCAATTCATTTGAAATTTGCCAGTGCAAAGTTAATTAATCATTTAGCTTTAAACTATACTAGTAGTTAACACATGTAACCTCTTCAATCTTAACAAGAAAATGAGTGTGTGTGAAATACACAATATCTGCTTATCGAATTTGATTTTAAAAGTATATCTTAAAGCTTTCGATTATGTTTTTAAACAATGTTATTAATATAGTCAAAGTTCTGCCAGAAAGCATCATTGTAGAGAAGTGTTATATAGATAAGTCCGACTTATTTTCGTTACTTATTGATAGTTAAAGATATCAGACTATCAATGGCAATCTATAACTTTAACTAAGTACATAGATCAAGTTTTAGTTGAAGTTAAACTACATTCAGAGGGAGATTAATGAATAAACATTTCCACATAAATTAAAAGATTGTTTAATTATAATTTTTGTTTACTAATTTCCCAATTTTCAAAGTACTTAGTGTTGCAAAATATTGCTTATATCAATTAAAGACTGCATCACAGTGCGTATGCGTAATATTACTATAGTAAAATATGTCTAGAATGTCTGTTTAATTGTAGTTTTTTCTACTAAATTCCCAATTTTAAAGCTGTTTGGTTTTTAGAGTCGCAAAATATTGCTTATATTAATTAAAGACTGCAGCACAGTGCGTATGCGTAATATTACTATAGTACAAAATGTCTAGAATGTCTGTTTAATTGTAGTTTTTTCTACTAATTTCCCAATTTTAAAGCTGTTTAGTTTTTAGATTCGCATAATTTTGTTTATATCAATTAATGACCGCATCACAGTGCGTATGCGTAATATTAATATAGTACAAAAGGTCTAGAATGTCTGATTATTAATCTCTATAACTTTTCGACAACAAACCTAGAAGACAATGTATCAAATTTTGACTTAAAATTAATAAATGCAAGCGCAATTGAATTTTAATAAATATTAAGTATGCGCAACGTGTTACAACTTTGAAATTTGCAAAACATTTCTTAAAGTACAGAGTAATTGCGCGAAATTTGATAGCTCTATTAGCCATAATCGCTGCAATCAACAAATTAATTACACTGCTGGCTAATAAACTTCACAGCAACTTCTGCAAGTGAAAATCTTTCTTCCTTTTCCTGCAGCTTTTCTAAGAACTTGTTCTCCATCTTTTCTCCCCTCGCCTTTTGTTAATAACTTGCAAGTATTTTCTGGTAGCTCAACTCTGATGAACTGTTGCCAAATTAGCTGACCGTTGCAGCTGTTATCCTGTCCAGACTAACAGTGAAAAACGTTTGGCTTCTTGAGTCTAATTGATGCACTACACAAAACTTGTTGACAAAAAGAAAAAAAAGGCGGAGGAAAGGAAAACTTATGCAATGAATGTCAGCAGGGGGCAGAAATCATAGAATTGCATTGTCAAGTGCAAGTCAGCTGCTGACTGTGGGTAGCTGACTGGGTTTTCGGCTTGAGATGAACGACATAAATTACAAAAGCTCCGTGCCAAACTGTAGCCCGAATTGCAGACCAAATCATTTATGGCATCGTCAGCTTCTTCTTCTCCTTCTTCGGTTTTTGCTTTGCTGTGATTGCTTTTGACTTTCATTGGATGGCTTTTTGATTGCGGCACATCGGATAAGGGCTCTTATCTGTGCTTCTTGGCCATAACGAAGCCAAAAGCTGGTCAAAAGAGTCGAATTGCGAGCGCAGAAGATGTGAATATTCCAATAGTATATTTATCGGTATCGTTGCCATTATTTCAGCAGCTATCTATTATATATATAATTTTAATTGTTTCTTGTTTAAGTCATCTATTTAAATCAATTTAATAATATAAAATTATCTATTTTGATGTCAGCCTCTATCAGCATATCATAGGTTATTTATATTTATATCTAGTAGCTTTCTATTTGTATCTGTTTATAGATTTATTCTTATATTTTCTATGCCTATATCTCTTACTAATATTTAAGATTTCTTTGTTGCAATTTATTTAAACTTCCACTTGCTATAACTATTTCTAAAAGTACCCTTTATTAAAGTAGAATTATAGATTGTTCTCAGCTTGTTCTTCACTTTCCAAGTGCAGTTTAAGATCTTAAGAATCTCAAGTTGCAGACCTGTTAAGAAACTTAAGAATGTCTTTTATCCAAGCGACAAATTTGCTAATTGAAAGCCAACCAAATTTTTGGAGCTACCCTTGCCCCCGCCCTCCCTTCTTCTTCACTCCCTTTATCCCTTTCAACCTCTTTATCGCCACCCCCCCAATTTATCCCTTTCATTCGCGTTCTTGTTCTCGCTATTCACAAACTGCGGCATTTGCTTTTATGACATCTACCGCAAGAAAATGGAAACTTTGCATCTGCAATTTGCAATTTTCAGTGAAAGACGAGAGACAGAGAGAGAGAGAAAGGGAGAAATTAGCGAATGAGAGGCAAGAGATTTAAATATAAAATTCATGACTTTGATAAATTATCAACTAATGACGGAAAAGAATGGCAAACTTCTGGTTTTTTGTATAAGTGTATGAGCGAATGCCAACTTTTTGAGCTTCAAATTAAGCGAAAGAGTGTAGTGGTAACACGAGGGAGGGGGGGAGCGGGTTGGGGTTACCAGTGGAAAGTTAAGCAATCGTCCCAACCTTCTGCAACCCCTTGAACCATTGGTATTTTCTTTGTCGAGCGAGTTGCGTTGAGTGTTCTTGTAATTATACCCTTGTAGAGGGTATATTAATTTTGTCACAAATTCTGTGTATTTAATATTATTTTTTTTTTAATATTTAAATATTATTTTTAACTATTATTTAACCTTTTAGTTTAAATGTTTTCTGCAGTGTTCGGCAAGGGTATTAAATCTTTGGCGAGCCGAAGATAGCTTTGGAATTTTTCTTTGTTAATGCCAGGCCAAAACAATGACTGCTTAATGGCTCGTGACTGGCAGTCAGCGTCAGTTGAAGCTCAAGCTCAAACTCAAGTGGCAAGCGGGTTGATGGACAGTGCTGTGGGGGGGGGGGGATGGGGTAGAGGGAGGGGTTAGCAACGAAACGTGGCCTGACAATGCCAACAGATTGTGACTGCAGTGAATTGCATTTTAGGGAGCAATGTACTTACTTCCTCTTCCTTCTTCTCCCTGCCACACCCCCCACCACACCATCTGAGAGTTGCAACTAAGTAGCTGCTGCTGCTGCTGCTATAGTAAAAGAGGCGTGGCAGCTTGAGATGCCGCCCTGGTTAATTGAGCGTAAATAATGACAAAGTGATTGTTTTACAGCAGAAACGAATATAAAGCAAAGCATTTGATTATTCGCCCTATACTAGTTGAATCATCTCAAGATTGTTCAGAAATCAATCGAAGCACTTGTAAGTTTTATCTTAAGAAAGACAAATTATAATACTGACTGCACTTTACTTTATTTAATATCGACAACTCTGTTGCTCTTCCTTCTTCCCGGAAAAGAAGTTTGAATATTGAGTTTGAAGAATTCATATCCGGAATTTCATTGTCATTTTTATCGTATTTTATTTGCTGGTGGGCATGAATTTTGTATTACAACCACAACACGAGCGCACGCGACAGTAGGATACCCTGTACAGGTTTTCAAAGAAAATAATTTGCATTATAATGGGATTTCAATATATCGCTTGAAGTCGATTTTGCTTGCATCGAGAGTAGGTAGCTTGCGATAGTCTGGCAACACTGGACAGCGGCTGTTGATTGTTTATGATAAGCGCCACAGCAGATGAAAGGCAAATCAAACATATATGAACAAACGCGTCTTTTCGCTCGTTATATCGTCGCCGCGTCGCAGCGAATGCGCTGCTACTGCGCTGCGACGCATCTGCTGCGCTGCATAAATTTGTTTCTTGAATAACTTCCGAGTTCAATATCCTATCGTACTGAAATTTGTAGCACATATTGAGAGAACGATACTTACCATGTGTGCCAAATCTCAAGTGTCTAGCTATAAAACTGGTCTTGTGGTTTCAGCTTTTTCAAGTTATGGGCGAAGGGGGCGTGGCATCGCGATGAAATTTTCTGGACACATTAAACCCAAGCTTTTTATTATGTGTGCCAAATCTCAAGTCTCTAGCTTTAACATTGCTTATGTTATAATGATTTTTTTAATTTTAAAACCAACGGGACTTGATATCGAAAATTGAAAATAAACTTGATCTGCGTATGGTATTCAGGAACCTACAATCCAAATTTGAAGTCTCTAGCTCTTATAGTTGCTGAGATCCATGCGTTCATACAGACGGACGGACGGACGGACAAACAGATGGACAGACAGACGGACAGGTGTCAATCGACTCGGCTATTGATACTGATTCAGAATATATATACTTTACATGGTCGGAGATGCTTCCTTCTGTCTGTTACATACATTCACACAAATTCAATATACCCTTTTTTGACCATTTTTAATGGGCACAGGGTATACAAATCTGTGTAAGTGATAAGGAAGATGCTGTGTTACATCTTCTTTCGCTTTGCAGCCAATTTCATTCACTTTCTGCGTTTTGTGACTTCAAGTATGTGTTCTACTTATGGGATAATTTTACTCTATTTACTCTATTACAGTTGTCAAATGTTAGCTAATTTCCTAGTATGTTCTTTTAATGAATGACATTGATTTAATTCAATTAAACTCAATTAAAATACATTTATCTCATTGCATATTACCATTGTGTTATTATTACTTGAAGTAAATGTTCTATTTTTCCTTTACCTATTCAAAGTTTATTACATTAAACGAATGTTATGTAAATTTTGTGCAGAAAATAATTGACAATTTTGATTTTTGTTAAATTTATAAAATTTTTGTCAAATTTTTCTTTTTTACCATTTTACTAACAATATTTTAAAGCGATGTTATCAACACGAGAAAACGAATAAAAGCTGATACTTGAATAATTTCGCTTTTTTCTATCAATCAATAATTGTGCAAAAAGGTGTCGATGTGCTAACTGAATAACTATTTTGCTCTTTATCTTTTAGTCTTAATTGAAGCAGAAACAACATAAATAGAATTTTAAGTATTGCAACTTATTTGCTCTTCATATTTTCAATAGAATTTAAATAGAAATTATTCGTGTGATAAAATTTTTAAATTTAAAATCGATGAAGATTTTTACACTACAAATTCTTGGACTGGTTTAGAAAATGGTTTTAGAAGTAGATTAAAAAGTTAATAAGTGTGCATGAAGTATTAATTTCATAGTAAGTATTATCTATTAATACAATAACTCAAATATCCAAAGAATCTCTTAGTCTTTAATCCAAAAATATTTCTAATAAATATTCGCAAATTCTTACTGACTGTTTTGCTTCAAACTATTAAATGACAATTACTTATAAATCTTTTCCCATTTACTATCTATGTATCTGTAATTCTTTTGCCAGTTTCCGGTAGTCAAACTCTAGCATGTAATCTTTTACAGCTCTCCAACTCTACTTTGAAATCTATATTAAACACATTCATATAAGGGACTTCCTTTTACTTTTTGTTACATCCACAATGCGATTTCCTAATTGTCGATAGATCCATCAGCAGATTTATTGCTGAACAGCCTATCATCAGCCTATTCATATCCTTCAATAACACATCCTCGACACACACTTAACTATTTCCTCCTCATAATGTTCACATTATTGCCACACAAGAAAGCAACACCTGCTTTGTATCAAACTGTACTTGGACTAGAACTTTCAACTAGTAGTAAGTGTGTTGACAGACAGATAAAGAAAGAGAGAGAAAAACTGACAGAAGCAACGTATGCAAGTGAGACAACTATATGAGCTGTTGAAGTAGCAATTAAATCGTGTTGTTCTTTTTTGTTTTTTTCCTTTTGTTGCCCTTGGTTTCTGTCCAGGTGAAGGAGTTGGTAATACAAAAATTACTTATATGCTCGCCAACTGTAATTAGTAGGGTTGCCAGCAACGACCAGGGTTGTCAACGCTGCAATGTGACTCCTGTTTAACTGGGACATTCAGCTCTATTGTCGTTGTCGCATTTGTTGATTGGCGTTCTTGCAATTAAATTCAAGCATACAATTATACAAATTGCTCTGGACTTGCCATAAGTTGGGGCCACTCTGGCGACTCCTAGCTTGCAACATGTAAGTGCATGGGAGCAATCAACTTTCAACTACGAGTTGTCCCCTTTACAAATATGACAGTCATGTGTGGCAGTGGCAGTGTCACTGGCAAAGGGGGTGAGTTGGAGTAGGAAGGGGCAGTTTTTCATTGGAGACTTGAGTCGTTTTTTGGGGGGGGAGGGGGCGGGAGACGTGTGTATTATATTCTATTTCTGTGCTCGGTGCAGGAGTATAATAGCTTTATGCTAATGTATGTCACACACAGAATGAAGCTAAATAAAGCTAGTTAAGTTATTGCATTTTTTATTTGTAGAAATTGTTAATAGATCTAATTATTTATATGTTTCATTTTTTTCTAAGAACCATAAGCAACTACAATAAAATAAGAAAAAAGAAAACATAAAAACCAACAATAAATAGTTTGAATTTTCACATTCAAATACGTGTTTTAATTATATATTTTATCGAAAACAATTTATTGTTTAATATAAACTAATATTTTTCTTGTTTCCACAATTTGAAAAAGCTGATAACAAGAGCAGTTTTATAGCGTAACAGCGCTATGACAGCGCCATAACAGCGCCATAACAGCGCCATAACAGCGCCATAACAGCGACTTAACAGAAACATGTCGCAGCAGCGACGCCACACGAAAATTTCTACTGTACGTGTGCAGGCAGCGCTGCGGCAGAGTAATTCCTTATACGCGGTGCAAGGCGTGTGCCGACCACGGGTTTAGAGCGAGATCAAGCTAGGCCGATCTCCATTGTCTTAGTAGGTTAGAGCGAGATAGCTAATCCATCTGGATAATTAGTGACGGGAGGATACACAATCTAGTGATGGTAGGGTATAAAATCTAGTGATAGTAGGCTTAACAGAGTATTGGAATGTTAACAGACTATCGGCCTGCTACAATAGTAAGGTATGAGATTTGCCTGATCGAGTTGAGGACGGATTGTGCTCATGAGTCATGAGGCATTAACAGATGTTGGGCTGCAGGCAGCGCTGCGACAGAGCTGATTTCATATGATGTCCCAATTTCTAATGTCCACCGAGGTACTCAATTCCATTAATGATCAGCAAACAAATGTCCAGTAAGATGAAGAAGACTTAGAGTGTATTGAAATAAAGTTTTAAATTGATTAAAATTGTTGAAAACAAGTTTGGTTACTTTGTAGTGATAATTTCTAGGTTTTTTTAGTGTGTATTTTTCACAACAAATGCTGTTGGTTCATTTTTGCGATGCATTCAACACGGACTCGAAGTCTGGTAGAGAACTCTCTTTTGTTCTTTTAAATATGGTAATATTTATATTTATATTTATTTAATTTCTTGTCATATTCTGTTGATTTATTTCGTTTGTTGCGGGCAGCGAGTATCTCACAGTCGAGTTGGCTCCTTGTTGTTGTTTTCGGGGCAATGAAATCAGGTCCGTTGAAGTGAAGGGGACAGAGTTGCCGCGTCATTGTGACGGCACCAATGTTTGTGACGGCATTTGGGTCACTTCACTTCAAGGCACATCCATTTTTAATTAATTTGTAGAAGGAGGCGGTGCAAGGAGGTACGACAAGGGGCAGGTCCAAGGGGCAGAGACGAGTGGAGGCATGTAGAGCAAGGCATTGATAAGCGCGTCGCATTGTAAAATCTTTGCCATCATAAATTTTTACATAAACATATACACGGCTGAGACAAAGTCGGTCTCTCTCTGTGTGTCTGTGTGTGTGTGTGTGTTTTAGCGTCGCCAAAAAGTATGCAACATAAATTCCAAGGCCACGCCCATGCGGCACGTAAACACCAGCGGCATAATGCGCCTTTTAATGGAATTAACGTGCGTAAAAATGATTCTCGCTCTAAGGCTAAACGTACTTCGCCATAGATACCCCAAGAATCTCGTTCTTCTTACCCCTTACCCCGCCATTGTCCACCGACGTAGTGGAAGCTTGCAGCAAGCTTTCGCAAGGCACGCAACAATGCCTTGTGGCACATTGCTTCATGCCACACATGTGCGGATCTGTGGCACCAAAGTCGTCGCCTCATCGTTTGGCTTTTTGAGGCGAGTGTTGTGATTAATTTGTGGGCCATTTGGCAAGCAAAACACAGAGAGATACAGACAGAGACAGAGAGAGACAGAGAGAGAGAGAGATAGAGGAAGAGAAACTGTAGCGTCTTTCAAGCGTTGCAAATTTGATTTATAAACATGCAACATTCCAGCCACTTGTTGCAAGCATATTGTCGACCACAAATAGCTTCCGGCTAAACAACAATTAACATTTTTCACCAAAAGAGTTAGCAAACATTTTACCCAAAGGGCTTCTTAGGAATTAAACACATTAACATGCATTTGTATACATTCAAGCTATGCATAGCTAAGCTTTTCTTTAGAATTTTCCTGTCAACAAAAGTTCTTTAAAGTAAGAGAATCACATTCAATTTTATACTCAACTGACAATGAGAATAACATAGATATTATGTCATTGATTTTGATTTCATCTTTAAATCGAATTGCAAGTCGATTATATTTCGATAAAATGCTCATATATTGTGAAAAATTTTGAAGTAATAGTTTTATTTCAAAACCTGCTTTAGATTTGGTTAAGATTTCTTTGAAACAAATCTAAATCAGTTGACGGAACGACACTTTTTGCAAACTGATTTGATTGAGATTTCGTGAGAAGCTGACAAATTAAAGTTAAAGGCTCAAATCAACAAAATATCCGAGATATAGTAAGCCAACTATCTTTCTAAGCCTCTTAAATTAGAGTTTGTTTGAAGAATACTATGTAGTTTAAGAAAGTTCGTTTGCTATTTATTATTTTAATTATGTTTTAGCTGCAATTTAAACATGATCAGTTTCTTTATTGTGTCCATATTCCTTCACTTATTTTCATGCTTCAACTTCATTGACCTAAAAACGCCTTTTTGCTGTCATTTACCTCTGGAACTTTTATATTTTATATCATATTGCAATCACAACAGATCAAACTTTTAGTGTAATTAGATTTCCCTAATTTATGCTGGGCACACTATACATTTTGTATGGAGCAGTTGTGAGCGTTGATCTAAATCTCATCTAAATCAATTTCAGGAGCACCTTTAATGGAATTGTCATATACGTAGAAATTGACAACAAAACAGAAGATCAAGTGTTGGAAAAAAACCCGATAGACACAAAGTGCTCGGCATTATTAAGCACTGTAAACGAGAGACTAAGAACAGAGAGAATCGATCTGTATTCAGTCGTTGCTGGGATCTCGATTAGAACACACGTAGCAAGAAGCGTAACGTAAATTTATTAAAGATTCATTAAGATCTACGACACACATTCATACCAAAACTATTGTTCATTAATTAGAAATAATATAGTTAATATAAATAAATTAAGAAATATAATATAAATATATTGCATCACTGCGAAATAAACTCACTGTCACATATATGACGATAAAAAGACAGCGATTAAAATAATCGAACTTAATTGAGAACTTTGAAAGTGAAAGATTGCATAATCTGCTGACTTCTAGACTTTGATTTGATTGACAATTTAAATGGGTAAATTGATTGATTTTTTGGCTAAAATATAAAATCAAAACTCGGCAAAATGGAAAGAACAACAAAATATTAATTCCTGCATTTGCTTTGATTTGATAGATTTTTGGATTGAAATTGAAATGCAGAAACCTTCATATATCTAGTTAAATGCATAAGTTATTACATTTTAAGTTGCTTAAATAATTTAATTTAATAATGGCTTGACATGAAGAGAATCCAAATATATAAATATCAATCCCTAGACAACAACAAAGAGCAAAGACAACAACAAAGAGCAGAGGCAACAGCAACGGGTTAAGGCAACGTAGGCGAATTCACTCTCAGGCGAATTCGCACGACCATAACCGAGCGACCAAAGAAGATCGGAGACCGAAAGGAAGAAGGCAGTTGCAGTTCGGCCTCTGTCGGGGAAGGTTGCGAGAACATCAGCTCAACGAAGAATGAAGATAACTAAGTTGCTATCCTCTATAAAAGTACTGTATTTACTCAATTATATAATAAACCCTATATATTTATATCTATATATTTGATAGATTATCGTAAAAGACCAGAGATATATTTTTATACCCTGTGCCCATTTAAAATGGGAAAAAAGTTGGTATAATGAATTTGTGTGAATGTAACCGGCAGAAGGAAGCATCTTCGACTCTAAAAAGTATACATATTCTTGATCAGTATCAATAGCCGAGTCGATTGACACCTGTCCGTCCGTCTGTCCGTCCGTCTTTCCGTCCGTCTGTCCGTCTGTATGAACTCGTGGATCTCAGCAACTATAAGAGCTAGAGACTTCAAATTTGGAATGTAGGTTCCTGAATACCATACGCAGTTTAAATTTATTTTCAATTTTTGATATCAAATCCCATTTGTTTTCAAATTGTACAAATCCCCATAACATAGGCAATTTTAAAGCTAGTTCTTTTATGTAGATATGTGACTTTTTCGTTATTTGAGTCTTGCAGAGTTTCTGAAGTTAAATCGAAACGATATGCAAACCAAGTGAGCAAAATATTCAGTTAATGCAAATCGAATGCCAAAGTTTTTGGCCAATTCTAATCAAAGGGTTGCCAAGTGTGATGTGGTGTTTGAAATTCCCCTGAGTTGTTGTTTAATTGTTAGGCACAGCAAGAAAATCTCCAGAGGCCACTTTGAGAAAACATTTTAGCATATATAGTATAAGCATATTTATGGGTATTCTTCAGACATGTCTTTAAATAACTATATATATATATATATATATTTAAACAAGAATATACACTCACACACACACACGCAGAACTGTGTGTAGCTTTGAACTTAGCATATAAAAAAAACGAAAGAAAGTTTCGGTTTGGTGAAGTGAAAGGCATATGGAGATTTGAGCTCCGGGCGCCCACAAAAGCGAAAACAGAACCCAAAGTGCAACAAAAGTTAATTCAGTTTTGAAATGGTTTCAAGCGCGCAAATATTTTTCATATAATATACACACATACACACACACCTCCCGCATGCGTGTGTGTGTGTGTGTGCGTGTGAAAATCTTATGTTTGCGTGCCGAAACGAAAAGCGAAAAACTTTTGTAAAAAGTTTTGGCAAGCGAACAAACCGAATTTTTGCCAAGGTTCTTTTTCTAACCTCTAACGACTAGTCGCACATTTGTATACCCTACTAGTATGTTTATATTTGAATAATTTAATTCAGCGTGTATGCTCTATGAAAGTTAACCTACTGAATACTTGGACTACCGCAGTCTGTGTCAATTTCTTAAAGCCCAGAACATTCGTCGACCCTTTTGTTAAAGTATTTGAAGTACTAGTAAGGGAAACTGTGTCTCCCCCCCCCCCCAACTTCCATACAGACGGCATGAATTCGTTGGCAATTCCCAAGGGCTGCTGACTGGCAAAAGCCTAATAAATATTGAATTATGCTGAAGATAAAGGGTATTTCATAATCCGGCTGATGCTCGGAGCTGTCGACTGTTGACGATTTGCGTGCACAGAGTATTAGCAGGCACTGTCATCGTCATCGGTCAACGTATCCCCCCCCCCCAAAAAAAAAAGGGAGTTCGTATTTCCCTCCGTCTTTTCTTTTCGGCTGGATTTAAGTTGGAAAAGGTGACTCAGCGTGGGGCAGAAGGGTCAACCTATGTCGGGTTGTATGCAATCTTTGCTTATTCACTCACATCCTTGTCTGTGGCCATCTTCTTGTTCTTCCTAGTCGCACGTCCTCGTTCTCGTCCTCGTCTTCGTCCTCGTCCTCGCTCAATCAATGTCAGCTATGTCGTTTCGTACTAGAAAACTTTCGCCTCAGTCAGTTTGCCTTTGATGCTGTTCTCCTGTCTGTCCGCCTGTCTGTCCGCCCGCCTGTCCCCCCGCTTGTCTGTCTGTCTGTCCGTTCGTTGTTTTCTGTCTGTGGTCATGCTACCCTGCGCCGCCCAACGACTTGTCCTGTGTCCTCTGTTCTCGCCTTGTCCTGTTTGTTGTAGTTAAATCATTCGGAATTTTATTGAGTAAACTGTTTTGTAATTATTTTCATCTGCCGCTGCTGCCACGTCATTTCTAACCCACACTCCCCCTTCCATCCCCTGCTTCATTTCCCTTTATTCCTGTTAGACTTTCACTCCCATCGTTATCCTTGCCACCTCATCGTTGTGATTCTGTCTCTATGTCTTTTGGCTGCTCCAATTAGCAAAGCATCAACATGTTGCGGTCCTTGGTCTGCCACTTGCCATTTTTTCTTATTTTTTTCTATTTTTTTATTATTTATTTTTTTTACACTAGCAGAGATTTTGCTGGTTTGGCAAGAGACAGAGAAAGAGAGAGACAGAGACAGAGAGAGAGACAGTAGTGGGGGCGGGTTTCGGTACGATTACTTTCTGTTTCAACGGTGTTTGGGGATTTGGATTCAAAGCTTGTTGAAATTTTCTAGCACCGCATATCAAAAAAGTTGGACAAGTCACGAAATGTTACATGAATCACAACTGTGTTTAAATGCATTAATTATATACATCTATATATAATTTATATCTAATAAGATACACTTAATTGTATGGGAAGTAATTGAAATTAATATAGAAAGCTGAAATACGAATATTATTATTGCAAAGTCAGTATGGAGACAAAATTATGATATACTTTTAAATGATTGTCTCAAAAAATATATAAGAGTGACAAAAACTGACCATGGAGTTGGCTTAAAGTCACTAAATGATCAATTCGAGGTATCAGTAGGAATAAGTTGTAATTGAAGTGATATAATTATGAATTAGATCCAATCTACTCCCTTCTTCTCCCTTTGACCCGACAATATTGTGTTTTAAATAACTTCCGAGTTTATTATCCGATTGCTAGCTCATAGGCGGATCAACATATTAAATTTCGTGTTTCTAGCTTTTATAGTCTCTGAGATCTAGGCTCCCATACAGCCAGACGGACGGACAGACGGATGGACGGACAGAAAGACAGACGGACATGGCTATATAGACTCGGCTGTGTCAGACTTCCTTAGAACGATTAGGCATATTGTAACACTACTGTTAGTAAAACAAGCAGACAGTCTGGAATCACCAGAATGTGACCATGGACGAGATATTACTCTGAATTTACAGCTAAAGGCATTAGAACAATATAGATTCAAGTTAACTTAGTGCTGTACATATTAAAGTTTACTTTAGAAAAGCTCGACTTTTCTCAAAAAAAAAAACTAAATGATAAAACATATTCAACAATATTTCTTCCACACTCTGATATCTGTTAAACTTCCAGTTAGTGCAAGTTAATTGGTTAGAGCTCTTGATTGTTGGTCTTCAAGGCTATGAGGTTTATGTATGTAGTACGAGTACTATATGCTTATATATTAGAATAAATAAAGTTTAATATGCATGTTGTAAATAGTTATGTGTGTGAGTATATGTGTTAGTTAGTATGCCGCACAAGTCACCAGACTTAATTAAATTCTTAACGTTTGCTAAACACAACAACAACAACAAAAGAGGAGAGAAGAAAAAAAAGCAACCAACTTAAGGAAATGCTGCTAACGACTAACTACATGCTGGCCAAATGAAAGCAATAACTTCAAACTTCAACACCAATACATACACATACAGACACACACACACACACTCGCACACATACACATGTCATTTAAGTTTTATACACATTGCCGTCTAATGGGTCAGGTGATTTTCTATTGTCGTCGCCGGCTGCCGTCTCCTACTTCTTTCGCGCTGGTCTCTCTGCATGTTTAATCTAAATTACTAAAATATACACACACTCACACACACACACACCAACACACACACGCCAACACACACTCTCACACACAGGAATTAATGAAGGGAAAGAGAGAAAGTTGTGTCCCTGGACGTTGCTTTGTTTGAACTGTTTTATTTTATACCATTGTAGCAGGTATCATAATTATGTTCCAAAATTTGTAACGGCTTCAACCAAATATTTAACATTTACAAATTATATACTTATATTCTTTATCTGGATAACGATCTAAATCGGTATTTCCTTTTTATTAAAAAACTATAAGGATCTATTAAGTTTGTCAACAAACAAAATGTGCGCAACAGGTCTAAGGAAGTCTGGCAGAACCCATAAAGTATATATATATATATATTCTTGTTCAGCATCAATAGTCGAGTCAATATAGCCACGTCCGTCTGTCCGGCTGTCCGTCTGTCCGTCTATGAGTATGAGTGCCTAGATCTCAGCGACTAGAAGAGCTAGAGTCACCAAATTTGGTATGTTGGTTCGTCTATGGGCTAAGCAATACTAGTTTCTGTTAAAACTTTTTCACGCTCCCCTCCGCCTCCGTGAATCGAAAACAAAATCACATAAGGGAACCATTAGGGTTCCAATGTATTTTGAAAATTTCATCGCAATCGGATACTGAACTTGGAAGTTATTCAAAACACAATATTACTCAGTGTCGGGTCAAAGGGAGAAAGAAGAGCTCATTGACATTGATTTATATATAAGTATCTAAGTTTCTTACTATTATTTTCTTTTTGAAGAATAAGTAAAGGGTCTGTCATAGTCGACTTTGACTGTAGCCTTACCGACTGACTGGTTGGTATTGTGATCGATTTTTTTAATATTCCATTCTTTATGTACTTTTAAGTCTTACTTCGATTGTGCTTTTCTGGGTTTTCCCATTCCTATCATAGATGTTGGATCACTTAATAATATTTTAAATATCCAAAAAAACAAGAAATAATTTCCATTAAAAATGGAACATTTCTGTTATACTTTTTTATATTTATACTATTTTTTTTTAAGATTTTAAATATTCCCTCACTTTTTTTTTAACATTTTTATATTTTATTTAATTCCTTCTCTTTTTAATTTAAATTTCTATATAGTTTTCAATGCTTAATTTAAAATCTTATTTTGACATTAAATTATTTAAATCAGACTTCAATATCATATAGCGAAAAACTCTGTTGCTTCTTTAGATATCTGATAATTTATACCTTCAGACTACCACTAACATAAGGGAAATTGAGAATTTCTATGTTTCCTTTAACTATATTAACTACATTAAATGATTGTTGTATTCTTATTTTCATATAACTTGTTCTTTAAGTTACTTATAATACAAACGCATTTTTCTTTAATCTACACCTTTTGGCAAAGGGTATTAAATGTTCGGCGTGCCGATGATAACAATTCTATCTTGTTTCTTTTCGTCCTTGCTGTTTGCATTTCCTCCCAACAGCATGAGCATGTCTCTCTGTGTGCTATAGTGTGTGTGTGTGTCTGTGTGTGTGTGCTTTGTAGGTGTGGCTTGTCACTGTCCAGCGTGTGCGTGTGTGCGTGTTGTGTGTGTGTGTGTGTGTGTGTGTGTGTGTGCGTGTGCGTTTTTCGTGTTTTAATGAATCTGTAGCCTGGGTAGCTTGCCATTCTATTTGTAAATGCTGTTAATTGAGCTAAAGCTAAACGCTATGTCTCAGCGTCGCCTTACCCCCTTATCATTCCCTCCCTCTCCCTCTTTAATCAACCCCCTTCTCTGGGTTGCCCCCCTTGACCCTGGTCAATGTCCAGCGTGTTCCATTTGGCGTCTGAGGCTAACCCACCTGACGGGCGACTTCAATTAGTGAGTGTTGGCAGCGCTTTAATTCTAGTCGTTGCTTTGTTATACTCTGTAATCACATATCACCATATGGGGTATACACGAAGTGAACTGAATGAAATATGATTTACCCATAAAGTATTTTATGCTCTCAACACACCTGATATCGTATATAATACCATCAGGAGAAATGAATAGCATTTATATTTAGTTCTTACTTTTGGGACTGTCTGCTTTTGTGGTTTTTTCTTAATAGGGTATTTGCTAGTCGTTCCTTTTCGCTTAGGTCTATCTCTAACCTGTTTTTTTGTTGTCAAGTTGTGCGTTAATTTGATTTTATGAAACTACACACAATATTAGTATGCAATGACCAATTCATAAAATAGAATATCAAACCAAATGCCTTTTAACTCAGTCTCAAATCGTAACAAATTGCTATTTAGAAATTAAGAAAGTTATATGTTGAATCAAATAAGGAAAGTCGGAAAAAGAAAATAAGCAGCAAATCCCCAATTAATATATACAATTATCTAGACCATTTAATTATTGCAATATCTAGCTCTGATATTCTGGAAGACGTTTATAATAATATATTATATTTATTATTTTATGCAATTAATATCTATTAATTGTATATTCATTCTTTTGTTCATTTGATTTATTTTTTTCATTGAATTTCTTACATTTCTTGAAATCCTTCAATCAAGTCGTTCGATAAGTCGTTCAATTGTTCATTCTCGTTTAATTAGCTCACTTGTATCATTTAAATTGTTTCAATGGTCTAAATCTAATTTATTTAAATGCTTACTTAACTGGGCACCGCATTCTATTACATAGTATTTTTTATAATTTTAATATTTGGTAACATAGGCTTTGGCCTTTACTACTACCCATTTACATGATTTTGGCATAGATTTTAAGCAAGTTCTGGCATTGTTCTCTTGAAATAGAGTTCTAAATCAGATCTCGCTACTCACTTAAAAGACCGAAAAAATGAGATGGAATCGCTCAGAGTCTGAACAGCAACCCTTTTTATTATACCCTTGCAGAGGGTATTATAATTTTGTCACGAAATGTGTAACGCATGAAAGCAGACATCTCCTACCCTATAAAGTATATATATTCTTGATCAACATCAACAGCCTAGTCGATATAGTCATGTCAGTCTCTTCTTCTGTTCGTCTGACCTTGTGACCGTCTGTCCTTCTGCCCGTCTGTCCGTCTGTCCGTCTGTTTCTATGCAAACTAGTCACTCAGATTTAGAGCTATCTGGATGAAACTTTGTACAGATCAGTCTTTTTGCTGCAGGCAGTACATATGTCGGAACCGGCTGGATCGGATCACTATACCATATAGCTGCCATAGGAAAGATCGGTTGAAGAGTGCATCAGGGCTCTGAAAGTGTATGAAATTTTTGGCGTGATCTAAATAACAAAGAGTACTGACTTACTGCACCCTACTGGTTTTCGATTCGTTCGTGTTCTCGCTCTCGGGTTTCGGGTTTGAGCGTAAGACACGAATCGGTCTCTTACTGACCGTTCGATACAAATAGAACCGTTCGTCGCTCAGCTACTGAGAGTCAGTAAGTGAGCAAAGCAAAGTTGCGTTTGCTTGTGTTGTTGTCTTATAGGCTATTTCCACGAGCAGCATCATTCGACTCATTCACTCACATCTGGATGAGCCCGATTTTTGGATTTCCACGAGCGAATGACTTACTGTAAACTGACTGTATATATACTATATATATATATATATATATATATATATGCTAAACATTGCTTATGCCGAAAATAGCATTCCGTAAAAATTAAAAGTGATTGGGGCTCGTATACTTAAAATCATAAATTTGATTAATTCATTCGAAATATTGCTTTAATTTTTATTCAAATTCAATTTTTTACTTAAGTTTCTAGGAGTACTAGGACAGTTTCATATGAATACAAACTAACTCTATAGAGTAAGTTTCCAAGTACGCTATCGCTTTTAGCTTTGGGGCCATTTATTTCTGGTTAGACGACATTGCCAGAGGCTCAAAAACTAAACAATACAACAACTGCAGTAAGTAAGGGGCAATTGGGGTCAGTCTATACACACACACACACACACAGACACACACACACACAGAGAGAGAGAGAGAGAGAGAGAGAGAGAAAGAGAGGCACAACCATCTGGTATATAGATAAATAACAATGGGAAAGGCAAACGGGAAATGTTTGGCCTTCCACTTTCGTTGGGCAAACAAATGCCGCATTCCCAATTGCCACGAAACTAAAATACTGTCTCAATGAAAATAATAATAATAAAATTATTATTATTATTATTATTATTATCATCGTTATTATTGTTATTATTATTATGACTATGGCGACTTCTGTTTATGTTTCTTTTGGAAGAAGTGGGAAATATTTGTATGCTCGGCAATCGGAATATTATAATTTTGTGACTACGTTTGACGGTATATGAACAAATATAAACTATATAGTACTTAGTAGTATACTCAACCATGTTTGGTTTCTTTTAAAATTTTGTCACGATCCCAGTTTTAAACTTGAGGCACACATAATATTCCGATATATAATCTCCAATTGAAACTGAAAATTTCATTACGATCGATGTGCAAAAGAGTTTTCTATTTTTGGTTTTCTTAATTTTTCATTCATGTGGGTTGGTAGAAAGCTGTATGTACACAATTCCAATTGTTAGAAGATTCCCAGACAACGACGAATGAGAAGATCCCTACACAACGACGAGTAAGAAGATCCCTAGACAACGACGAGCAGCAATGTTGCAAACATGACGGCAACAAAGATGCAAACCAAGCGACGGCGAATTCGCAAGGCGGCGAATTGCAAACACGATGATCAGCAGAGACGTTCGACACGACGAGAGCGACGAGAGGGAGTCGAGTGATAAAGTTCAAGGTGTAAGTTCTACCTACGTTCGGCCTGGTTGTGTGAACAAAGAGCATAAAGACGCAGTTTGTTTAATTACAATTTACCATTTCCTTTATATTAATAAACTTAATCTTTAGTATTAATAACCCCAAATTCATATTTCCTTTTGTTATATCCTCTTTATATATTTCTTAAGAATTTTATAGACATTAAGTGTTTACTTTTGTGTAAATGGAAAATATGTTTAAATTTGTAGGGGAAATTGAATATTATTTAGTTTGCTGGCACTCAAAACTGCAAGTACTGATGATAAGCTGAGTATCTGACTGTGGAGCATACTCGACTCTTGCGCTCTTACTTATCTTGCCTCATTTTTTGCGACACTCGCCCCCCACCGTCCAAGTTTCCTGTTCCCTCCCTCGACTGTCTGTTCGACTGTCAAATATTTCAAGAAATGACAGCTGTTAATGGCATTATACAAGTACATTCTGAGTTGGACATTGTGCCGAGGTTCAGGTGAGTCGCCACTTGATTGAGTCGCCGCTAAGTGCTGCTGATAGCTGCTGCTGGGAGAGCTGTTTTCCCAAAATCGAAACGAAAACGTAGCCAAAACAGGGTGGAAGAGTAAGAGAGAGAGAGAGGGGGGGGGGGGCAGTTCTTGTACCTTTAGATTGATGGCATCGATGGCTGGGCAGTTGGTTGGCGCCGTCGGTTGTTTATGGCCAGTACTTGAGTGTTTGGCCCAGAATTGCTGCCATAACAATTTGCTTTTTATGTTCTTCGGCACAAAACAACAAAATACGAATAAAATAAAATAAAAAAAGAAAGAAAAGAAATATGTAGAAAACTGTTGCAGATTTTTGAGCCTTGTGTGCGGCAGCTGTTAAAAGCTGTTTGCAACATTTGGCCGAAATGAGCTGCGTTATGGCCCGGTTGCCGCAATTCAAAATCCTCCACATTCATCCACGCCTTCCTCGGCAGCAAATCCATCAGTTAGTCAAACAAAACTCATTTATAAATCAATTAAAGAGTCGACAGTCCTGTGACTAGTTGGATTAATAAGCTAAAACAAAATCTCCTCCTAGCTCATTTAATTGGAATCATTATAATTAATCCGTCAGTTAGTCAAACAGGATATTTGAGATACATTGGACCAACTTAATTCGAATAGATTGGAAAAGTCGAGTATGCTTAAATAGTTGTATCTATGATTGAAAAATTAACATAATAACTAACTAACTGACTATTGATAAAAGTCTTACATATTATAAATAAACTCATGAAAGAAGCTAAAAGAAACAAGCCGGTCAGTCGAGCGGACGCGACAGTAGGATACCCTGTTCAAGTCTTTAAAAACGTATTTTGTTTTGAATGCTATATCGTCTAAGATAATCGACAGTAGCTTGTTTGCGATAGTCTGGCAACTCTGGAAAGCGACTGCGTAGCTTTCAGTGTAGCATTCAGCTTTTTTTTTACATCGATACAATGTATAGCGCCACTGCGGCCAAAATCATCAATTTGATCCTGGTCATTACGGTATTGAGGACACCATATACATGAATTCCAGGATAGGACGAACTAAGGGAACAAAGAGAAGTTTAGTGGTGAAAGGGTCGTTGAATTCTTTCGAACAGCGCTTAATAAAACCAAGAATTCCCCTAGCCTCATTAATTATAGTGGAGATATGCAAATTAAAGTTTAATTTGCAATCGAATATAACTCCAAGGTCTTTCACAGTTGAAATACGATGCCGTGGAGTATTGTCAATCGTATAACTGAATAAATGGGGCCTAGTGCGGTTATATGTCATGAGCATACACTTAGAACAATTCAAATACAATTTATTGGCCGAACACCATAATTACATAGCATTCAAATCATCTTGTAAACGATAATGAAGTGGGGGATCAGTGTATGAGAAAATTAGCTTAACATCATCTGCATACAGAAGAATATAGTAAGCATGCCATGTTTCATAAAGCACACCCATACAAGCAAACGTGCGCATATATGTACATACTTGGACACACACACACACAGAGAATCGAAATGCGAGAGCGAGCGTCACAGACGTGCTCTTCGTTCTGGTGTCTGTCCAAGACTGAAATCGTTTGCTGCGCTCTCGCTCTTTTGAGTGTCGATCGTTCGCTCTGGGACTTCAAGACTTCGGCTACTAACGAACGGGGCTGTATAACTTCGGTTATTCAGGGATTCTATGCTTGCAGCAATCGATGTTTGACGCCTCTATGTATTGTATGCTTAGTGATATAAGACTGGGACATAGGAATATAAGAATGGGACATAAGAATATAAGAATGGGACATAAGAATATAAGAATGGGAATATAAAGATCTACTATTTATCTTAATGAGAATCCATATATTAAACTTACTAACTCTGACTCACTCTCAATCTATTTTAACTGAACTTATAGACAAATACTATGTAAAACAAGGTCTTAAGCGTGACTGACTTAGCAGCTACCCTCTAAAGAGACATTTAAAGTAATGAAATTTAATTCGCAAATCGTAAACTAATTCAAGCTATAAAAGATATCGAAGATATTGCAGACAGAACTTATATTATATTATTAATATAAACAGTTGGACCAGACTGACATACGAAATTTAAAACAATCGCTGAATCCACTAACCAAATATAATAAGTTTAGCACTAATCCATCAGTTGGTCAACTCAACTTATTAACAAATCAATCAAGTATGCATCTTGCGCACATTTATAATTGAACTTGCCAACTCACATACTCGTAGTAAGTATATGAAAGGCCTTGAGCTTCATAAATCAATCAAGTATAATCCATCAATTAAACGAAACCGAAAGGACCATGGCAATACCCAATACCCAATACCGAATACCCAATACCCAATGGCCAAATACCCAATGGCCAATACTCAATGGCAATAGCAACATTATTAATGCATTCATAAACCTATCAATGGCTAATGAAACGTGCACATCCACAACCAAGACGAATGGAGTCGACTCGAGCCTCAAAGTCAACATCTTGACCTTGGCCAGCTATTGGTCTGGCTAACGCAGCCGTTATGCGAGTTAACCAGCATTCAACAATGGAGTTTCAGCTCACATGAAAGTGTTAGAAACCCCATTGTTCGTTCCCTAATGGACCACAATGTTGCGCTCTCATTTGTTGCCATTTCATTCTGGTATTGGGGACACATCTAAAAATGTAATGCCAGCGGCACTCATAAATTAAAGTTGCCATTTTGCACCCTGAATAAAGGGAAGAAAAAAAAAGGGTGGAGGGGAGGTAAAACCCTTCTCCATCACCCACAATTCCTTCAGGCTACTACTGTTATGGTCAACGTTTTGTATTTGTTGTTACATCGTCAAAGTGCAATTATAAAAATTAACAGAGGCGTGACCAGGTGGACAACTAATTGGTGTGATGCTAACCCCCTTGGAGTTGTCTCTCTCTGTGTGTTGCCCCGAAGGCAGTGTAAGGGGTTTTTATGACAGACCGATAGATACCCTAACAATTTTTAAGTGTAGTCAACTTTTTCCTAAATTGTTATTTGCATTTCAACAAGCATTTCGAAAAAAATCCAATCTATGTTTGTCCCGTAATCGTTTAGTTTAAGTCCTTTTTCAAATCTAGATCAATTTTTTTATTTAAAACATAACTAAATTTAATAACCCTATCTGTTCTAGTATTTATTAAGTATTAGTAATGAAAACATTTAGTATTTTAACTCTTTGTCGTAAACTCTTACATTTAAAATACAAAAAGTAAATAGTATCTCAAAGTGTACAGTCAAAATGTACAAGTAATAAATGACGAGATAAAAATCCGTAACTCTTTTGGCCGTAGGCATTAACTGAAGTTCGTCTAGGACAGTGGCAAAGACTTGCTAGATTTAGAAAGATACCCTGTATAGTAAGTTCTATATAAAGTTCCATAAGTTGAGATGCAAATACAATAAACCATAGCGCATTAAACCCATAATTTTCAACATTTAATTACTACAGGATACACAACCATCAGTCGCAGTCTCTTGAGGAGCTTTGGCATCGATAAAATGTACAACAATTAATATTAAATATCTTTAAATTCATGATAAGCTACAAAACGTTTATTGCGACAGACAAGGCTTAAACTTTATGCCAACACTTAAACGGACTTTAAATGCATTTATTCATGGAATTAACGACTTCAATTTGTTTTACACTTAAACCTAGAAAACCTAAAAAAAAGGGATAGTAGAAAACAACAAAACAACAAAAATGTGAAGTGAAATTTACCGGAATTTACTAAGAAATTTAACTAAAAATTCATGAAAAATTCATGATAAATTTGTTAAAGCACACGTTATGCAAACGTAAATAATTTGGTTCCAGCAAAAATACGAGTTTGTTATTCCTAATGGTGAATCAATCAATTGAGCGACAAGTTAGTTAGTTATTTAACTTCTTGTTTAACGAGCTGTCAACTACTTAGTATGATTTTGTTTTGATTTTATACCCTGTGCCCATTAAAAATTGGCAAAAAAGGGTATAATGAATTTGTGTGAATGTAACAGGCAGAAGGGAGCATCTCCGACCCTATAAAGTATATATATTCCTGATCAGTATCAATAGCCGAGTCGATTGACACCTGTCCGTCTGTCTGTCCATCTGTCCGTCTTTATGAACGCGTGAATCTCAGCAACTATAAGAGCTAGAGACTTCAAATTTGGAATTTAGGTTCCTGAATACCATACGCAGATCAAGTTTATTTTCAATTTTCGATATCATGTCCCGTTGGTTTTAAAATTAGAAAAATCACCATAACATAAGCAATGTTGAAGCTAAAGACTTGAGATTTGGCACACATGATGAAAAGCTTAGGCTTAATGTGTCCTGATAATTTCATAGAGATGCCACTCCCCCTTCGCCCATAACTCGAAAGAGCTTATAACAAGAGCACTGTTATAGCTAGAGACTTGAGATACACGGTAAGTATCCTACTATCAATGTGTGCTACAAATTTCTATACGATCGGATATTGAACTTAGAAGTTATGCAAGAAACAAATTTATGACAAACAATCAACAGGCGCAGTCCAGTGTTGCCAGACTATCAGAAGCTACCTACACTCGATACAAGCAATATCGACTTCAAGCGATATATTTAAATCCTATTATAATGAAAATACTTGTCTTTGAAGACCTGCACAGGGTTTCCTATTGTCGCGCCCGCTCGACTGATCGGCTTTGGTTTTAATTGTTAAGCTACTTATTTGTTGCGTTCAAAATAGTTTCCTTAAGGTAAGAGCTGTGCTTTAAGCTCTTCTTGATAACTTCATTTGCATATATACTAGTGGCAACGTCGATATGTTATCAGAAATAGAAAATTATTACAGACTATATACTCGTTAAGTGGTAACTATGTTGTTAAAATGCCTAGTTGAGCTTGTGGTGATCTGGCATCACTAAGATCCACAGATTACGATATTTTTGTATTGCAAATTATTATATCGATGTTTCGATATATTCGACATGTAACACACCACCAGAATGATTGTACAATTCTCTTCTATTCAAACCATCACCAGAGAATGACCTATAAAATAAATTATATATTGTGGATAATACAAGACTGAAATAATCACGCCTTTATATTAAATAGTGACAATAAACCAAAAACATACCATAAATTGGTGACCCCAAATAGTTCAAATACGCAACCAATCGTCATATTCACATTTCATCACAAATTTCTGCCAAATACACACTTACATACATACACGCAAGCGTTCCGCGAATTGCAACTACGCAGTAGCATCATTTCAAAATGGCGGGTGATGAAAGCTTTGAAGACGCCGAAAACGAAGTAGAAATTGCAGCCAATGTGAATTCTGTTTTCGTCAAGATGCCCTTTCCTCAACTCAGCAGTGTCACAAACATTGAAATGTTTTTTACCAAGCTTGAAAGCTGGTTCTTGCTTCAAGGCATCGGCGCTCGAAAAGAGCATGAGAAGTACGCAGCTGTCATCGCATACGCAGACACCAAATATCTCGAGCAAGTGCATGATCTTGTACAGAACGAGCCACCAAATAATCCGTACACCACACTCAAGCAGGCGATACTTTCTAAATTCGCAGAGTCGGAAATGGTACGACTCGATAAACTAGCAACCGGAATCCAGCTCGGTGATGGACGCCCTAGCCATCTACTTAGCCAGCTGCAGCGAACAAATGCCACTAATGACGAGTCTGTTGTCCGTCGTTATTGGATCAAACGCTTACCTCCTGCAGCTCGCGCCGTCATTGTGGGAATGTTGGAGAGCGCACCAAATACTTTACTGTCGCAGCTTGCTACTACAGCCGATGCTGTCATGGACTCGCTGAACTACGCAGCAGCCGACAACATTTCAGCGCTGTCACACAACAACACTGGCTCAATGCAGCCAAAGGACGATCGCATCAGCCGTCTCGAGAAGCGCATCAACGAACAAGACAAGATGTTCCAGCAAATTAACAGCAAGCTCTCTCAGATCCTTGGCAACAACAGCAACAATCAACGCTCACGCAGCCGTGGTCGATCACAGAGCAACAACCGCAGCAACACACCACAAGCAACCAGCACATCAAATCAATGTTGCTGGTATCATAACAAATACGGCAGCAGAGCTCAGCATTGCCAAGCACCATGCTCGTTCAAGTCAGACGATGCCAACAACAACACAAAAAACTAAGCTCGACCGTCGAGGAACAAAAAGGCAACTTCGACGGCCCACCCACCAATGCCTTGCATCACAATTCAAGACTTAGAATACAAGTAAATTCCGTTACAACATCAAACAGACTCTTTATTCCCGATTTCCAGTCTGGCAGGAAGTTCCTCATCGACACCGGTGCGGACGTTTCTGTCATTCCAGCTACAACTATAAATCGACGTTTAACATCCAGCAATGAAAATCCGCTTTTTGCAGCAAATGGTTCACTAATAAAGACGTATGGTACAACTCGTCTCATCCTTGATCTTGGGCTACGCCGTTCATATACTTGGATATTCATTATTGCTGATACCACCCAACCAATCATAGGATCAGATTTCCTACGGCATTTCAATCTTCTCGTCGACATGAAACAAGGGAAGCTAGTCGACGCGCAGACATTGCTAGCTCGAAGTGGTATCTGCAGTCTACAAGCATCAGCAGCATCTCCCAAAATATTCAGCACATCCTGCCCATTCTCCAAATTACTGGAAGAATTTAAGGATATCACGCAACTTAACGTTTCAGCACCTAAGCCAACAGCAGCAGATGTCACGCACTGCATCGACACCAAGGGTGCACCAACATTTGCAAAGCCACGTCGCCTCACACCGGAGAAATTCAAAGCTGCAAAGGCAGAGTTTGAATACCTACTCAAAATCGGCGTGTGCCAACAGTCAAAAAGCCCATACGCATCCCCTTTGCACATGGTTCGCAAAGCAACAGGCGATTGGCGACCATGTGGCGACTATAGAGCTCTAAACGCACAAACCGTTCCGGATCGATATCCTCTGCCACATATACAGGACTGCACACATATTTTCTATGGCAAGAAAGTATTCTCCAAGATCGATCTCAACCGTGCATATCATCAAATTCCGATCGAGCCACGTGATGTTCCCAAAACAGCAATAACAACTCCATTTGGTCTATTTGAGTTTACCCATATGACATTTGGATTGTGCAACGCTGCACAAACGTTTCAACGCTATATGGATGCAGCATTCAGGGATTTGAATTTTGTTTTCGTCTACGTCGACGATATTGCCATAGCATCCGACAACATGAAGCAACACGAGATCCACCTCCGTCAAGTTTTCGAGCGACTCCGACGTTTTCACCTCACCATCAACCCTGGCAAATGTCGTTTTGGACAATCTTCAATCGATTTCCTTGGACACCAAGTTGATTCCAACGGCATCACGCCGTTGTCTGACAAAATCAAAACCATCTCCGATTTTCCGTTGCCCAAAGTTGCAAAGGAACTTCGACGATTCTTGGCAATGATTAATTTCTATCGACGATTCTTACCAAAAGCCATAACACATCAAGCGCCACTGGTTCAGCTCATCCCAGGCAATAAGAAGAACGACTCTTCACCAATAACCTGGACAGAAGAAACCATCAAACACTTCGAGGAATGCAAGCGATCACTAGCCACAGCAACACTCCTGGTTCATCCATCACCAGATGCCTTCCTCTCACTGAGCACAGACGCAAGCGACATCGCCGTTGGAGCTGTTCTCCATCAAGTCGTCAACAAAGTGTTCCAACCAATGGGTTTTTTCAGCGTCAAACTCACAGACACACAGCGTAAATACAGCACATACGACCGTGAACTTCTAGCGATTTACCTCAGCATCAAGCACTTTCGTTACATGCTAGAAGGTAGAGCATTTGATGTCCGCACTGACCACAAGCCATTGGTTTTCGCTTTTATGCAGAAGCCCGAGAAAGCGTCACCTCGTCAACTTCGCCAACTGGACTACATTAGTCAATTCACGACATCGATTCTTCACGTTGCTGGCATTGAAAACACAACCGCAGATACATTGTCTCGCATCACAGCTGTTGAAGCTAACATCATCGACTACAACCAAATCGCTCTCTCGCAGACCACTTGTCCAGAGCTCGCAAAACTGCTAAATGACGACAACACAACGCTGCAACTCAAAGCAATAAGCTTACCTAACCTAACAAAGTCAATAATATGTGATTTTTCTACATCAGCAGTTCGTCCATTTGTGCCACAGCCACTAAGAAGGAAGATCATCAGCAAACTTCACAACATTGCTCATGGAGGCGTTCGCTCGACCCTGCAGATCATCAAAGAACGTTTCGTATGGCCGTTCATGCACAGAGAAATAGCAAATTTCGTCAAGCATTGCATACCGTGCCAAAAATCGAAAGTCACTCGTCATGTCCACTCACCACTTCAACAGTACACACTCACCACACAAAGATTTGAGCACATCAACTTAGATCTCATTGGACCACTACCTCAATCTGGTCCATTTAGATATTGCCTCACAATCATCGACCGATACACCAGATGGCCAGAAGCCATTGCCATTGAAGACATTCAAGCAGATACAGTTGCCGCTGCACTGATCAACACATGGATTTCCCGTTTTGGAGTACCAGCACGCATCACCACAGATCAGGGTCGGCAGTTTGAATCGAGACTTTTCAATGAGCTTTCACAACTTCTTGGCATAAATCATCTGCGCACAACAGCTTATCATCCACAGGCTAATGGAATCATCGAGCGTTGGCATCGCACTTTAAAAGCAGCCATTATGTGTCAAAACAGTAGCGGATGGCCTAGCAAATTGCCAATCATCTTGCTCGGACTACGATCAGCATATAAACCCGATATCCAAACAACAGTAGCACAGCTTGTTTATGGCACAACACTTCGTCTTCCTGGAGAATTCTTTCACAACCATAGCCGATTCCAGCTTCAAACTGACTTCGCCAAAGATTTATCAGCAATGATGAACGATATCCGCCCAGTACAAACAGCTAACCACGACATTTCTAAGCCTTTTGTATTCAAGGACTTAGCTAATGCAACACATGTTTTTCTTCGTAACGACACGGTACGAGGATCTCTACAACCACCCTACGATGGACCTTATAAAGTCAAAGACAAACAACTTAAGTTTTTCAACATCGAAATCAATGGTCGATACTCCAAAGTTTCGATTGACCGTCTCAAACCAGCCTTTATTGAGTCACAAGGACACTCAACTCCAGCCATTCTAGATGCACCATTATCACCAACCATTCTAGATGCCCCATTATCACCAACCATTCCAGATGCACCATCATCTTCATCAGCAAGCCCGCCAGGGGATCAAAACAATCAGACACCAACCGGCAGACCTCGCCGTACAATTAGACTTCCTGTCCGCTTCACGACTTAAAGTCTAGGAGGGAGTACTGTGGTGATCTGGCATCACTAAGATCCACAGATTACGATATTTTTGTATTGCAAATTATTATATCGATGTTTCGATATATTCGACATGTAACACACCACCAGAATGATTGTACAATTCTCTTCTATTCAAACCATCACCAGAGAATGACCTATAAAATAAATTATATATTGTGGATAATACAAGACTGAAATAATCACGCCTTTATATTAAATAGTGACAATAAACCAAAAACATACCATAAGCTTATACAAAGTTAGACTTGTTGTTAAAGTAAGTGTTAACGCTTAACACGACCACAAAAATATCGAACAACAATAATAAATGCATTTAAGGGCATTTCAAGATGAACTATTTGCTAAAAAACAAAAGCAGTCTTAACGTTTAACATAAAATAAAGGATCATCATCACTTTAAACACTCGATAAAGTAAGTTAAGTAATTATGTAAGTAAGGCAGCCAGAAGTTCAGCATCTGTTAATATTGCAAGAGTAGACAATGTGAGAATATACTACGTTTAAATTAAAGTCGAATTACATAAGTTAATTCAATGTTAACATGAATATGAGCAGAGAACAGAACAACTTTTTATATTAAATTTAGCAAGTTGCAACAAAATTGAGCATGTTACGTGGAATAGTGTTGCCATACATACATACATACATAGTTTTATGCACTTGGCTAACATAAAACAACGGAATGTCTGGCAGTTTATTAATAGAAATGAATTTATTAGCGTACGGGGCGAGTTTTATTTCATGTGTTCTCGACTATATCAAATTTAAATTAAGTATACGTTCAGTTAACAAATGCTTGTGTGTGTGTGTGGCAGTGGAATGTTGGTTGGTTGCATGTGTGGCATATTCAATTTGCAAGTTTGCCTTTTGCTAGAATGCTGCACTTTCAAGTATCTCGAACAGAGGCAGCTCATATTTCAACCAGTATCTTCTGCAATCTGAGGTATGTGTGTGTGTGTGTTGGAGAGTGTGTGTGTGTGTCTGTGAGTGTGTGTGTTAAATTGGCTTACCTAAAGGGCGCTGCATTGTGGCAGGCCATTTGGAAATTATGGTTTTGAACCAACGTTGCATTTTTTCGCAGGCACAAGACACAACCGTCAAGTCGGACTAGGCATAAATAACTATGGCACCTGTGCAACTTGCCACGTTGTTGCAAGACGCTTGCATTTCGTTCAGTAAATTTGTGCAACAATTTACAAGTCAATGCCAATGGCAAGTACTATGTAACTCACATTTGTGTTATTGTGCCGACAATTACGGCAATAGCAACAACACATTTCGATCAATTATTAATCGTGCCGCCATTAAAGATGCAACAGAATTGTTACCAAGTAAAATTGTTACCAATTTTCGGTTCAGTTATCATATTGATGGGCCTCAAGCAACAACAGCTCGGAGACAAGCTCCGGTCCAGAAAAAAAAAACCCTTTTGGAATTTAACCTTGTGAGTGTGAATCTCTGTTTATTTTATCCCCATTATATTTATTTTTATATTTCATTTTATTTTTTTTTTTTGGCTTGTCGTTCGCTTCGGAATTGCCGTTGGCGGCCATTAATTAATGTTGGTCGTGCTCGTAAAATGCAATAAAGTTATTGGGCCATAAACAAACAAAGCCATCAGCTTGGCATCAGTTTGGCTGCCTGCCACTTTTGGCTCGTTTACTTGCCACTTGCCACTTGCCACATGCAAATTTCGCCATTCTTTTCGCAAATCTGTTGGAAAACTAAACGTTAAACAAATCTTTCACTCTCTCCCATATTATTTGTATTTGTTAAACACTCAACACGAGTTGTAATCGCCGCCATTGTTTGATTTTGAAATTCAATCATACTTGTTATGTAAGTGAAAGTATTATAAAGTGATCAAATCTATTGCTTTCATTAATTGTGTGTTAAATGTCCGTGGAAATTCGATTTGAGTTCGACAGAAATACAAAAAAATGACTGCAGAAAATCCGCACACATTTGTATAGCATACTTTTTGGAGCTCAGGTAAAGTTCAGAACATTATTTGAAGGATTTTGTCTTAAATGGTGATCAAGATCAGTTGAAACGTTCTAAAGTGCAAAAAATAATAATACAAAAATATAATGGAACTTAAAGAACTATCTGATATGTCTAAACATAAAATGAATGCAACTAAATTCTTGCTGATGAATATTAAAAGTTCAATTCAATAAACGATTCGGCATTTCTTTGAAATTATGATTTGAAATTATCAATTAGATAAAATCTTGATAATTCTGCTACGTCGGTATTTCTAATTAAATAATGATTAAGTAAATAATGAAGAAATTGTAATACAAGTAGAGAGACAAATATAAATTGAGATGAACTTCCCAGCGATGGAGTCAGAGTTCAGAGTGAGTCTCATTCATTGGATGCTCCTCCAATAATTGAAAATATTACTTTGAAGTGCAATTGAAATTTTTAACTTGAAATTGATAATTGACTTGAGTTGATCTCACAGTTAAGTACAACTTGCAGTGTCAACATTAAAGGCAAGCAAAAAGCAAACTTGTTGCACTAGAGTCACAGAATGTGCGATAGATTGTGGCAGCTAGACGTGGAGTTTGACTTTGTGTGGTGTGATGTGGTAGTTCAGGGGTGGTTTTTATGGTGAGTCTAGGGTGTTTTTTTCTTTCTCCTCATGGTTTGTTGATGCAATGTTATGTAAAGCAAAACGCAAAACGCAAAACTTGACTCACATTTCATTCATAAGAGAGAGAGAAAGACATGAATGCCAGACAAGTGAGCACTCATTCATTTGTTCGCTGTCAACAGGCGTACACACACACACACACACATACACACATACTGATACACGCTGATATATGTATATACTCTGGGTACTTTCATTCATTAAAGTCAATGTGACAGACCGAGGCGGCGTTTGGGTAACTCTTTGGCATTGCTCTCAAATGCGAGTACGCGTATCTCTATCTGTAGCTAGACCTGTGTATGTGTGTGTGTGTGTGCGTGTGTGTGTGTGCGTGTGGGTGTGTATCATGTCACTGCTGGACTTTGAACTTCACAGCGAAAGCACAAGTGAGAGAGAAAGCGTGAAAGTTGAATAAACAGAGTGTCGAGCAGTAAATGTGTGTCACTTGCTTTGTCTACTTTCTGATACTCTTGCAGAGGATACTATAATATTTTAAGATAATGTGAGAATGAGTCTATAAAGCATATAAATTCGTGAACGAGACGTGTGTAAATTGGTGAAACGGATTAGATAACATCTGCAATCGTTAGGCACTTTTTACTTTTATAAAAATCTGCAGTGCATCTAAATCTTTGTCATGGCGAAGATAACTTTTCTTTCTCCTAGTTTTCATGTGGCAAACGCAAACGCAACAGTTGAAACTTTTGTATTTGGTTTAATGAATCAGTTAATTATATGATAAGAGAAAATTATGGTTATAGAACTTTGTTGAAGCTAATATTGAGTTCCATGTGCAGTATATGGTGTAAATAATATTTATATATTATTAAATACACTTCAATTTACTATATTCACATTTAAATTGAATACGTTCGTGTCCAAACGAATTCGTTTATTATGTATAATATTTGAATAATTTATACTCTAGATTTAAATCTCTAGAGAGAGACAGGGACTAGCAGTCATAGAAGTTTAAGTCGAATTTGTTTGTAATTCATTTAAACAACTAAAAAAAAAACGCTAACAAATTCTTTAAAATCGAAAATTCTAATTTATTAAGCTATATTTATTAATAACTGATAAAATGAACCAAGGATCATCGTTTAAGGTTCGTCCAACAAAAAATATTCTGCTGAAGTCATCCATGGCAAACGCTGAACCAAGCTATCTAAGCCAATTGACCCAGATACAAAGATCGTGTGATACACTAATAAACTATCATACATTCCAATACAATGAGGATGTGGAAGATAAGCGAAATATGGAGGGATTGGGACCGGCTGTAAGTCTGAACATGGATCGCGTTGTTGCTGGAGAAATAGGCAAACGCCAATCTTTGCCATTCAACAATCTCATGGAGGACGTTGTAATTGGTCGCGGTGATGACATCGATTTTAAGGACTTCATAATATATCCCCAGGACAATGGGCAGAATATGTCACCGATTGCCGCACTTGAAGAGGCTATGGGCCTTTCAACTATATAGAGGAATAATATCTCTTTCTATTGCAACATTGGCAGTGAAATAAAACTTCTCTAGAATTAAACGTTAACCCATTATCTTTGGATTGAAAGTAGAAGTGTTCTTCGTTTTTGCGAGGAAATTAATTTAGAAAAACTTCAAATTTATATTATACATAGATAAATATACAGATTATAGCTAGACAGATTAATTCCACGTTTAAGTGTTTAACTGCACATAAAAAGGATATTATAGCATAGATCACATCTGGTATATAAATCCGAAAACTATTTGATTGTAGTTATAACAAGGCATCCCTGGTTTTTTTGGTATAGAAAAGTTGTAAGATAAGACATTTAATTTGTATTATCTGCAATAGTGTGAAAGGGAAAGAGAAGAAGGGTTTTATATACTATATACTTTATGCTTATATATTTACAGCCACTATTTTGATTTACAAATATACTTTAAATGGTAATACAAATGTATGATTGGAATTTGAGATCTTTCTTTCCTTTTTATACCCTGTGGGGGTATATTAAGTTTGTTAAAAATATGTAACGGGCAGAAGGAAGCATTTCCGACCCAATAAAGTGTATATATTCTTGATCAGCATCAAAAGCCGAGTCCATATAGCCATGTCCGTCTGTCCGTCGGATCTCAGAGATAGTAAGAGCTAGAAACTTGAACTTGGTGTCCCAGCACTGGTAATTTTTGCAGGCAGATCAATTTTATCTTTTTTTTTTGAATGCCACGCCCTCTTTGCCCACAAATTAAGTAAAAGCTTATAAGGCAAGCAGTTTTGTAGCTCAAAAACCTCAAAACATGGACAGTTTTGTAGCTAGAGATTTAAGATTTAGCACACAGGATGAGTATCTTGAGGTCGATTTGTCCAGAAAATTTTATCACGATGACACAAATTAAAAAAAACGAATTACTAGAGAATTTCATCTGGAGTGAATTTGAGCGGGTTCCTGTAGACCCACAGGGTATATTACGGTCGGGGTAAATTTCATAAACTAAGCGTCGAATCCATACAATACATTATTAACACATTCAGCAGGATTGGGGATCTAGTATAAGGATCTCTGAACATCATATCTTTTATGTAAAGTACAGCCTACTTTTCCAGCCAAATGAGTACAACTTAAAGTTCTTTGACAGGAGGAGTATTGTACATGTATATACATCTGGCAAAACACTATGTATCCCACTTTCAGACAACTACAGAACTATCGTATCTTAATTGATAGTTGGGGATCTATAAAGATCTTTAAACATCATATCTAGTGCATAAAGTACTGCCTACTTTTCCGGGCAAATGAGTACAACTGAAAATTCTTTGAAAGTAGAAGTGTCTACCTACTTCCTGGCAACTACAGAACTGTCTTATCTCAATTGATAGTTACCGATCGCCGATTACATTCAAGAAGAAGAGATTGAGAGTGGCGGTAATCTTCACAATAAACTTTGTATTTCATATAAATCTATACATAATCTTAACTCCATTGAATTAACAGCTAAAACTGTGAACCATGTAAAGATAAACATATCTGTGAACATATAAACATATAAAGGTTTACTATCGCTAACCCTAACAAATCTCACAAATATCATATTTTAATATTATTAATATTTCAATATTTGGGACAAGAGTATTCAAAATTTGAATGAGCATAAACAGCAGGCAGGATCAAGTGATATGTAGTACATATGGATAGTTCGCTTGCATATAGAACACTAATATGAGATCAAAATGTTCATCCAATCGAGTATTTCCTTTCTTGAAATTTTTTTTATATATTTTATTTAAGCCAGTAGAGGAAAAGGACATATGTATTTTAATGTTACAGTATTTACACAAATTTGTTAATGCTTTAATCATGGAATCTGTTAGGGAGTTTTAATGGATGACACCTTTTAAGACATCAAATCTAAGACTTGTAGTTATCTCTGTTTATTCACAATAATATTAAAAAGTGTTGCCTACTTTTTGGGGCCAAAAGCAACTGTTGAAACCAGGAACTTCTTTGTATAAACTATTTTAATATTATTTTGTTTCCATTAATTAAAATAAAATTATATCACAATTTGAATGTGAATTAATGGAATTTATACAGACCGCTGCGACTGCGATTGCTGCTGCTGCTGGCGCTGCTGCTTGTCGACTGCTGTGGCAGCGTCGGCGGCGGCGGCTGTTGCTGCTGCTGCTGCTGCTGATGCCTCTGCTGACGGCGTCCGCTGCGCAGCGCCGCGACGTCGCTGACAGCGTCAACGTATTCGGCCACTGCGCTGCCGTTTGTTGTTGTCGCTGCACGCGCCCAAAAAATATATATGCAAGCACGCGTTTGCAGCTGACGCGCACTTTTTTGTAACAACAACAAAAAACAATAAAAAAAATACACACGCACACACAACAATCTCTTTCTATCTTCTCGTTGTTGTTGTTTTGGATTTTTCGTATATGTGAAAAACCCGAAAAAAAATAACACAAAAGTAATGTAAATAACAGCAAGAAGCGGGAAACGCACAATAAATTTATGCGCAAGGGCCGAGAAAGTGAAGACGAACGCGTTTGGGCACAAACGAGGGCGCGGATGCGGATCCGGCTGCGGATGCGGGAGGACGTGGACGAGGACGAGGACGAGGACAAGGGCGCACGCGGAGGAGGACAACCCAATGCTGTGGGGCAATTTTCATTTGTATTTTACAGTATTTACTACGTTACGATACGCAACAACAACAACAACAACAACAACAAAATACTAACAAAAAAAAACTGTCGATTCTCAAATTCTCAAACTCAAAACTCTCACGCGAATCTCATCAACGGACTCTCCTCCGGTCGCGTCTCAAACTCGCGGGCGGGCCAACTTTTTTATTTTATTTTTATTTATTTTTTATTTTTTTTTATTTTTTTTTTTACTTGATGTGTGCGTGTTTTTTTGGGAAATCTCTGTTTTGTCGCTGTCTTGCTGTCTGTGCTGGGTGCTTGCTGCGTGTGGCAGGTCGACGTATTCAACACCAACTGATGGCACGACAAGCGGCGGAATTGACAGCGTCTCCTCAGCATAGTGCTGGCATCCCTTTCTCAAGCAAGTTGGCAGCCCTTCGCGGCTCAACAGCTGATTTAACAGCTGTTCGCAAAGCTGCCAGTCAGTTGTGTGACTTGCGAAAGCTATAGCAACAAATTACATGGCGGAAAAGCTTTCGTTAAGCTTTAACCATCAGGTTGGCAGAACCAAACAGGATGCAATAGCTTTTCTATGTGACAGAATTTCAAATTTAACGCTCGAACTTGTTAACGAACTTTTGAAGTTGACTGGTTTGCTGAGAGTGTGAAGTAAAGTTCGACTTTTTGGGCAATTGCACTTTCCTAAGTTAGTTTAACAACTATTTAAACTTAAGATTTCATTCAGCTTTGAGCTATAGTAAGTTTAAGTTCACTCTACGAGAATAAGCCATTTCAGGTTATAGTATATACATAATAGTAATATATTATAATATTAGATTTTATGTAATCAATCGATATCAATAGATGATTAAACTTTAAAATGATTAAGAAAATAGAGCAAAAGAATGTAAGAGTATCCAATTCAAATCTATACTTTAGCCCTTATGTTATGCTTGTCACCTTTATTAAATCTTTAAATTGTCTGATCAGTATTCAGTATTCTAAGAGGCTTTCAAAACTTGTTAAATTTCTCATTATACCAATATTAAAACCGTATCTAAATTGACAAATCCTTCAGATCCTTAACTTTTACTTTATTCCTTAAATATAACAAGACATATCGTTGTCTGCTGAATATTTAAAGAGCGTTCACTCTTCAAATCTTGAATTGTTATGCTGGGTTCTCACTGGGTCACACTGTGACACTGTTGTCTGTGACGCTTTATGACGCTCTGTGACACAAGTCAAAAGTGTTCACATTGACGGGTCATAAATTGTGCGTCATAGCTCTGTGACCGGCCAAATGACAGCCCTCAATGTGAACACTATTTGCCACTATCACAGATCGTCATAAACTTTCACAAAGCGTCAAAAGGTTCACAGAAAGTGATCATTGAACAAGCTCGTGAGCGATTAGCAAGTTTCACAAAAAGAATAAAAACAAAGGCTGGCGGCAAAAGAATGCTTTGACTGTTCAACTGTCATCCGAGTGAATAATGGAATGGAAAACGCAAAAGTTACAATTCGAGTCAGCCTTATTACTATTCAGTAGCATACATGCCTTCTTCCTCCCGTATAGTAAGTTCAATTTGTCGACCCAACAACTGCGATTTGCCTTGGGCTCATCATCATCTTCATCCAGCAGCCACAGCCCAATTGCAGGCAATGCCACTAGTTCTGCCTCATCTTCAGAAACCATTTCTTTCACCAAAGTATAAGTCGAGAAACTAAACAAAACAACTTGTCAAAATGTGACGAGAAAATCAAAGTGCTAGTTCTGCCCGTCACAGGTAGAATGGGTTCATTTGAGCTATTTCAACTGAAACAGCTGATCAAATAATTTGGGTCACAAACGTGACAGCCTCTGTCACAAAAGATATGTGACACAAAATGACACTAATGTTCACATTGAAGTGTCACATTTTTGTGACACAAACTTGTAGTGTCACAGCCGTTGAAGTTCACACTATGACACTGCCTTGTAACGCTCTATGACCCAATGTGAACCCCGCATAAGTCTCACTTAAACTAGAAACTTTGGCCGAATATAGTATTTAAAGATGGTAACAGTTTTTATTTAATATTGAAAGATGCATCTCCCTCTATAGAATATATAACTTATCGTTAAATTCTCAGATCTCTAAAGCAATTTGTAAACTACTAAAATATCGTAAATGAGTCTAGAGCTTGTGAGAGATTATTTATATATAGGTTTTTGTATTCCAATCAAAGAAATATATGTCAATTGTTCAGATGCCTAAACTACAAATATAGTATATTTAAAGAAGGAAAATATCTGATATAAGTACAGAAATTTTGAATAAATTCTCACAGAGAGAAGTTAAAAATTCGTGACTTTATCTAGTATATTTCTAAGTGACAGATGTATTCAGGATCTAATGCTTAATTTGTCTCAGAGCATTGCAATAGACAAATAAGTCAAAAATATTTGATTAAAGTACAAAATTCGTATACAAATCTCATTCTTTTGACATCGTATGACACTGACTTTTATAACTAATGAGTTAATGACTATGGAACTGGGATTGAGCCTTACCTGTCTGGGTGCTGGAGTCAAAGAAAGTGCTGGTTGTTTCCACGGTCATGGTGCCAATTGTGCCATCGATGATCTGGGCACAAGAGTCGCGTCTTCCACGATACCTGCAAATTGAATTAATCATTGGATGAAACAAAGATATTGATGGTATTAAGTGTGATTTCGATACTGACCGACAGACATCATCGCTCTGGGAGCTTTGACGACGAAAGTTGCGGCATCTGATCATTTCCTCGGTGGTCGACTGGCGACGAAAGCCACGTGCGATGAGAATTTCCTCGGTGGTCGATTGCCGCCGAATCGCAGGCCGTTGATTCTGTTCGACGTTGGTCAACGGTGGCGGTCTGGAGCAGGGACTGGGATCCCGCGACGAGGAGCAACTGTTGGAGTCCGGCGAGCGGGGCGAACGTGCCGCCGAGCTGCTCTGACGTCGCAGCGTATGACGACGCGGACTGCCATCCCGTTCGTGGGATCGATCGGGCGAGAGATGCGTTCGTGAGTCACGACGTCCGCCGCGTGAAGCGCTGTCCGGGGATAGTGAGTCGCGACGCGAAGTGCGACGCTCTCCCTCCTCGGGCGGATCGGGACTGAGGGCGGGCTGGGAGCCACGTCGACTGCCGCCGCCGGGCAGACAGCTCTCATCGAAGGCGGTCGCCTGACGCTGCAGTCGCTGTAGGCGTGGCGCACGCTCTGGACTTATGCCCGCCTTGGAGTCCCGTCGATTCACCCGACCACACTGTGTGGTTGAGTCGCGTCGTCCCTTCGGTGCTGTCGGACTTGTGGCCGGCGGTGTCACCGAGCTGGTAATAATTGTGGGCGGCGGCAGCGCCTGACAGGAGGAGTCCACCTGCTGATGGTGGTAAGTGCTGGTTGAGATTAATGGCACAGAGTCAGAGCAGGAGCCGGCGGAGCTGGTCGATGGACGTTGCTCCTGCCGGAAATTGGGAAATTCCGGTGCGGCAAGCGAATCACGCTTCTTAGTCACTTGGTATTTGGGTGGTGGAGGCGGCGTCGTCACGCGTCCGGCAACATTGCTGTCTCGCCGGCTGCTCGACAAATAACTTTCGCCGGAACCGCGTCGAGAGGCCTTCATTGGATTTGGTAAAGGATGACAAGCGAGTGCGAGAGCCATGGCAAAAATAAGAGAGAGAGAGAGACAGAACATGCCGAGGTTAGGTTAAATGGTTAAGGATGTTGGACTGTGGTTAGACTAAGTTCCGGATGCGGGTTATTTATTTGTGCCTAATCTAATAACGAGGCTGAAAGATTTGCTGTAAGGGTTTCCTAAAACGTCTATAAACACTACAGTTAACAGCGCGTATACTTAATATATTTAAAGATATATTTACTAAATAGTTTCGACTATCCGGTTATGAATTGAAGCTGAGCTAATAGATTATCTTGAGCAGAACTCCACTGCCATCAAAGATCGAAGATCTAAAGATTTTTTTTCATTTCAAAAATACATGTTTGACAAAGGAACTATGAAACTTGAAGTAACTGATTGATTTTCTGGAAGTTTAATTAAGTCTTTCTATAAGTCTAACCATGAGTTAAGATCTTGCCAAACTTAGAGGAAGTTAGTAATTTCTTGTCCCTGAGATGCAAACGCACCGTCTGGGTCTCTATAATAACACCAATCTGTCGATATGGCATTCAAGTCTGGGGTACGGCTTCCTTATCGAATCGAAGAATGGTGGAGAGACTGCAGAACCGAGAAATGAGAATAATCACAGATTACGCCTGGTACGTGAGAAATTCTACCTTGTGCAACGACCTGAACCTAAAGTCAATCGAGGAACAGGTCTCCTACTACTCAAACCGCTACAGAGATCGCCTGCGGAATCATGCCAAGAGGCATCCTCAAAGACTGGCCGGGTCTATCACTGGTCTATCAGAAGACTCATGATGGAGACATTACTCAAATCTAGATAATTTCCCAATAAATTAATTAGCATGTTTAAGGATACACTTAAACCCGGCGATGAGCTAGATACCATGATATTTATAACTTTATTCTGCCTGTTAATTATATCATAATAAATAAATAAAAAAAAGAAGTAATTTCTTGCAGTTTTCATTTTAAACATATTTAGAACCACTTTCAATAATAATTAAGATGAAATGTCGTCTACAAGCTAGATATTTAATTAAGTTTTAATCGGATTGATCTAGAATTAGGCACTTTTTTTGATTGGCGTTATTGGAGGAGTTATTGCTGAACGCAGGGGAAAGTCAGGAATCAGGTAAATGATCAATTTTCAGATTACAAAAGAGCTGACTCTGAGCTTTTTATAAACTAAAACTACTAAACTACTACAATATAAAGTTTACTACGCTCAGGTTCTTTCAGTTGTCGCTAGTTGCATTTCCTGTACTTGATCAACTTTTAAGAGATCTTTCTTTTACTTGAGATTCAAAAGAAACAAAGTTTAGATGGGAAGCTCTACATTCGAAGCAATCTAAAGAGTTGTTTTTAGTTTCGTAGATGCTACAAAAATTATATAAATACTTTAGAATTGAATTCTTCTATGCATTATAGTGGCTTTTAAAGGATGTGACAGGTTCTCATTTGCCTAGAACTTTGGTTCTTCTGTTTACTAGGGATTCTAGGGAATGCGTTAGAGTTATAAGAAGTAGGCAAGTCTTTAGTTACTATTTGACTTTTAGAGTGTTTCAGCTTGGAGTCTTACAATTTCTCCTATGTGTGTTAAGAGTTAACTACAAATATTCCCAAGAATTCTTCAAATACAAAATTTTCTAGAGTCTAGGTTTCTTCAAATTCAGGGTTGGGCAGCAACATAAGAAGCCTAAGACTTGCTCACTCTTAATTTATTAAAAAGTGATTTATTCGTTATTCAATATCAAAAGTCTCCAACGGACATTTGCATTTCTATGCGTTTTTGTTGTTTGCTTTATGTCGACGAAGAGCTCAGTGAGCCACTACGTGCCCAACCTATTTGCAAACCATAAAATAGACTTGATAGGAAGTTGGCAGGCATACTTCTGAAGTCTCCTCTCTATTAAAGTTGTACTTTCTAGTTCAATTCACTGAATTAGTTCATTAGTTCATTTTTTACTGAACGAACTAATCTTTCATTTGAGTCATTCGAGTCTTTCGTTCGTTCTCATTCACTCTAGTTCACTCTCGTTCGTTCTCGTTCTATCTCGCTCATTATAGTTCATTGTAGTCATTTCATTCCCATATCGTTCGATCGAGTCATTTGATGCTCTTTAAGGAATTGAATTGAACGAGATTGGGACTCGAATGACTCGAATGACTCAAATGACTCGAATGAACGACAGTCAGGGATTTAGTTGAGTCGTTCACTCTGAAGATTCATTCAATCGAACTGAATCTGAACTTTCCTCTCTATGCAACACTTATGGACTTTACTTACACTCTTGGTGCACTCAATGACAACGGGCACAACGACAGTGTTGGATTGCTCCTCAACTGCGGTGCTTTCCCGACGATTCCAGTGCTTGACGAACTCGGCGGTGTTGGAGTCGCGACGAGATTTCATGCTTCGTATGCCCGAATCGGCGCTGGATTCGCGACGTTTGCGTGGTGTCACATAGGTGGTGTTGCCACCAACGGTGGTGGTGCTGCTGCTGCCACCGGCGCCGGCGCCAGTGCTGGCATCGGTGGTTGAGGTGCGCCACGGCAAACTGCGAGCCAAATCGGCAAGTGTTTCGCGTCGATTTAATTGAGCCTTGTTGCGTGCGGTCTGCTGAGCCTGTTGTTGTGGTTGCTTTGCACCGCCGCTCCACTCGCGCAGTATGTCAGTTAACTGGGCCAACGAGCTGCGTCGACGTCGCTGCAAGCCCGGCGGTGGCGATGTGCTTGGCGGTGTTGTGATCTGTGCCGCCGAATCCCGACGACCGCCAAGACGTTGACGTATCGTTGATTCTTCCAACTATCGGAAACATATAGGGATTAATAGAAAACCATCAAAAGGCAGTTTATCTTCGGTATACCGAAGATCTAATATAAGATCTGATCTAATAACCTTTGCAGACCATTGTTGATGTTTAATTAAAACTAATACACTAAGTTTATTCTTGCCAAAGAAACATATTTATACGCTTGCAGAGGGTATTATAATTTTGTCACGAAATGTGTAACGCATGAAAGCAGACATCTCCGACTCTATTAAGTATATATATTCTTGATCAGCCTCAACAGCCGAGTCGATATAGTCATGTCAGTTTCTACTTCTGTTCGTCTGTCCTTCTGTCCGTCTGTCCTTCTGTCCTTCTGCCCGTCTGTCCGTCTGTCTGTCTGTTTCTATGCAAACTAGTCTCTCAGTTTTAGAGCTATCTGGATGAAACTTGGTACGGATCAGTCTCTTTGCTGCAGGCAGTACATATGTCGGAACTGGCCGGATCGGATCACTATATCATACAGCTGTTATAGGAACTATCGGTCGAAAATCATACTTTTGTATGGCAAACTTTTTTATTTTTCATCACATTTCAAACAAACTCACATATTATGCATTTGGTTCTGTCCTGAATATTCTGACCAATTTTGGTTAAAATCGGATCACTATATCATATAGCTGCCATAGGAACTATCGGTCGAAAATCAAACATTTGTATGGAAACTTTATTATTTTTTAACAGACTTCAACCAAACTCACAGAATATGTAACTGGTCATGTTTTATACAGACTGACCAAATTTGATATAAATCGGATCGCAATATCATAGAGCTGCCATAGGAAAGATCGGTTGAAAAGTGCATCAGGGCTCTGCAAGGGTATGAAAATAACAAAGATTACAGGACTCACTGCACCCTACTGGTTTAGTATTTCTTTGGCTTAAAATGTCTTGAATATTGGTAAAGTTTTTAGCAAAACATTCGACCGATGACAGCATTATGATATTATAATCCGGCTTAAGTTAAATTTGATCAGAATATGTAAAGTATTATTGTTAGTATAATTGAGATATCTCAAGAAACAATAAAGTTGTTGATAGAAACCCTGATTTTTTTGACTGATTCTATTAGATATAGTAATCATATGAATTTGGAGGAGTTATCTAGAAAAACTTAAGCATATTCTTTCACACTTAATCTTGTTTTCGGACCGATTCTTCCTATGGCATTTATCTTTATATGATATAGCACTACGATCTGATGTGTAACACGAATTTGTACCAGGTTTTGATTAACATAGTTTATAAACTGAGGGACAGACGGACATAATTATATCGACTCAGATAGCAAAAAGTAACAGTGAGTCAAGTAATTGTTTTGACAACAAAACATCACATAATTGTTGAGTATTTAAGCACAATGAATCTCAATATTAATTTAATTTTAACTTGTTCTAAAAAGCATAAGAAACTATGCATAAAAACCAAGAGAATATGTTTACATTTACAAAATAATATATGTGAGTTTTATATTTTGTCAAAACAATTACTTGACTAACTGTACGTACATATGTTATGTACTTTGTTTGGTTTGCGACAACTGCTTCGATATACCCTTTCTGGGGGACTGATCTAATACCTGATCGTAGACTCACCTGTTCGCGCACCAAGTCGTCCCAGCCGTTGCCACCTTGCCACACCAGGCCAACCTGGTGCGACATAATGGGTAGGTTGCAGACAAAGCATACGGCTGACATATTCCTGCAACGACAAGGATCAGACATATAGAGAGGTACATAGATAAAAGAGTAGAGGAGTATAGAGGAGTAGAGGAGCATGCCATGATGAATCGAGAGTAGTTACAAGCAAAAGCTTTGGCATGCAGTGGAAATGTGTGCTTTTTGTCTGTGGCGAGGAATTTTGGTGAGCTTTTTTCTTCTTAGAAAGCTCTTGCCAAAGCTTTGCAACAGCTTTGCTTCCCTGTGTATGTATGAGCTTTGCGGAAGTGGATGCTGTTGTTGTAAACTTACATCTACTATTTAGAGAAAAGCGCATGCAGAGTATTACTTGTAAAAGCTTCAAGAGAGTGTAACATGCTGGACTTTAAGCTTTTGCCGAAAGCTGTGGTGGTGCTGATGGTGGTGGTGAATTTGTGTGCCTTGTGGTAAAGTTGAATAGATGTTTTTATAGCAATGTTTTGAGTGAAGAAGATATAGTTGTAGTAAGTAGTAAGTAGTAAGTAGTTAATAGTAGTAGCATTGATACTAGAAGCTGATGGTGTTTTGATGTATCGCTTTTTTAATAAAGTTTTTCTTTGGTTTTGTTTTGTCAGTTCGAGAAGTATGTAGATTAATTAGATTGGATTATTAGCTAACTTTTTGCGTATGACGACGCTGGTGCTGGGCTGATCCATGGACCTGTAATGCCGAAGTTTTGACATGGCGCATGGCGTTCTTTGTCTGCAGCTCGGCAGAGACTCTCTTATTAGAATCCAATTGAAATTACAAACTTGTTTGTGTTTGGGTCAGATATCCAGAGATCCTTTTGGCCCTGTTTGATGTCCTCTCTTCGAGTTGTTGTTGTTGTTTAAGTTCCTCCAGTGATTCCTTTTGTGCCTTTATTTTCACTTCACTTTTCTTAAAGTTTTTGTATTTTGCTTTTTGTTTTTTTTTTTTAATTAACAACGTTGCAAAAACTGAGCAATATCTTTGAAATTCACCAAATTTTACATTTAATATTATTGAATTTCCATTTGTTTATTGCCATTATTATTATTGTTCTTTGTTTTGCTAAATCAAATGAAACCAATGCGAATTTACAATACTCTTTCCAGCCTAGTCAATCTAGTGTCGACAGAATATAAACTTTGGTTACTTTTTTTTAATAATTTTCGGAGTTCGGACTGAAGTTAACTGTATTTCAACTATATCAAAAATAATACAAATAAAATTTCTCTTATTAGTTTTGGTTTTTCTTTAATTTAATCTGAAGCACTCAACACCATGAAATCTTTAAGAAAATCAAGAAAATTGTTATTTCTTTAGATTTAATTATTACTTAACATATTTTCTGTCGACTTTTTCTTCGCTGTTGGAAAGAGTATTTGAAGCTTCGGCTAGCCGAATTTAACAAATAATTTCGTACTTTACTTTAATTGTTTAGCATTTCCTTCTTTCTTTTTCGTTGGCTGCTTTTTGTTTTTGTTTAAATATTTTCTTTAAGTGGGGCGGGGAATTGGGGAATTTGCTACACACAGAGACACAGAGATACACTGAAAAAAATCGAAGAAAAAAATATTTGTTGGTTTTAAAAAAACATTAAGGGGTTTTCATAATTAACATATTATTAAAAATTATGTTATATTTTTTAATATTTTTTTTTTCGGGGTCCAAAAACTACAATTAAGTACAGCTTTCTTTTATTTATTCTAATGTAATAAAAAAATTGCTAGAACAAATTTTAGTATATTTACTTATGGAATACGCAAACTGAACCGAAATTCAAATAATCGATAAAGGCTACATATTATAAGTATTTCAATTTATTCTTAACTTAGTCAAATTGGCTACAAATCAGGCATGCAAAATATTCTATTCAATTATTCTCTAATAAAAACGGTTTGTCATGTAAATTTCATTTATTGATTTTCAAAAATTTAACTTGAATTTCTACCCTTGCAGAAGGTATTATTATTAATATTATCAGAGAAGGTGAAAGCAACTGTTGGAAATGGAGGAAAATATAAGTTAATGATAATAACAGTTGTGGTGTAAAAGATTTCGTTTATTAATAAAATAAAATCATTTTTAGACACTTTACAAAAAAAAATGTGCATAACAGGTCGAAGGAAGTCTGGCAGACCCCATAAAGTAGACACCAACCGTGTCGATATGGCCATGTTCATCTGTTTGTCTGTCCCGCTGTCTGGCTGTCCCGCTGTCCGTCCGTCTGTATGAGAGCCTATATCTCAGAGACTATAAGAGCTAGAGACACCAAATTTGGTATGTTGGTCCGTCTATGGGCTTAGCAGTACCAGTTTATGTTAAAATTTTGCCACGCCACCTTCCACCCCCCACAAAATTTTTTGAGATCCCATAACACGATAAATATTAAAGCTAGAGTCCTGAATTTTGTCATACAGGACAAGCATCAGGGGCTTAATGCATGCTGAAAAGATAATAAACTCGGAATTTATTCAAAACTCAATATTACTCAGTGTCGGGTCAAAGGAAGAAGAAGATCACATTGATGTTAAAATGCACTATGGGGTATTTGCGAATATTAGGGACATAATTAAAACCTCTGCATTTAAACCAGATATTTGGATTAAGTTATTTGCATTGTTTACAACTAAACAGCATCAACAGCCGAGTCGATATAGCCATGTCCGTCTGTCCGTCGGTCCGTCTGTCCGTCTGTCCATCTGTTTCTATGCAAACAAGTCGCTCAGTTTTAGAGCTATCTAGATGAAACTTGGTACAGATCAGTTTCTTTGCTGCAGGCAGTACTTATGTCGGAACTGGCCTGATCGGATCACTATATCATATAGCTGCCATGGGAACTATCGGTCGAAAATCATACTTTTGTATGACAAACTTTTTTATTTTTCAACACATTTCAACCAAACTCACAGATTATGCACCGTGTAATGTCTTATACAGACTGACCAAATTTTATATAAATCGGATCACTATATCATATAGCTGTCATAGAAAAGTTCGGTTAAGAACAAACAGAACTGACTCACTGCACCCTTCAGGTTACTATTATTAAATTCTTTTTGAAGAATAAGTAAAGGGTTTCTCACAGTCGACTCCGACTGTAGTCTTTGCGACTGGTTCTTAATACTATCAGATGCACTTTACCGTTTTCTAAGCTCTCCGGACCAAACTTACAAGACTCACGTATAATTATGCTATTAATACTTTGGCACAATGTGATGCTGTAGCAACAATCGGCTATAGATTCCAAGATATCCGGGCCAAACTCACACCATACAAGTCATCTTATGATCCTAATATATTGACCAAATATAATTACGCTGCCATAGGAAGAGTTGAGTGTTTTACAGAATAAGTAAAGGGTCTCTCATGGCCGGCTTCCCTACTATCGCTCCCGTCCCGGGTGTGCCACAGAAATCTCTAGAGATTTTGACTCCAGCTGGTTTTCAAATCTCCCAAACCAAACTGTAGGTGACAAAGAACATTGAGAGATTTAATTTCTCGTAGTTTTTAGTCGAAGTAAAAAACGACGACGTAGATTTTCTATTGCTCGCAAAAAAATGTTCTAAAATTAATATTTTATTTTTGTCGTTGTTTCAAAGTCGATACCAGTAATTTGTCCACACCATAAAGCTGCAACTATGTCAACTTAAAGTACAATATTTGTATGTTCATTAGACATAATAAGGCACAATTACAATTACATATTAAATACTCCAAATAGTTTTAAATTGATTCCAAAACTAGGTAGCATTTCTCTTGTTCGGGACAGTTTTGAACGTCAACAACGAATGGCATATTGTACTAGAGATATTCGAGAGATTTCGTATAGTTAGAAATAATTAATTAAATAATGTTTAATGTTGAAATGTGTTAATACAGATATTTCGGAAATTTAATAACCTTTCCAAAACAGTAACACTTATGGTGCATAACAAGTTTTATTTTACTAAAATTGAGCAAATCTCTAGCCAAAGTATTAGAGATTTTAAAAACAGCTCGAACAGTGGTCTGAGTCACCTAAAATCAGCTTGACTTGGTTTTTGGTTGATTTGAATTTCTGTGACACTCCTGAATGTATAAGGAGCTTTATTTTTGGCACTGTTATGCTCATGTTTAGTCTAAGTTTGCCATGAGGTAGATATAGATAGCGTTGCCACCTGACAAGTAATTTGACTAAGAACTCAGACATCGAATTGGCGTGGCCACAATTTACATATTTGCTTATTGAGATACTCTGAAATATATCTATAAAGTTATGATTATGTGAATGTAGCATAATATTGAGAGCTTTGTGTTTGGTTAAGTTTCAATGTTTCAATGTGCATTGTTATGTTCTAACCAACAATATATAAGTAGAAAAAGCAAATTTCATATGCAGATAAATTCAATAATGCTGTAAATTCTTGTTGTTTTTGAAAAGCTTAAGCTTTAGAGTGCAGTCATTAAATGGATTCATCCATCCATTAATCGATGGGTTTGTTATGGCACTTGTAAAACGTTACTCGGTATTCATAAATACAAATTCATGAATATTCGTTTATTCAATTCGCATGCAAGAGCAGATGTACGTATTTAAAATAATTGCACTTATTTCGCATTGTTACGTCAAATGAATTGAGTTTTTGTTTATTTTTCTCGGTCTCGTTTTCCCAATAATGTTGTAAAAATTTCCCTTTTTTTATTTTTTGCATATTTCATTCGAGTTGAAAGTTTTTCCTGGAATTTGTAAGGATGGAAAAATGGTGTTGGGTCGTCAGCAACTTGGGGCACTTGCATACAATAACATTTTTTACAAAAAAAAAAAAAGGCTGCTACTGAGTGGAAAAGGAAAACAGAAGCCCATGGACGAAGAAAGAGCTGGAGTTAAAGATAACAAAGACCCTGGGCCAAGTTATAAATGGGAAAATGTTAAGTACGAAGGGGGAAATCTTTTAAATTTATTTATTATTTTTTTTTTTGCCAATGCCTCAAACAAAACTTGAGCTAAATAAGCAAAACTAAGCTTACAAAACTAGTAAGTAACTCTTTGAGGGTCTGTTCTGAGCAACAGTTGCTGTAAAGATTCGAGAGCTAAAAGTCTGCAAAAGTTTGGGAGAAGGTTCCAAATTTAAATAACATGAAAGCTGCTTAAAGTTTAAGCTATAATTCAGCTAAAAAATGTAAATAAAATAATTAACAACATAATGACTATGTGTGTGTGCGTTCTCAACTAACAGCAGAGATTATTTATTGTACATTTTAGTTTATGTCTATACCACCTGCCAACTTTTCCCTTCCTCAACCTCAACCTCATCCTCATCCTCACCAAATCTACATCCAACTCCAAGCATTATACATTTTTAATGTACTGCAGACTCTAAGAACTCTAAAGCTGCATTAAGCATAATACAAAAACAAAAAACACAAAAAACAGAAAACTGAATTTAATGGACTTATCAACGTTTCCATTGGAAATAGACGAGATGGAGATGGAGTAGGGATTTTGGGTGTGAGAGGCGAGTGCTAGAGATTCTTACAAAGCCAATCAAAATGAAGCGTAAACTTTATTGGACCACAAGTTTGTGGCCGCAAACTTAATAACTGGCAGACATTGATGCTCTGAGATCCAGCCAGACTATGTATGTCTGCCTCTGTGTGTGTGTGTGTGTGTGTGTGTGTAGAGGAAGAGGAAGAGAGTTGAACACAACCGGAAGTTGTCAAGTGCGTGCGAGCTGCAAGAAAAGTTGGCAGCTCAGAGTCATTGTGTGGCAAGTGTGCTCAAGTTGTTTGTCAAGCACACATCCAACCACACACTAGACACACACACACACACACACACAGATGCACACACATTTATGGCGTAGAAAATGGCTGGGATTCTCAATGAAATAGTTTTTAAAAAGCTGTTGCTTGTTTGAAAGTTTATGGCTGAAAGTTGAAGCTTAACCTGGCCAATCCAATTCCCAACTGTTGGCATTCGCTTAATCAATTTAAAGTGCAACGCCAGTTGCAGTTGCTTGAATATCTCAGTCAACCCCCTCCGCCTCGCCATCTTCCAACTACCACAATACACACCCCTTATCAAATTTTGTGGCAAGCGCACACTCACACACACACACACACATATGTAGGTGAAGGGTAAAAGGTGAAAAGTGACAGGGTCTGGACCCGCCTGATTGACAGCTGTCAATTTGCATTGCCAGTCAAGCGTGTGCCGTGAGCAATTTTCACCCAAAGTTTCCAAGCTAATACCCTGCGACCCAGAAGACTGCTTAAGCAGGGTATTATTAAATTATGCAAATATGTATATGTATTCAATTTGCCTGCAATTCAATCAAATCTCAATTTTGTAGGCAGTCAAAGATTGTGATGGGGTTTAATTTATCGCATTTTATAAATGTTAGCAATCAAATCTCAATTTCTATCCCATTTTCTATTTTATAACAATCAAAGATTAATATCTTTATTATTCATTCATAAATATAAAACTTAATTTATTGTATTTTATACATTTTATCAACCAAATTTCGATTTCTGCCACAATGTCTATTTTAATTAATTAATTTAATTTAATTAATTGAAATGCTTAACTACATTTTGTTAGATTTGTTAAATATATTTTTTTGTATTAAAGGGTATATTGCAGTCTGCTATTTGTGCGGACTGCACCTGAACTAAGCACCGTTAGTTTGGTGCGACAATGTTGCACAAAGTAAACGTTAAACACACAGAAACTCTCACACATATACTAGACTTATGTATCTATGTGTAGTTTGTGGCAAATTTGT
>OY282582.1:46681139-46773639 GCA_958299025.2 Drosophila histrio | reverse complement strand
GTCTCATTATGAGATAGCATGTCTTCGATCGACCTGGCCCAGCTGAATCGGCTGAGCATCCCGCTGTTTCAGCTGACAGAGCAAGAGAGAATCGAGGCCAAATACTTCGGCATCGAGCAGGTGTTTCATAATGAGACTTTCGAGACTTTGGACTTCCTCCCTCGAGTGGAGGGCGTTTCATTTTGTGCAATCTGATTGGTACGCTGCATGTGTTCCTCTGCAAATTGGACATAACTCAGCTGGAGTTCATATACAGAAATATGCGGCTACCATCACACGGTGTGTGAAATTGGCAAATTCAGGTGTATTTCGCACAAATATCGCATTAATACTCGTAGCCCAGGGCATCGCATTGTATTCAAAAGTATTTTTAATAAATATTTGCAACTCTCATTTAATTAAAACCTGTCAAAGTTATATGTTCATAAAAGCTGCAAATTTACTTAGTACAAAACCGCTGACGTATTTGCAACTTTAATATGCAAATATTAATAACGATTGTCTAACGAGTCTCTATCAATCATAATTGAAATGCCATTATCAATTATTAATTAATGATTTTTTTTATGCATTTATTTGCTTTATTATGTGTATTATGTATAGTAAGTATAATAAATAAATTTATAAGCGTTTGAGAAAAAACTTTGTAATGGAAAAAGAAAAGCCTGACAAGGAAAACTGAGGCGAACAAATTTGAACGTGCCCTTTAAAAGAAAATCGAGTAAAATGCTGAAAGCAACTGCAGCCAACAACAACAGCAACAGGAACAACAACAGCAACACCAACAACAACAAATGGAAAGTGGCACGCGCAAATTACTTAATCCGACTTAAGAAGTATTTTCGTGTCTCGCACAAAGCTGGGACTCTGCCGCTGCCGCTGCCGCTGCTGACGTCGACGTCGACGTCGCTGTAAGGGTAGGAGTTAGGGTGAGTCGAGTGGGACGTCTGGGGTTTTAAAAGAATATGGCGCGTAAATGCCTGCACGTACTTGTCCGCCTTTGATCTAAATTACCAAACATTTTCAGGTATTTCAACTTTGAATGCCAGGCGCAACCCAAGACAACAGCAACAAAAAGCAAAAAGAAAAGAAAAAAACTCAACTGAAGAAGAAAAACGCCGAAAAAGCCGAAAGTGAAAATGTCAAATGAAAAAGAGGCGGCCAAGAGGCGTCCAAGCCAGACAGCAGACAGCAGACATCATCGAGGCAGCATCGTTGAGCCTTGGCAGTTAATCAATGAATAGCCGCATCCAACTGCCCAACAGGCCGCCCCCCCCACCCTGCTGATCCACCCCTGCCCAGCACTACCGTCTTCCCCTTCTTCCTTGGCGCTTTTCTCGTCATAATGTTCGACGCTGCTCGGCAATTACATCAAAAGGAAACTGTTAGCAAGAGGCTCAAGTAATTTTTCAGTGGCAGGACGACGCTCAAAAATTAACTAACTAGCTGCCTAGTACCGTCCCCCACCGTCAAGACTCCTCCCCCCCCTTTGGATTATGTACATGAAAAGTTACTTAGGAGTAGCAGCCACCGCACCACCACACCACCGCACCACCGCATTTCTTTAGTCTTGAGCAGGTGGCAGACTTACAAAATATTTTTGGTTCTCATACAATTTTTGCTTTTCATTTGAAGAAAATTGCATTTTATTGCCCGAGCGATGGCCGTGACAACACAGACAGACCGCCAGACGGACAGACGGGCGGACAGACAGACAGAGTGTGGCGGTTGGAGAGCTGAAGCAACGGTAAATGTCCGCCATTTAACTAAATTGCTTCATTTTTGTGTTTTATCTGCTTTTTAAGCGTAAACTCAACTCAGCTGCAGTTTGTCCTGTAAATATACTTTTGGGTATTTGAGCACCACCCATCCCCCTGCTCCACTCCACTCCAGTTCACTCCACTCCCCCTCTCAGCACTCTGCTCTCCTGCTTTTACTTACTTATATTAACTACTCGCATATTATAAATGACTTTTCAGTCTTTGCTCGCAATTTCAATTTATTTGCTTTCGAAAAATTAGTCAGTTAAGTGTAGAGTGGGCTTTAATGACTTTTGAATACCCTTATTTTGACTATTACCTATTGATTTATTGTCTGTCTGGTGTGTAGAGGTATAGAGGAATTAAACTTTAAGCTGAGTTTTCTAATATTTAGTGCAAGACACTTGAAAATTATCTATAGATTTCTATATATATACAAATTCAGTCTAAAGTCTAAAGTTTGGGGTCTGCTTTTGTCACTAGCGTGGACTAACGTCCACAGTGATGTCTTGAAGCATCCTATTCATTGTTAATAAAGAGCTATTAAGCATTAAGTGTTTTAACAACTTTTTGTCTCTTATCTTTCAGATGTGCTATTTATATTTTTTATTTATTTTTATGACAACTTAAAGAGATGATTGTAAATACAAGTTTTCTTCGAGCATAAACATTTGTCTTCTTCTAATTTTCTATCAGTGTAGGGAAATTGAATTAAACACGCTCCTCTTACGGTCATAAGTGATAAGACCTGAAAAAGGTTTCCTTATTTATTTGAAATGTAGTTTAAATATAGTATGTATTTTGTAGCCTGCATGATTTATAAAGAGTGTGGATTCTATTTGGCCTGGTTTTTTTTTGTATTTTTAAATGCACCCTAAAAGCACCTTAAAATCCCCTTTAGATTGTTGCTGTCAGCTTAGCCCATGACCATTTGAATAAATAAATAATTAAAGTTTACCCAGTTTTGATATGCACACACAGCCATTTAATATGCGCAAAGTGAAGCATAGTGAGTTTCAGGACGGTGCGGCACATGCATCCAACATCCGTTTCCTTGGATTTCTGCTGATGATGCAAGGACGGACGGACGGAGGACTCTTGTTGTTGTGGCAGCAACTTCCCTTTTGTTGTTGGGCTTATGTATGGGGGCGGTGCGGAGGGACAGTGCCTGGGTCAGCGGCTGGCTAAGTCGCTGCTTGAAATGCACAAGGCGCATTAATGGCCAAGTTGCCTCACATGATGACTGACAGCAGCTGACAGCAAAATAATTTCCGCTGACAATGCGGCATTGCCTTCTTGGCCCAGAAGAAAGCAAACGGAACACACGAACTGGACAAAATGGACAACCGGCGACGGGCAGGACTGCAACAATGTGTATAAACTGGGCCCCTTGTAAGAGACAGTGCTTTGACAGTGCTTTTGTTTGTTTAGCAATAAGTAAAGTAGGTTTTTTCTTATTTTTAAAGAAAATGCAAGTTCTTCATATATATAAGATACATATGTAATTATGTTGAATCTTTAAATGCGTGTCTGACATTTGGTATTACTTTTAATACTAGCGTTTCTTTTGTTTTGGAAGATATTTTATTCTGATATTTCTATTCTAACTAAAATACTATAGAGAATACATATATTTTCGAGTTTATATAGTGATGCAGATATTTAATATAATACATATTTAAGTAATATTCTTTAATTGCGAAAGTGATTAATTGTTAAATTTGGTTTTTAACTTGTTTTAGGTATTTTTATACTTCATTGTTTATAAATACATGTATGTGGACATAAACTACAATATTATTTTGTATGATATTTTATGAAGCCCTAAAGTAGCATTTATTTATTTTAATATATTTCTGTCTATAAGAATTTTAGTTAGTATTTCCCTAAGCACATTCTATCGTATTTTAATGTTAAAATATATAAAAAGCAAATCTGAATTATTTAAAAATGTCATGAGTATAGTTTATTTTGTGGATCTTTACCTTTTTTTTTTTTTTGCTGAAATTAATTTGCTATTAGACTCAAATTGGGTGCGGGTAAAGTGAGAGTCCGCTCCTGGCAGACAGCCGATAGAAAGTGTGCAAATGTGTAGCATACTTCACGGCGACATGCAAACCCCAACAGCCATTATGCAAATCAAGCGAAAAGGCGATGCCAAAACATTTAAGCCGTTTTAGCTGAGAGCTGCCCCAAACCAGAGCTGCCCCTTTCAACACTCTTCATCTTTCCGCCCCCCCCCCCCCCCCAACCCGACATTCGCCGCTTTCCGCTTTCCGCTTTGTTGTGTGCTTAGAGCCATTGTTGTTGTTGTTGTTGTTGGGGGGGGGCAAAATCTAATTTCCTTGGCATGCGCCGCAGCCACCTCGGAAGCAACTTTCCTAGCAAGTGTGTGTGTGTGTGTGTGTGTGTGTTGCTTGTGTGTGCATAATTCAAGTGCATACTGAATGGCTGAGGAGCTAAAACTGTTGCCCAGGTGATGCCCAAACAACTTCTTTACTTTTACCCACATGATGAATCTCAATGCAAAATAAAAATTGAAGATATTTTCCTGCTATCGATTTGTGTTGTTCATTAGCGAATTGTTGAAGCGACTTTAAGTTGAATGTGTAGCAAGAAATTTGATATCGCTGCCACTTATGGCGCAAATCTATTATTTATTGGATCAGATTCTTAAAAATGCCAAACTTTATTGTATTGGAAGAAAAAACAAGAGAAGAAAGACTATGTTCAATTATTTGGTACACAATTATCGAGAGTGGAAGCCTGTACTTATAAAGTACAGCGGGTATATTAGGTTGAACTATGCTTAATTGGAATCAACAAACAACTAAAATGTCATAGAGACACTAAACTTGTTATTTGGGATTCTGCGAGCGATTGTCAAATTCCAAATCGATAGAAATATTATTGCTCTACGGAATTGCAGTGCTGGGCTCGACAGTGTCGTTGTCGTTCGAAGCACTTTCTCTATAAATTTCAGTTGGCAACCGCAACTGCTAATGACTTCAAGTCTTGGCGGGGCGTCGCATCGTGTGGCCAAGTCAAGTGCAGACGCCCCATCGCGAAAAACCAAGTAAACTAAAGGACGCTAAAATAGTGTCAACCCCACACACTCTCTCCCCTCCCCCCCACCCATTCTGTACTCCTGCCACCTGCTTGTGACTTTCACTTTTGCTATGTCAAGTCTAAAGCCAAACAATGGACCGCATCGTTTGCTCGTTTATTTGCTAACAAGTCTAAAATGAAATTAATTATTGTTACGCACAGTTGCCATGACCCACAGGGAAGCAAGCCAAGGGCCTCAATGGCCGGGGAAAGGAGCAGCCATTGTGTGTCTGTTTTTCTCTGTGTGTGTGTGTGTTCGTGTGTGTGTGTGTGTGTGTGTGTGTGAGGGAGGAGGGTCCCAGTCGTCCATTTTGTGCAGAAAAGTATACATTTTTGCTCATGAGCGCTCACAAGGTTGTACAGCCCGTTCGCGTAAAAGTCTCATTCGCTTTTATACATGCGTGGCCGGGGTAATTCGGTAGGAAATCTCTAAAAGCATGCAGCCCGGTCAGCTACGAAGTCGAACGGTTTGCTGAGCGCGCCATAGCGCTCGGCTGCATACTGTTCAGATCGCTGTGCGTGCGTAGGGAAATTTGGTTGGGATTAAATTTGATATTCTAGTTGGAATTCGTATTGGGAATCCAGTTGGAAAGAAAGCTGAAATTCCTTTTGAAATTTCCCACCCCCAGGGACCGCACAAATATGCGCGGCGGCATTGAAATAAAATATTCTATAATCTTTTTAGTTGCATAATTGTACATTTATATTTTCAATAATATTTTCTTAAATTTACTTAAGCTAAAACTTATATAATATTTATAAGTATAATCCCTGAAAAGAAACAAAAAGTAAAAGTAAATGCATTAGTTTCATATATTAACCACTTTTGCTAATTTTATTAATTTACTTACTTTGTATGTCCATTCAGTTGATCTTAAAGAAAATAATAACAATTACAAATATGATATATTTCAAATTGAAGTTATTTACGCAGTAACTTACCTCCTATATTGGCAAACAGCGACATTGCATGCGTTTATGTATTTTCAACACTGTAATGTATAAAATAGAATGTATTACTTTAATACAAACATTGGAAATTATAATTATTGCATAATAAATAGTCACAACTTACCATTTTCCAATTTATTGTTGAAAAACAAATGCTCACTTTGCTTGCAGAACAATAGACACGCAGCAATAAATACACAAAGACAGGGATACACACTCATATAAAGTGTAATCGATTGTAGCATTGCAGCCCTTTGAATTTATCGATTACCGCATCAATTTAATTTTCAATGACAAAATGCATTTAATAAATAATTTATTTATTTCAAGCATTAATCTAATGTCGATGCCTACAAATAACGTTTGTCAATATTCTAAATATTTACTAAGAAATTATTTTTTTTACTATGACATAATTTGTAAGTAAAAGATGAATTTTCCATTAATTTTATTTATATTAATAAATAATAATAAAAGATGAATCTTAAAATTTATATTCATCCATTTTAAAATTTCTTATCATATATACTATATTATAGGATATATAGTATATTTATGCATTTAATAATTAATCAAATATCCGTCCTCTAATAACTTACAATTTTGCAGTTTATGCAGCCAACTAAAAAAGTTGAAGCTGAAATGGTTAAGTGTCAAATTCTGTGCAGCGTTTCATGCAGCAGAACGCTAAGACAGACTCAGCAAATCGTAAGACTTCGTAGCTTACGCAGCCGCATACTATTCGCACTGTAAGACAAGAGTTCTGTGCAGCGTTTCATGCAGCCCAGCGCTATGGCTCGCTCAGTAAAACCTAAGAAATCGTAGCTTACGCAGCTGCAGGGAACTTAAATCGACAGACGAGAATTCTTTGCAGCGTTTCATGCAGCCCAGCGCTATGGCTCGCTCAGTAATCCCCAAGACTTCGTAGCTTACGCGGCTGCAGGGATTTCGCACCAAGAAGCGCTCGATTCTTATTACAGAACTCGCTAATTAAAGGTTGCGGCTCTAGGTATGTGATCCCCAGCACATGAAATTTTCCGTGCTCGCTCTGTACCGAATTTGGGACGTACTGAACGAAAAGCCGACTGGGGTATTGCTTTTGTTTTTGCTGCTGTTCCCCCCCCCAAGCCCGCATGCTTTGGCTGCTTGGGCATCTGATAAATGGCAGGCGGCGGAGCAACTGCGTCGGCAAGTCAACTATCGCACACGTTTTCTGTTTCTCTCTCTCTCTGTCTGTCTCTCTCTTGTTATTTTTTTCGGTTAGCCGAGGGATGGAGAAACAGTTTGCTTGCTTGTTGTTTATGCCCTGTAACCATAAAGCCAATGCGGTACACTTATGTTTATACTACTTATACTATATTGTTTGCTCGTCGTTTGCACACTTCGATCTCAGATTCCCTGAGCTTCCCTGAGCTTTGTTTTTCATTCCGTTTCAAAGAAAAAACAAATTCATATTTTATAAGATTTAACTTGAAATTTATTTGCTATTTCATTATACATTCAATTCATTCACTCTTCATAAATGTATTCTTTATTTTATTTTTGAAAAAATAAATAGTCACTGAAGTTGGTAGAAAGCTACCTTTAAATCATATCTAAGTAAATTTGTCCTTTTTATTATCTGCTCACAGTTGAAGAACAAACATTCATAGATACCCATTATACCCTAGCATTTGGACGACATTATCGTAAGTATATTTAATTTAACTCATTATATTTCTTTTGCTATTTTTATTTTTGTATATTAATCAATGCAATTTTATACATCTACAGTGTATTTCTAGCTATATCTGTTTACGAGTTCTTCTTTTAAAATCTACTAACATTGGTTAATCAGTAATTAAATTATAACATATACTTTACAAATTATGTTAACTACAGAGTATTTAAGAACTCTATATATATCAATCAATATATTCTTGAGCACTTAACTGGCATATATTTCATAAGAATTGTTTGACAATTAAGCAATTTTTTCAAGTGTTTACTTGTTGAGTTACCTACAGGGTATACGTTAGTCTGTCAACTCTGTGGTCGCCTCGATATGCCCTGTAGGGTCAAAAGCATGCAACAGGCAGAAGGAAGCGTGACCGACCCCATAAAGTATCTTGATCAGCATCTGTAGCCAAGTCGATATAGCCATGTCCGTCTGTCCGTCCGTCCGTCTGTCAGTCTGTCTGTCTGTCCGTTCGTTCGTTTGAACGAAAGTATCTCAGAGATGGTAAGAGCTAGAAGCTTCAACTTGGTCTCAAAACACTGCAAATATTTGCAGGCAGATTAAGTTTATCTTTTTTTTCGCCCACAAATCAAAAAAAACTCATAACAGAAGCAATTTTACAGCCAGAGACTTCAGATTTGACACACATAATGAATATTTTGGGGTCGTTGTGTTCACAAATTAAAAAAAAAACGAAATACAAGAGGATTACATCGGTGGTAAAGGAGAGAGCCACAGGGTATATGATGGTCGGGTTTAAAGGCGCATTTCTTTCATTTTTCCATTAATACTGCAAATTGTGTGAGTAAACAACTAAATATTAATAATAACAACAGTTAAATATTAATAATAATAATAACTACAGGGTATTTGCTTTGCAGTCATTCTATCTATCTTGCATATTATGCTGCTTTGGCTGAGCAATCAAAGCCGATTCCATTAGAATAAACTAAGCAACAATGAGGCGCAACATTCATTTGATTGAGTTGACACACTTTGTATAGGGTATTTGCTAGTTGGATAGCTGACACCTGCATTAGCTTTGGCTTGTATTGTGAGCCTACGGTTGTCTAAAAATAACTCAGCTCAGCTGGCGGCTGACTGACTGACTGACTGACTGGTTCTTTGGTTGGCTGCCAGGCCTCGGCATATTTGTAATCACGCCCAGGCATCTGATGTCTGTCGGCGGCCCTGAACTTTTAATTAATGCATGCAAGTGCGTGAGCATCGAGCATATCGAAGGACTGAAAAATGGTTGTAGCTTAAGCTTTTGTCCAACAACAACGCTTGGTAAACCCCATTTTGGGCCAGAAAGTGCCAAAAAGGCTGCTTGACGAAACTTCTCGGGTTGCCGCTTGTTACTTGAACGCGGCATCATTTTAAAGTCTCGTGTTGCGCGAGCATTTCATGATTTTCATGCTACATGTTGCAGGCATTCCCTTGGTTTCAACCCCAACACACACACACACACACACACACACTCACACACTTCCCTGGCCGCTTGTTTACTTTTTATATCAAAAACTTTTACGAGCTACAAAATATGCTGAGGCTGAGCGCCAAAAAAACAAACAAATGTGCCAAGAGTGAGAGAGGGCAGGAAAATAAATAAAAATAAAATTGATAGCATGTTCTTTGAGGGTCCTTTGTTCCCCTTCGTGTTTCTGTTTCTGTTCGTGTTGTGTTCTGTTCTGTTCTGTTGTTTAGCAGCCCTTGAAATCGGGCTCGGATTCGGTACAGGGCACTGTTCGTTATACTTAGTATCTCGACCTTCTGCCACAAAATTGACAATTATCGGACTCGCAATTATCGCATCGAAGTGCCGATTACACTGGCTAACAAAATTCCTGCCCTCTGAGGCATGACTCGTCCTTTATCCTTCATCCACATACGTAGTAGCATGTAGCAAATAATTGACTTCAATTGAATGTCAGAGCTGAAATAACAATTACAAGTATTTAACTTTCAAATGATGATGAGCACATGAACTGTTTTAATGGATTAAGCACGATTGAAACAAGCTTAAAACGAGTACTTTGAATTTATTATACATTTAATCAATTAATTATATTAATTTGATTGAACTGATTGATTGAATGAAGTCAATCCATTCACTTAACTGCCAAATGATCAGCATCAACACTTGCATCAGTCATTTTATTTAAACACAGTGCGAAATATGCCGTACTAAAGTTAAGTACAAATGATCTCGAATTAAGTATTTCCCATTCTTAGAATCCATACGAATTACTGAACATGAGTGAACAAAAACTCTTAGACCAAGTGCACTTATTCTTGTGATAAGAGTAAACAATCTTGAAAATGAGTAGAACTGCAGATTTACTAGATATGAGTATGAACATTTTAGATATAAGTTCGGAACTCGGGCTCGTAGCAGATTATCCCTGAACAAGTTTGTGACATCTTATATCAAGATTTTTATAAACTTAAATCATTTTTTGCGTTTTCTTGCTTAGAATTCCCAAATGGTTCTAGCTTGCTGCTATGAGGAGCATTTCAATGGCCATCGAGAAGTTAAGCCTATGTATATTCGACAGGAGGACAATTCTCTGTAGTCAGTCTTGGCCAACTTTCACACTGTCTGAAAGTCTTAAACACCCACGCTAGTAATTTCGACAATTTTACTAGGCAGCGTGTGGTATTCAATTTAAGAACATTTTGCACAATCAATCTATGTTTACAACACAATTCTGATTCAAGCCTCCAAAATCATCATTGTTTTTTGAGATACTTGTGTACTTAGTTACAGAACTTAAGGGACTCAGAACAAGTGTGAATTGTACTTAAATAAAGAATGAATGTCTTCAGTTCAAGTTTACTTCGAACTCACTTTTAAGTTTGAAAATACTGAATACTTAAATTGTCGGACTTAAGAAATCGTACTTGAATTAAGATCGAGATTCTTGACTTCAGTAATTTCATTCTCAAATCAAGTTTGAAATGTGGTGTTTTAAGTACGAAATACTTGATTTTTTCGCTCTGTGTACTGCATTTAATTAAGTATTTTATAATTTGTTTAAACACGAATAAAGCCAATCGCTTTATTCATTTATATTTGCAAAATGTATGCAAACAATCAACATCATTAATTTTGATTGGCTCAGTCTCAGCAAATGTCTTATTTATCTTAATCCTTGGCTATACATAATAAAGACATCTGTAGCATAAACAAAAAAAAAAAGGAAAAGAAAAAGAAAAAGAAAAACGTCTCTTCTTGTCATAGTCTTAAGGTGTTTCCTTTGTCGCTTCTGCACGAACAAATCTCAGTTAAGGTTTATACTTAAGCAGCGAACCTTTCGCTGCAACTAATGGTAGTAAGTAAGTATAACCATAAAAAAAGTATCTTACATATTTGCAATCTAATGGCGTTTCAAGAGAGTTGAGCAGCAGATGAATGATATGCAAAAGGGGACCAGCCACGCCCACGACTCAGCCAGGCTGGGAAATTGAAGTGGAAATTCAGACAGGGCACAAAAGGACGTCGCGTGCCTATGCGTCGTTTTCCACCTGTTTTATGGTTCATAAAGTTTTCCAACCTGCGCACAAGCGCCATCTGTTGTCTGAGAATTTGGTTTTCGGTGAATAAAAAAAAAATCAAAAAACGGATTTGATATTCTTTCTTTCTTCTCATTTAGATACTTAGTATACAATATTATTCATTTTATTTTATTATTATGATTATTTGTTGCTTGATTTGCTCTATTTGTTGTGTGTAAGTGCAAATGTGTGTGTGTGTGTGTGTGTGTGACACATGACACACACTTGAGCATACACTTCATCATCATCATTATCGCCATCATGATGATGTCTGACGAGTTGTTAATGATAAACAAAATGATGATAAAGCTGGCAAGCGTTGACTGCTCTCTCTCTCTGCTTCTTGATGAAAAACGCTTTAGGCCAAGAAAGTTGTTAACATAAAATGGCTCACTGCACACACACACACACACATATGATCTGCGTGTGTGTGTGTGTGTGTGCTTAGCAGCTTTTGCTCTGATTTCATTTCATTTTATTTTTGCTTTCATTATTGAAATGTTTTGCATTGCCCGCTCCGGTACTCTTATTTATTTATTTTATTTTTTTTATTTTTTTTATTTTTTGTGGTACCCTCAGGGATCCCACAGTTGCCTGGCAACTGTTGGGAATTTACGGTGCTCATTGTATCCCCCATCGCAACCCCCCCCCGCCCCCTTACGATATCAGCCTCTTCTCATTTCTCCTCTGGTTTTGGCATTCACATTTTTGCCGTTAATAGCGCGCATCTGTCATTGCAATCGCTTTTCGGGCACATAAATTTCAGGCATCATCGCATTTTATGCCCTTTTATTTATAGTCACAACTTACCAAACTAAACGAATGCCAACAACAGCAACAACAACAACAACAACGAGAGACGGGACAAACCAAAACATAATAATAATAATAACAACAACCAGAAAATCTCAATACAATGACTGATTTACTATCGATACTTTAGAAAACGTGAATGTGAATCAGCATATCAACAGGAAGAGTTGCATGTATTCGAAAAGCAAGTGAGTATCATTCATGAATAGTATCATTTGAAAGAAACAAAACGAGCAAACGAAATACCAAGCACTTCAAATGTGAATGTTATGAATGCAAGTACAACGAGTTATCAACACTTCTAAGCATTTGCTAGCATTTGAAATACTCGAAAACGTGTCGACACTTAAGCAACTCTAATAGTTCTCTTAAGTCGATATTTCGATATTTATTTACAAAATTGTTTATTAGACGGTATCTGCTAGTTGCTGGACATTTAATTCATATCTCGCTTGTTGTTTTTTCGGTTGGATTGTGTGTCATTCATTCATATCATTTGAAAGAAATGAAACGAGCAAACGAAATACCAAGCATTTCAAATGTGAATGTTCTGAATGCGAGTATAACGAGTTATCAACACTTCTAAGCATTTGATAGCATTTGAAATATTCGAAAAGTGTCGACTCTTAAGCAACTCTGATAATTCGCTTAAGTCTAGATTTCGATATTTATTTAAAAATTGTTATTACATTTGCAAACGAAATACCAAGCACTTCAAATGTGAATGTTTTGAATGCAAGTCCAACGAGTTATCAACACTTCTAAGCATTTGCTAGCATTTGAAATACTCGAAAACGTGTCGACACTTAAGCAACTCTGATAGTTCTCTTAAGTCGATATTTCGATATTTATTGACAAAATTGTTATTACATTTCTCGCTTGTTGTTTTTTCGGTTGGGTTGTGTGTCATTCATTCATATCATTTGAAAGAAACGAACCGAGCAAATGAAATACCAAGCACTTCAAATGTGAATGTTCTGAATGCAAGTATAACGAGTTATCGACACTTCTAAGCATTTGCTAGCATTTGAAATACTCGTAAACGTGTCGACACTTAAGCAACTCTGATAGTTCTCTTAAGTCTATATAGTTCGATATTTATTTATAAAATTGTTTATTACATGGTATCTGCTAGTTGCTGGACATTTAATTCATTTCTCGCTTGTTGTTTTTTTCGGTTGGGTTGTGAATTTGTGGCAAACTTTTCATGTTTTTGAGCTTGTGCCAGCCGCAAGCCATTGCCAAAGATGATGATGATGAAAGCTGAGCCGAGACTCTGTGAGCTGTGAGGGGTAGTTAAAGTAGGGGAAATTGTGAAGAGCTGACAGCCTGGGGCATGCATGGCGTGGGAGGTAGTGTAAACAAGTTACACACACACACACACAGAGATACATTCACACAGACAGAGAGTGAAGAGATACACACACACACTGAGATTGTTGTTGGCCAGTTTTGCGGCTTGCCTTCGTTCATCATCATTATGCGTTGCAGGTTCCTTTTTTTTTATGGTATACTATACTCGTACTTGTATTTTGGCCAAGTTCAAGTTTCCAAAAGTTTTGGGGCTTTGGGACGTCAAGTGATGCGGCACAAATCGCTGCCAAAACGAGGCATGCGTTGTTGTCAGAGCCCCAAACAAAAATACTAAATATCAAATAATTTCACACAACTCACCGAGCAGTGAAGACACTTTTTCTTTACACGAATTTCAATTTGAAGTACAAAATATATTTGATGATTTATTGTATTTGCAGTGTTCAATATATTGCTGTCATGTGGGGAAGTAAATCCAGTATATAAATCGAGTTGGCCAAGTGCATCACTTTATGCAAGTGAAGAAAATGCAGCTACTCGTATCTATGGGATGCCCAAGGAAAACTGCTGGAAAAGCTGCTATACTCTGAGAGAGAGAGAGAGAGAGAGAGAGTGATTACCGTGCCGGCCTTGAGGCGTGAATTGATACGTGCCAAAGGATGAATTTTCCAAACTATGCAAATCCCATAGCAGACACTCTACTCTACTTCCTTGCTGTTTATCGTTAACTCGCTGCAAATAAATTCAAAATCCTTGTCCCTGCCAATGAGAATGTGCAACGGCATCTGCTTACTTCTGGCCTTCATCTAGTATCACTTCCCCTCGCCATCGCCTTCGTCTTTGTCTTCCTCTTCGTCTTAACTAAGCCGACAGTCAATGGCCCCGTTGTTTTGTCATTTCAATTAGCCAGACTTCTCGCCTGGCCGCACAATGTGTGACTTATCTCTCGGTCCAGCTCTTAACTGAACCTGAGTGAAATTTCGGATTTAGTTTAATAATAATAGTATTCAAGGTGTGGGACTTAAAGCTGACCATGGACATTTGTCTTATCGATAGAGGCTTACATAAATTAAATTAAAAGACATTGGATTATGAAATTTACTTGCTGTTGATCATCTATTCATTTGTCTGTTGTCTGTTTTTAAGCCCTGAAAATTCTTACCATCACTTAATTAAAGCTCAAACCTAGACAGAGCTAGGCAAACAGAATCTTCGATTGTGATTGAAGGGAAATTAGAGTTTAATTGAGAAATAAATTAGCAATTGGACTGTTAACTTTTCTATATAATATCATTATGCATCTGGCAGGAAATATCTATTAAAATCACATGGATAATTAATGCTTTCTTTAAGATTTGCCAAAGTTAAATTCTTCTACTCTAACTTCACTTCACTTTTAGCAAATAATTTGGACAATTGACAGAACAATTCAAGCTACAACAAAAATGGTATATCAATAAATGTGCTTTAATTATATTCCCATTCAAGATGAAGTTCTCAAATGGAGAACATATTTTGGTATGACAAAACTAACTACAAATGTTTAGTTTTATTTGCAGATACAAGTAACGACTCTGATGGTCTCTTATATAATTCCAACTATATATATATATATATATCGATTGATTCTTAGTTCGAGGCTCTAAACGCATATGGAAGACGGGCAATTGGCCCGTTAGCTTTGATGGCTTGCCACCCGCCTGTTGGCCATATGTTGACCGTTATGGCCAAAGGCAAAGGCAGCTCTCTCTCTCTCTCACTAAGTAAACTGTAGGCGTTTGTGGGCGTGGCAATGTGACCATTGAGCTACGAGCAACGACTGCAAAAGCCCCTTTGATGTTTCACGTCAAGGTTCATTTGCCAGTTTACCTGCCAATACAATCCTGGTCCCAACTCAACTCAATTCCCCTCTCAATTGCCTCGTTCTTGGCCCAAAACATCAACTGGCAGCTGTTGGCAAGTTTATGCATATTTGGTTCTCTTCTCGTCTTCATTTTATTTCATTTTATGTTTGTTTGTTTGTTTGTCTGTTTTTTTTCTTTCTTTCTTTTTCCTTTGGTACTATATCGACTACTACTGCAGTTGTGTGTAGTTGTCAGATCAAACAATTGGCGAGTGTGAAAGGCGTGTTTGAGTGGGCGTGGCAGCGCCCAGTTTATTGATGGCTGCCAGGCATAATTTATGCCAGCCCAAAAGAATGATGGGCATCCAATGGATTAGGCAATGGACGTTGACGTTGTTGGCGCTGACAGGAAATACACAGCGGAAATTTGTTTAAGCAAAATGTCGAAAATTGTTGGAAATTGAAGAAAGACTGAAAGAAGTGAAGAAGTGAAGAACAGCCGACTGAACAGCTGACAGATACCCTTGAAAAACTTGCAAAATCAATGAATGAGCAAAACTGTCAATTTTATGGATGAGTTTTCGATTTTTATTGCATAACTCTTAACTGGAAATTTGAAATATAATTATTTATTTTGTAAATTGTTAATAACAATTAAGAATTCTAATTAAAAACAAACATTTTAATGGTTTATTTCTACTTTAAACACTCGTTTAAAGCTCTTAGTTGGCTGTCAAATTTTAAAATAATTGTTATCCGACTACACGTCCTATTTATCAATGGAGAAATTCCCCCCATTGATATTGAAACTTTCTTAAAATTCTCCGGGGTAGTCAAGTCTATCAAGTGCCAAAAATATCTTTTAATTTTTTATACCCTGTGGGGGCAGAAGGAAGAACCCCATAAAGTATATATATTCTTGATCAGCAACAATAGCCGAGTCAATATATCCAGGTCTGTCTGTCTGTCTGTCGGCCCGTCTGTCTGTCTGTCCGTCCGTTTGAACGAAAGGATCTCAGAGATGGTAAGAGCTAGAAGCTTGAACTTGGTCTCCCAGCACTGCTAATATCTGCAGGCATATATCATATATCTTTTACTATCTTTTCACGCCCACAAATCAGGGAAATTATTAGAAAGAGAAGTTTTGCAACTAGAGACTTCAGATTTGGCACACCTGATGAATATTTTAGGGACGTTGCGTCCCGAAAATTTCATTATGAAATCACGCACCTTTCGCCAAATTTATAGAAAAACAAATCAGTGGAGAGTTACAGGGTATTTTACGGTCCGGGTTACCGACTGTTCGGCTTGTTTGCTTTCTATTCGCCTTTAATCAATTACAATCAATGCCAATTTTGAAATCTTTCGCTTTGTTTCTTGAATGCTTTAACATTTACACGGCATAAGAGAACAGCAGAAAGCAGCCAACAACAATTAGCTCTTAAACTGACAAAAGAGTTGGGGAAAACAGAAGAAGAGAGAAGAGAAAGAGAAGAAGAGCGCAACAGGCGAATTCCCACGAGGAAGCAATCCAAATGTTAATGCCACAGAACGCAAAAGAACTTAAAAGAATTGCACAACTATTAAGTAAGTTGTTCTATAAGTATGTGTGTGTGTGTGTGTGTGTGTGTGTGTGTGTGGCACACACAAGTCAAATCGATGGCAAACTGGGATGGGGGCAATGGGGGATGTAGAAATAGATCCCAAGCGGAAACCGGATATGCCAGGCGAGAGCACTTGGCAAAGCGCAAAAAATAGGTTAAACTTGTTGCAATAACTTTTAGACAGACCCAAAAGGACACAACACACACACACACACACAGACAAACACACAGACAGAAACTCTCTTACACACATGTTTTATGAACAGCAATAAATGTTATTAACTTCGCCGAGTTTGTTGGCCAAAAACTTTTGTAATTGAACGCCTGGCGTCTCGAAAATTAACTGTACAAAAGCCAGTTGAGAATTGGCCTATAACGATTTATATGGCTGGCTGGAATGTTGCCGTTATTCTTACCGCTGTTGTTGTTGTTGCTGCTGCTGCTGCTGCCAAGCATTAAATGTCATATAATATGGCGGAAACTTGAGCAAAATTGCTGCCAGGTCATAACATTTCCCATTTGACACTTTGAATTAACTTAAATATATTTTCAAAGCGTCTTGAAACCCGATTCAACAGTGTTAGAAAGCCAAAACACTGTTGCAATTGCTCCAGGTGGAATTTGTTGTTATGCTTTTTTAAAGTTTTCTCAGTTGCACTACATTTAGTTCAAAACAAACCGATCCGTCGAGCGAGCCCGACAGTGGGAATCCCTGTGCAGGGCTTTAAAGAAAAGCATTTTCATCATAAATCAAACATATATCAACAAAATCTTTTCTTTTGTTTGTAGCACACATTAAGATTAGAATACTTACCATGTGTGCCAAATCTCAAGTCTCTAGCTATAAAAGGGCTCTTGTTATCAACATTTTCGAGTTATGGGCGAAGGGAGCGTGGCATCGCGATGAAATATTCAGGACACATTAAGCCCAAGCTTTTTATCATGTGTGCCAAATCTCAAGTCTCTAGCTTTAACATTGCTCATGTTATGGTAATTTATCTAATTCTAAAACCAATGGGACTTGATATCGAAAATTGAAAATAAAATTGATCTGCGTATGGTATTCAGAAACCTACATTCCAAATTTGAAGTCTCTAGCTCTTATAGTTGCTGAGATCCACGCGTTTATACAGACGGACGGACGGACGGACGGACGGACAGACAGACGGACAGGTGTCAATCGACTCGACTATTGATACTGATTCAGAATATATATACTTTATATGGTCGGAGATGTTTCCTTCTGCCTGTTACATACATTCTCACAAATTCATTATACCCTAACGCTTTTTAAACAATGCATTGCTATTTTTGTGTGACTGTCGCAAATAGTTGTGTTAAGTCTATAACCGGTTCATAACCGTTTAAAGAATAATAGAAATTTATCTAGCACCTAGCACTTTAACCGTTTCATGCCCGTTTCAGCAATTGTTTGTCGTTTTTGAGAAATGAAAATGATGTATGTGGATTGGCAATAAGGAAACAGTTCTAAACCCGTTTTTAGTGTTGCAAAACGCTTACATTCTCTTTAAAAACTGTTATGATGTATACATATAAATAGAGTTTATGCATTTTCAAATGTAATCAAACTGAATAAAATACAATATTTGTATAGATTTCTATATTTTTTTACTGGCTTCAAAATGTTGCTACAAATTTGGAATCTGTCTTCGTTGAGTACGTATCGATTGTGATGTCAGAATTAATATCCGGACACGAGATGTGAAAATCTTTCAGTGCCTTTTCAGATTTTGCATACACAACAACTAAACACAATAAAAAGTTTTTGAAAAAATTAGAAAACTAAAAAAAAAAAAAAGAAATTTTAAAAAGATAAGAGAAAAATAATTAATATTTTTTAGAAATACAAAAGAAAAAAAAACAACTAATCAAATAATGTACAACAAAAAGGAATGTTAACAAGAATAAACTAAATCGTAAAAACAAAAAAAAAACACTTTAAAAGTAGAGAAGAAGAATAAAAAGCATAGAGATGCAGAGAGAAAGACAATTTGATTGGTTGCAAACTAGTAACTACGATTGCCCTCGACGTCGATGTGGAACGAATGTGGATTCTATGCTGGATCCCATTCATGTGATGAACGAATCGCGCCGATTGCGTGTGATTGATGAACTGTGCACGGAACTGGAGCGCGACTTGCTGGGCGTGGATGTCAAATGGGTGCTCTTCGGCATGGCCATCCAAAGCTATCGCTACGAACAGTTGTTGGTGCCATTTCCGACTGCATTTAGCATTAACTCGCTGAGTTTGCTCAGCGGCACAATGCCCGAGTTGAGCGTCTTTCAGCGTCGCTTGCTTAACAATCTCATAGCGCCGGAGCAGGTGGAGTTGCTGCATTGGTTGCTGGTGGCAAGTGGCACGCCACAATTGCGGCAACTGCAGCGCAATGAACAATTGCTGCTGTGGCGTCAACTGCAGCACAAGTCGCTGCCGCGGCCGCAGCTTGTGTTTCGTGTGGAGCGAAAGGATGGCGTGGATGAACTGCCACTGGATGTGGCAAATTGTCTTTATTACAGCGGCGATATGGAGGAGCTATACTCAATGATTGCCTCAACGAATCGAGACGTTGCAACGACCGAACTGGAGTTCTATGATGATCTGGAGCAGGCATGTGGCATGGCTGAATGGTGTCCCGGCTGGGGATATTCCTTGTGTGGCACATTGCTGCGTTGTGTCGCCATTTGTCAGCAGCAACAACAGCAGTCGTCACACGTGTTGCAAGTCCGCTATTTGCTCATCTACAGCATGAACTACACACAGAAGATGCAACGCCTGCGACGTCGCCAGTGGAATAAAATACAACAAAAGCAACAGCAGCAGCAGCAACAACAACAACAGTCACAACAATCACAGCCACAACGGCATCAGTTGCTGCAAAACCAGTTGAAGCAAGAGCAAGAAGAACTTCGTTTGAATGTGCAACAGCAGCCGGTCAAAAGTTCGATTTTTGCCTGGCTAAAACAAAGGCGTAATCTCTACTTTGTCCTGGGCATTTTGTCCTTGGCCTCGCTGTCAATGCTCGTAAAGAATTTGCGGCATTTGCCACAATTCAAGACTGCTTGGCTAACAAAACAGTTAACAAATCAATTGAAATCGTTGTAACACAATATTGTTGACTTTATTATTGTAAAACAAGCTTTAAAAGGCTAAACTAAGCAATGACTTTTATTTCTATACCCTTGTTTCCCAAAATGTGTAGCTCATTTAGCAGTTGGTACTTATATGATTAGAGACAAGACTGGAAATTTACTGCTATTTATGAAGCCAACAAGATAAAACAAACGAGACAACACTTATATAAATGTGTCGGAATTGCCCGATCGTACTCATAATAGGAACTGTAATTATTATAGTATTTTATATTACGAATTGTACAATATAAATTGTTCTTTGATTTATAGACCCTTTACTTTTTTAAAAAAAAGTAAAAAAGGGTCTATTAAGTTTGTCAAAATGTGCGTAACAGGTCGAAGGAAGTCCAACAGACCCCATAAAGTATATATATTCCGGCAGATACTTGAGGCATTGAAACAATATTATTAATTAAAGTTCTGTAGAAAACTGGTAATTGCCAATCAATCGACAATGGCTTCATTGGCGCAGTTGTTAGAATGCCGAATTCTTGTGGAGGGGTCTAGGGTTCGAGACCTGCCAGGAGCACACTTTTTTCTGTTTTTATTCTTTTTTTTTAAATTTATCAATACTGTAATAAAATAAAATAAAACAATCATTTTATTTTTATAAACAAAATCTACCATAAATGCAAATGTATTATATTTAATAATGTATGAATGCATTACATACATGTATATTAACATAACATTTGTATGTTAAGATTAACATTGGTATGTTAATGATTCATGTGTAACATAAATATGGAATTTGCACGCTCCGCTCTCTAACAGCGTGATTGGAAGCTAATCTGAGCGACTGGTTAGTATTAATATAGTAATATTTAATATTTATTGCCAAATAATAATTAGTTATATTTTAATTTATAATTTGTCTTACATTTTTATTTATAATTTTAAAGTGTTGCATTTGATTTTTATAGTAAATATAAAGTTCAAGCTTTGCTTTCGATTTTTAATTTACAAAGTTAAATGTATATTGAAATATTGTAACCTTTTCAGGATACTTTCTTGAAGTTTTCTGAACTCACAACTCTTATTTGCGATCCTTGTTTATTAACATATATTTATAATTAAGCTGCTATTGGAACGATCTGTGGAAAGTTGAACTTATTGTATGAACAACTATTTCGTAATTTAAGATAGTTCAACTAATTAAAATATGAACAGATTTTCTTGTCAAGTTATTCAATATTACTATTCATAGGTAAATATTCATTTCTGTTCTGCTGCTTAAGACTGAGCTATCATTTTTTGTTGGCCAAAATACGTGGCATCACGCACCACAACACACAACCTCCAACTGATTTGCTTTTGGCCTTCCCCTGTGTAGGCATTTCAAAGCTTCGGTTCGTTGAGGCGTGAATGAGCATTTAAGTGTTTTCCCATGTTGTTAGCCAGTTTCAAGCACTTTGTTTTTCGTCATACTTTCTCTCTCTGTCTCTCTCTCTCTGTCTCTGTCTGTTTGGGCCAAGTTAATGCTAGGCGAAAGCGATCGATTTGCAGCTTGTTAGTTCAAGTTCAAACTAATCTGAACATTTCCCTATTTCGAGTTTCACGAAGTTTTTTGAAAATTCGGTTGAATGGCTGTAAATATGATTGTCAGAATTGATGAAGTAACTCATGAAGTTCACTTTAAATGTCAGCAACAGTGTTGCAAGCCTGTAAATGCTTGAAAAGACTAGAAAATACCCTGTAATATGTGTTAGTTTAAGCGAAAGTCTTTGTAAATAAATAATAATGCGTAGTAAATAAAGCTATTATGCTTGACTCTAAGTTACCCCGTAGTAAATATAAAGTCAACAGTCTGTGCAGATCAAAGTATCAAGTATTGCCTGACCTAAAAATACCCTACTATATTCATTTTACTTGTCTTTAAACCGAACACATGAAAGTCAGTTTTATGTGTAAACTAGATTACCAAGATGTACTAAGTCTTATTAATTACAAGTCTTTAAGGCCACGAGTTTCATAATTGTAGTTTATAGTAATAAAATAAATTTGTTCTAACTGCTATTGATGTACGAGTATTCAGCCCAAAAGACTTCTACATCAAAATGAATATCTATCTTATATTATTTGTTGTCCTACTAAATGTTACTTCCTTTTCGATTGGAAAATTTCCAGAGTATAGAGGCATTTCATTTCTGTTTGATTAACTTCCATTTGGCCCATGGGCTGCCCATGCCAAATGCATGCATTGAAACTGTTCGCTGATCCAAATGGGCCTTCAAGCTGTGTTATTACATTTCCCACACGCCACTTTTTACCCACCCCCCCCCCCCCACACACACACACAGACATACATTTGCCATTGCCCAATGGCCGCAGATGGGTTTATTAGCCGAATAAGTAAAAAAAAAAGAGAAGAAGACTCTGTTGGAATTCGGCTTGTGGCGGTTACGCAACAACTGACTAAACACACAAAAAAAAATCGTTGATGTTGCCATCTGAAATTCGGAAATATGCAAAAACGAGCCATAATAATATTCCTCAAGATATCGGATATCCATGGAGCTGGTAGCTCGACTCTTCGACTCTTCGGCTCTTCGACTATGCGTGTTTGTGTTTAATATGCAAAAGCCAGTCGTGTATACAAATAATGTACACGTTAATAAACACGCATAGATCAGGGCTAAGAGAGGGTGGTGAATAAACAGTGAGTCTGTAACTGAAGTGTAGCAAATCTTTTGTGTGTGTGTGTGTGTGTGTGTGTGTATTGTGGGCGGAGAAGCACAACACAGTCTAACGTGTCGTATACGCAATATCTCAACAGTACTATAGTAAACGTAGCTACAGAATACTTACACTTGTGGACAAAATAATAAGTACACCAGCAATCAGTTGACTTTCAACTGAAAACCAACTGAAAAGTAGCAATTGTATCAAATTTAAGTAAAAGGTAAAATTGCTAAAAAATTAGAATTATAATAATAAATAAAATGATATCCATTTTCTCATAATGCTGATGTACTTATTTTGTTTACCTCAAGTATATCTGTGTGATTGACTGTATATTTGAATTAGTATCTTTAACAGATTTGTTTACAGTAGATTGCCTGTCATTTAATTTAAATTTACACACCACGAACTGCTCTAAGCTGATTACAAAACGTTAGATTAGTTGTATCAATTGTTAAGTCTTGAATAAAATGGTATTGTAATTATTAAATGAAGTTTACAGACTTGTTTGCAGATATTTGATATTAGTTAATTAATACAATTAACAGAGCTTAAGAAGAATCAAAGAGAATGAACTGAATTTGTTGAAATTTAAAATTATATATGGTATAATTGAATAATAACAATTATTATTTATAAGTATTATATATGTAGTTATAGCCAAAACAAAGGCGTAGGCCTTCAGGCTGATTTAATAATAATATTCAGTTAGTTTATATCAGGAATCATATGCAACATATTTAATTTGAATTTGAATGTATAAATACTTTCTCAAACTGAATAATTTAGGGAGTATATTGTTTGTATAAAATATGTAAATATATTTGAATAAGAATAAGGATAAACACTTTCAGTTTATGCCATGGCAAGGGCATATTTAAAGTCGAGCAACTCTTTCTATCTTTGCTTTTTGTTTTTATTTTATTCTCACAACTTGCCAGCTGCGGCTTTGTATATATTTTTTTTGTTGAGGCAGAGATTTTTCCCAGCGTTTGCAAATTTATTTATATATTTATTTTGCTTTTTTTCGTCATTTTTTTTTTTGGCGCTGTGAAGATTTATGCAAATACTCGCAAGTCTATTAAATTTGCATATTTATCAATTTGTTTTGCGTGTTTTTTGCCGGCTCGTTTGTTGTTTATGTTGTTTGCCTTTGCCAGCATATTTTAATTATTTCACAGAGCCATTGCCCTAAGTTATTTAAACTTGATTTGCATAGGCAACACAACACAACACAACGCAACACAAGGCGAAGGAAGGCAAAAGACTTTGAAACTGCTGTGAAATTGAGAAAACGAATAACTGAGCTCTTGACAAAGAGCTGAAAAGCTCCATTGAGTCTTAGAGCCCAACAATTTTGTGGCAACATTACGACGCAGTCTAATTAATAAAGATGCAATCCAATTAGGGTCTGCCATGGCTCAGATACATCAAAGGCGCACTCATACCTTAGTTTGTATCCCCAATTCCATTGCCAATCCCCAATCCCAATCCTCTGCCCCCAAAAGACGATCAAATATTAAATAGACATTGCCCCAATGTGCAAGTCTCTCTTATTTCTTATTTCCTCTCCCCCCCGCCCAACAATTAGCACAAAAACTAAACCATTTTCTAAGCACCCAACCATACTCCCCATAGCAAAGGCAATTATCATTATGATAATTAAAATGTATGAGTCTGGTTAGCAGTAATGAGACTTCAAGGGAAGGACGAAGGACGAAGACCGAAAACCTGCTGCCAAATCATCAAGACACTTTGCTAGCTGATGGCCATTTTCCTGGCATTTTCATATGTCCAACAAGTCTTGTTTGTAGTTAGTAAGTAGTACCTCAAACAGACTTCAACATAAATCTCTTGATGTTCTGGCAACAACTTCTACTCTGAGCCGTGATGAGTCTATTCTATATACCGTACCTGCTGTTGTTGTTGGACATGATTAATAACTACTTTAGTTGGATGAGCAGCTTAGCTGAGTAGCTCACAAAATATCCTAATGAATCCACCAATCTCTCTCACTTTCTGTGTTACTGTGTTTTCTAACAAATTGTATGACTTAACTTTGTTAAATATTGTAGTCAACAAAAAGGTGCGACTTGAGATGAAGATTAAAGAACTTCAAAAATATACATTTTACAACGATAAACTGTAGATTAATGTGCAGCTGATGTGACTTTAAGTATCTGTAATTTTTGCTAGAATATAGATATTATGGATTATGTGTTAGGGCAAGTGAGCAGAAGTTTCTAGGTCTAATCGAACTTAGAGATTGTAAAACTCTGAGGAAGGGTATTTACTTACATATATAAGAAATACATACATATTAACAAATGTAAATGTTTCTTTTCCTGCATTGAACTCAGAGATTGTAAGAACTAGAGCAAGCAGATTTGCTACTTAAATACGAAATCATAAATAATACTAGACCTGATCGAACTCAGAATCTAAAAGATTCGAAAGCTTTGGCCGAACTCTAAAATAAATTTTATAATAAGAACATATTATATTTTAATTATCTTATTAAAATATAAGACTTTAAAACCTATAGTAATTGTAGTTTATTATGCTTCTCTGAATTAGACAAACATATTAGATTGTGACGTTTTAAAGTTTTTTGTTGAGCGGCATACCAGTTTTCAAGCTGCATACTAGCTTTCGTGCGATACAACCCTGCTCTTAATGACGCTTGCAAAATAAGAAGAAGATGTAGAAGTAGTGGGCAGATGCACAGAGAGACAGCTGAACGGACGGCCAGACAGATACATGAATATGCAGATGGAGAGACAGACGAACAGATAGACGAACGGGCACATAGACAGACGGATGGACAGACCAACAGACAGACAGATGGACATTAAAATATGAGAGTTTAAAACCTATAGTAAATATAGTTCATAATGCTCCTCTTGATTAGTCAAACATATTAGATTGCGGCGTATCAAAGTTTTTTGTTGAGTGGCATACCAGTTTTCAAGCTGCATACTAGCTTTCGTGCGATACAACCCTGCTCTTAATGGCGCTTGCAAAATAATAAGAAGAAGAACACAGATAATTCGGCAGCAGCACGCATAAGTGTAAATTCTATTCTGAAATTCAGTAATGTTAATTTAATATATGTAATAAGTGTGAAATGAATAATATAGTTAATGTTGCCGGCTTCTTAATGCACAGGTATCAGCAGATAACTAACTCATTAAACTAAGCAACAATTGAAGCTAGAGCCAATATGCTGTGTTTATATGTATGTATGTATGTATGTTGCTTTCAATTCTATTTGAGAACTTCAAAATGTTATGTTTTGATGATTTTAGCTAATGGATTTAAAGTACTTCTGCGCTGCAGCAGAAAGAGAGACAGTGACAGTGACAGTGTCATAAATGTGCTTTATGTTGAGGTTCATTCGATTATGGTGCACAAATACGCGTATAGTAAGTATGTATGTATGTGCATTTGAAATGTATGGCATATGCTCGTAGAATAATGCCATTGTAATCTTTTGGTTTCGAAAGCTGTTCGACGAAGACCGTGTTGGAAAGTGCTAAGGAAATCTGCATTTAAGTAGCTTACAACATTGTATTTGCTTTTTGCATTTTGCTTCGATGATTTTATGCTTGTATGTTTTTTTTTTGTTTTCTTTCAACTTTTAACTGTTGCCAGGCAAATCGAATGTCGGTCTCGCTGACTGTGTGTGTGTGTGTGTTAAGGCGTGTGTGTGTGTTAAGGCGTGTGTGTGTGTGTGTGTATACATATTTACGTGCAATGGCATTTACAATGCGTGCAATTTAAGCGCTCGTAAAACAGCAACAAAAAACATCATTTTACTGTCCTGTCGTGCTCGTCGTGTTCGTCTGTCTTCCATTGTCCATGCGACGCTAAGGGCAACATTTTCTTTTACAGCTGTTGCGCGGGAGGATGGTGTGGGGGGGGGGGTGTGGACAAGGGAAGGAGTCAAGCTTTTGACGTCGCTTATCAACATCTGGCCAGCATAGTACGAATGTGTCTCGCAACGAAAACTGAAAGTTCTGCATTTTGCGCGAACTGTAATTGCTGTAACTGCCTGCCGCCTGCCTCCTGCCTCCTGCCTTCTCCTGCTGCCACAGCTCCCTCAGTCAACCCTTCCCCCTCCCCCTGATACGTTTATGCTCTAGGCATTTCCCTGCTGTCCAGTTATAGTTGAAGTTGCCATAGTCATCCATTAAAATGCATTCACATGCGTTCCCATTGCTCACATTGTTTGCAAGCTGACATTTGTCAGTTTTCTTTAGCTCGCTCGTTCTCTTTTACACTCTATTGCTGTCTCACTCCTGGCTGTCATCTTCTGCAGACACATTCACAGTTATTGAGTGCTGTTGTTAGGGATGCGTTTCGTTCAAATAGTATCGAATATGTCGGACATATCGATACTAATCAGTTTCATTTAAGCATTTCAAATACACAGACAAATTTGATGGATGTACTTTTTTTTTCAACAAACTATTGGGCAGGGTGGGTTAATAAAAAATAATCGTAGTAGGAAAAGTTTAACAAAGCATTACCGAAAAGTTATAAATTTTATTACAAAGTACTTAGTACAGGTTCATTTGAAGCAATTATACATGCGTTCAACATTGACTAGCTTTGAAGTATAAAGCAAGTTGAAAAAGTGACTTAAGGGATGAGAATGCTATATATCGTCTTAAAGATCTGATTATTTTTGGCGTGTACTCAATTTTCGACTGATTGTTTCTATGGCAGCTATATGATATGGTACTCAGATACTCAGACGGACGGACGGACAGACCGATGGTCAAACTGACGGGCAATTGGATATGCAGACAGATGGACAGACAGACTGGCGGTCAGACACACGGATATGTAGACGGAGAGACAGACAGACAGACGAATATGCCGACGGAGAGACAGACCGGTCAGACAGACTGACACACATGCCACGACTCGGCTGTTTATGCTGGTCAAAAGTATATCCTTTATATATATACGCCTCCTTTAAAGCGTATCTTGTGACAGAAATAATAATGCCCTCTGCAAGGGTATAAAAAGAGTGCTAAAAAATCTATATTTGTATATATAGTATATCGCTTTGAGTATTTGATTTATTTACACTTATATCGCATCTGGGTATCGATGAAATATCAATATCGATACGCATCCCTAGCTGTTGCTGTGCGTCCACTTGAATGAAGCCAGGGCCAACTGGCTAACGGGCCAACGAACGGACTCTTGAATGCCACTTCAGGCCGAATCACAGACTCGTCTCCCTCACTTGGCTAGTTGCCATCAACAAGCACTTGGCATTTCCCTTATTTTCACTTGTCCCCCTCAGTTTCACTCTCAACGAAGCACTGCGAACGCCTCTAATGAAAAGTCGTTTAATATTCAAAACGGAAATTTACGGAACAAGTGAAAAGTGCGACAGTTGCCGGCACTGAAGAACTTTCTTTTTTTTTGGAGGGGAGAAACTATGTAAGCAATTTCGTAGCTAGCTTACACTATCTCTTTCTCTGTGGAAATAGCGTATTGTTTTCCTGTAGTTCTATTTTTTTTTGCGTTTTTCTGTCAAAGTCAGACAGAAAATGCACTTCCATTCCATGCTAGACTCTCAGAATGTTGGTTTGTTTATTGGTCTGCATATTTTGGCAATTCCTGCTATGGAAAGTCATTCAATTATGTCGGTTTTGCTTTGTTTCGTTTTGTAAACCGGTTCATGGTAGGTTTACAAAGTGGTGCAGGTTGAAGACTTAGCTTTTACTATATTTAGACGAGCCATAATTAAAGTATATTAAAGGGTAGGAAAAGTCGAAGTGATAAAGCGATCAGTTTATCTCTTTCTCTTTCTCTGAGTCGGGGACAAAAAATTGGTTTATTCTCTTCATTTGCGTTGCTTTAAACTTTAAATCAATAACTTTTTCTAGCCTTTTCTTTTGCTGCCATTATCCTTCTTTCCTTATAGAAAATTCTTTTCACAAGCGCTTAAGTGTCGGTCATAATTGCCACAGCATATTTATTTAATTGCTTGCAAATTTTCACAGCACAGCTCGCAGGCTAAATTGAGTTTTTTCAGGCGTAATAAATGACTTAATTAATTGCTTTAATGTTTAATATACACACACAAACAACAACAACAAAAACAACATCAACAGGTGGCTGTGTGTTGCAACGCACTGCAGCTGAAAGTCGACCAGGATTATGCTAATGAATCCTTTAATTCCCTGAATCGCGATTCGAAGGCGTCCGATAAACGATAAAAAACGCCACCTATAATAAAAATAATAATGTTGCCTACTTTTGAGCGCAAGAACTGGCAATGCAATAAACCTGAGGTATTTAATGTTTACAATTGTTCAATTGTTACGTGTAGTGAAGAGAAATGGAAAAACTCTATTAAAAAAATGAAGACGGAAAAAGCGTGCGTAATATTAATGCTAATGCAATAACAACACAACAACGCAACAACAACCCAAAACAACGGAAAACAAGACGGACACAATAAACAGCACAGCACAAGCAAAAAATAAATGGAATAATGAATCGAACAACAGGAAATGGCGCATGAAACGAATCAGACGAAACGGAAGGAAATGCTTAAACGATATGAAAATCCTGTGGGCACTCTCTGCAAATTTCCAGTTATTATTACTTGACGCCATTTTTATACCCTTGCAGAGGAGGGTATTATAATTTTGTCCCGCAATGTGTAACGCATGAAAGCAGACATGTCCGACCCTACAAAGTATATATATTCTTGATTAGCATCAACAGCCTAGTTGATATAGTAGTCATGTCAGTCTTTCCTTCTGTTCGTCTGTCTGTCGGTCCGTCTGTCCGTCTGTCCGTCTGTTTCTATGCAGTCTCTCAGTTTTAGAGCTATCTGGATGAAACTTGGTACATATCAGTCTCTTTGCTGCAGGCAGTACATATGTCGGCACTGGCCAGATCGGCTCTTTATATCATATAGTAGCTGCCATAGGAACTATCGTTCGAAAATCATACTTTTGTATGACAAACTTTTCTATTTTTCGACGTACTTCAACCAAACTCACAGATTATGCATCTGGTCATGTCTTATACATACCGACCAAATTTGGTATAAATCGGATTACTGTATTATATATGTAGCTGCCATGGAAAGGATCGATTGAAAAGTGCATCAGTGCATAATGCAAGGGTATGAAATCTTTGGTGTGTCAAAAATAACAAAGAAGATTGTTGCTGTTGCTCCCGTCCTGACTCTCCGGCTTGCTATTATTATTATTGTTCACTTAATGTTGTTGTTTGAAACCCCAAACAAAGTTGAGAATAGTTATATTAGCTATGCGTCAGTGTTGGCTGCAAAATAATTGTACCTCTCTTTAATCAATAGAAATTTAAATGAAGAGTCTTTAATATTTGTTTGTACTTTTAAGCAATCAAAAATTTCAATAGACAAGTTATTTGATAAGTGAACAAATCGACCAAAATACATAGATGTAGCTCTCTCTTCATAGAGTTCAAAGAGAAATATCTTAAACGTCATCTAATTAATGCAGTTGTATTAAAAATATGGCAAAGAAGAAGATAACCTTTTTTTTTTGGTTTTCCCAGAATTATTAAGACAGAAGTGTTTATAATTATGTTTCTAATTTTAATGTGTATATAAATTTAATGGGTTTATTAATTTTCGAGCCAGCTAAACAGAAAACTATATCGACTAAATATCAATTACTTAAGCTTGTATGATTCATGAAATTGGCTGTTGAATTCGCAAGCACTATAATGATCAAAAATGCAATCTTATTTCTGAAAAATGCTTTAAAATACTGATAAAATTTTTAACAATTTTTAAAAGAAAGAAAGACCATACAAATATTTTCAAATAGATTTATTTCTTATCTGAAACTATGAAATAGTAAAAGAGTAAAACAAGAAAAGTAAATTCTGTTAGTGGTATTAAATATATTTTAAAGACTTCTGATTTTAAGTGCTGTAAAATGAATAAATTGTCTTGTTCAGTCGATCAATAATAAACTTAAATCCATTGCATCGCTTTTAATAATTTTCTTTTTGAATTCATGACATATTTGTAAAACTTTAACTAATTTTATACAAATGTAAGTTTGTTTTACTAAATTTTGTTATGTCTGTTGTTAATTATACTACTAAAAGGGAGACATATAATGGAAGCTTATAAATCTAGTTTAAGTAGAAAACCTTTTGCACATACGAGTACCACTAAATGTTCGATGATATTTTCAAAACTCTTTCTTTTTTTTTTGGTTCTGCTAGCGTATTTAATATTCGTTGTTGTCGTATTAACTCTGGTTGTTCTGGTCTTTGGCCTGAGCATTGTTGGTGTTGTTATTGTTGTTGTTTGTTACTGCTGCTGCTGTACTGAGGATGATGACAACATCGACAACGACAGGTTAATGCCTATGCCAACTTAGCCGTTGGCTGTGCCACGTTTTTGCTACTCTCGATGTTGTTGTTGTTGTTGTTGTTATTATTATTTCTTGGCAGTTTTTAATAACGCGCTGACAGGCAACTCGATGCTGCTGTTGCAGCATCAAATTTTATGGCCGCACTCAAATACACAGACACACACACACTCACACACACACACACACACAGTCAGAAAGTTGAGCGTGTGTTTAATGTGCTCGACACGGCAGCAATTAATAAACGAGCTACTTGCAACGATGAGGCAGGCTTTTATGTGCCACATTTCGTCATAACGCTTTCACTTTTTATAGTTCGCACATAAAGTTGCTAGATAAATGAAAACGGCGACAGATAGACAGGGGAAAACGAGAAGAGTCAGAGAGAGAGAGAGAGAGATAGATGAAGTGAGAGGAGTACGCAAAGATAAAAGCGATTTGGAAAAGTTTTAAGTGGCACGCACACAAATGTACGAGAATGCTTCAGAATTTTTGTAAAAAATTCAAAGAAATTCACACCCAACAACACTTCCTTCAGTTTTTCCTTCTTGACTTTTCACAGTGCATATGAAAAATACATATACAATTTTGCATATCAATTGATAACTAACTTTAAAAATATAATAAAGTTTTGATAAAAGACGCAAAAAAAATAACAAAAATAAATGTGAGTGAACTTTAATTTGTTTGAAATAAAATATCGATTATTGCAGAAATAATTGAAATGTTTTAAAGGGTTCTATATGTATTCAAAACTTAGAAGCTGTTCTGAGAAACCGTTTCGCCTTAAAATCTGTAATGTTTATAGTTAAAATCGAATTTAAATTTTGAATACATTTAAATTTGAGTAAAAATATTGTGAAAGCTTAAATCATAACTTAGTAGTCATTGAATCTTTAAAGAAAGTTAAAAGTCATAACTTTAACTACTTCTAAATCAAATAAGAAACGCAATCGCTTAAAATACGACAACATTTAGTAGCGCTTTTTAAATTAGAAAATTGCTTTATTTATGCGTATTTGATGTCAATAAATGTTGTTTTAATTACATAATTGTAATGTTTATGACTGCTAATTATTTGAAAAGCGCTCGTCCGGAATTTTCCAATTTATGATGAGCGAATGGACGGAAAGCGAGCGGGAAAATTGCCAAGTCCTAAGAATTTGCTGGCATTTAATTATTATTTTACAAGCACTCGAATGTTGATTTGCTATTTTGTCATTTTATTCGACGCTGGAATGTTTAACGGATCTGACCCCGCCCCCTGATTGTCCTCAATCGTCAGGTCATGGCGGGGGGCGTGGCAAATTGGGGACTGGCTTTTCAGCTTTAATGAATGACAGTTTGTTATTGCATTTGATATGGGCCATGGCATTGTTTTGTTTGTTTATTGCGCGTTGTTTAAAGAACAACGTTTTGTCAGAGCGTTTTACTTTATAGGGTATGCAATGAGGGGATGTAAACATTGTGTGGAAGTTTGATATAGAAAATAAACTAATGAGAGTAAAGTGTCTTCCTGAGTCAGCGGAACTACGAGTTGAGGTAATGAGAAGTTTAGTAGTCTATTTGAAATTAATTTCTTTACTACCAACAAAAAAAAAGGGAAATTTCATCTACAATAAAAAGGGTACGATATCTGCCCTTTTGAAAATCTTATAAGTCTTCCCGGACAGCAGCTGTATAAGAGCATCAATGGTGCGTCATTTCTTTTAAGTTTCCAGCTATTTTCCTTTTTTTTTATTTTTGGGTTTCAAAGGTTAGGCAAGAACATAAACTTTTGGGACCCTGTAAAGATATATATTATAATTTTAATTTAGTTGGTTCACCTTTTGTTTTGCGGACTTGCGCCTCAACTTGATGCCATTGACATTAATATTGGTCTTTCTTTGGCCACATTTTACGGTTTATTAACTCCCTGCCACTTCTTCGTCCTGATTTCAAGTCCAAGCACGATTTTGCCCCTTTCAGGGTCTCAGATTTCATGGGTTCGGTTGCGAAGGGCCAAACGGTAAAGTTGTTAAAATGTTTGACAAACACAAAGAGAGAGGACACGAAAGTTACCTGATGAATTATATTCGAGTCGAGTCTATAGAACTTTTGTTTGACTTTCGGTACAGCCAACTATATGAACTAAGTATTGATGAGAGCTAGAGTTGGGAAATTTGGTATGTAGCTGTTCAGCAGGAAGACAAATCTTTCACAAAAGCATTAGCAAATGTATACCCTGTAATTTAGTTATTTAAGATAGGTTTCTGTTGATATATGAACTGAGGAACTGGGTTATTTGGTATGTAGCTCTTCAGTTGGAAGACAAATCGTTGACAAAAGCATTACCAAATGTATTCCCAGTATTTAAGTTATTTAAACGTGTTAACCGTAGATATATGAACTGAGTAACTCCAGTTGTACTATGTGAACTCAGTGCATGTAAGTTCTAGCCTTGAAAAATGTAGTAAGCAGCTGCTCTTATGCAGCAAGAATCGTTATAAAATGCATTATCAACTTTATACCCTGTAATTAAGTTAATTTCACCAGTTTTTGTATTAATATATATACTAAATATGTGCTGTGTATAAACTATAATAATTGTTATACGTGGAAATTGTTGCTCTTAGATTTACAGGGTACTTACTAGTCATGCTTGCCTATTTAGGCAACAGATTGATATAGCAGGTGTCTTTAAGTTTCCTTTCAGTAGCATTTGTGCTTCAGCTGAAGTCGTTTTCACATACTCTTACTATAGTATATAAGATATTTATGTTTGTAGTTTATTATGTTCCACATTTGCACATAGGCAAAAGGAAAACATAAGTTTTATGGGACACTTTTGCTGTTACTTTAATGTTCATTTTCAAAGCAAACTTAAACTATGCCTAGGTCTGACTGTCTCTGTGACAGTGGCATGCCACGCCTCCCCCCCCCCCCTTCTTTACTGTTGAACATTTTGTGGACGTCACTTGGAAATTGAACATTTTGCCGCAACAACGCGCGCAGCACATTTAATGCCACACGTTTCGCCTGTTGCAGAGCCACTGGAGGGACACTGGCTGGTGGAGGAGCAGGGTATGGATGTGGCAGTGGCAGTGACAGTGGCAGTGGCAGTGGCAGTGGCAAGAGACGGTGGCAGACACTGTGGCACCACTCGACGACGACGACGACGACAGCAAACGAACTAATAAAGTTAGAGGCTGTCAGGCGAGGCAGGACGACAAACCGATAGGCGACAGTGCCGCAAAGCAATGTGGTTAACAGCAACAACAATAACAACAACCGCCACAACAATAAGAGCAACAGCAACATTAACAGCAACATCAACAACTAGAGCCATTGTCAAGTATTCACTGACTCAACCAGTCGGAAAGGCTACAGTCGAAATCGACTATGAGAGACCCTTTACTTATTCTTCAACAATGAAATAACAGTTACAAACTTACAGACTTATATATAAACCTAAATAAATTTGACGCTGCTCAGATTAGCTTCCGATTAATTAAATATAATCGCTTATGTTACACTTGAATTAATAACATACTAATGTTAATCTTAACATACAAATGTTAATCTTAACATACAAATGTTAATCTTAGCATACAAATGTTAATCTTAACATACGAATGTTAATCTTAACATATCTGCACATTTCCTGCACATTTCCTGCCATTGTACATTCGATAATTTGTTTGCTTCAAATCTCCGGTGTTTATTGTCCGATTTTGATGAAATTTTCAGTACGCATCGAAAGGAAAGTAAATTTTATGTATGCCGATTTTGGAACTTGTATCTTTTAAATTACTCGAGTTATTAGGGTTTTCCGATTTTTGGGGGCGGGAGGGGGCGTGGCAAAATTCTAAAACAAACTTGACCTTTTCGGGGGTCACAGGAGTATTGTCACCAAATTTGGTGACCCTAGCTCTTATAGTCTCTGAGATCTAGGCGTTCATACATCACGACAGACGGACAGCAGGACCGACGGACAGACGGACATGGCTATATCGACTCGGCTGGTGATGCTGATCAAGAATATATATACTTTATGGGGTCTGCCGGACTTCCTTCGACCTGTTACGCACATTTTTTTTTTGACAAACTTAATAGACCCTATTTACTTTTTTAAAGTAAAGGGTCTAAAAATGGGACTAAAACAAGTAAAACTCCGACAGACGAGACTTTTGAAAGTCTTGGACTTGAATATACATAAGTATATGCCAAGAGAGAGTGTAAAGTAAACAAAGTGAAGAAAAAAAAAGAAACCATAACCCATATGATAGAGTATTATATGAAGAAGAAGAAGACGTATAAATATAACACATGCTAAAGTTGTTGTACTTGGTTGCTCTAGCTCTTATAGTCTCTGAGATCTAGGTGTTCATATAGGAGGACAGACGGACGGACGGACTGACGGGTATGAGTATATCGATTCGGCTGTTGATGCTGATCTGCCAGACTTCCTTAGACCTGTTACTCACATCATATTCTTGAGAAACTTAAAAGACCCTTACACTTTTTTAAAGTCCTTTATTTGCTTAAAATTGTTTCTTTAACATTTGATTAACTGAGTTTGTAGCAGCCAAAAATCAAACTAGTCTTTTAAAGGTAATTGGAATATATACCGTATTTCCAATAAAAACCCACCATCATTGGGAAAAAATCGTTGAAAAAGTGTTGTTCATTTAAATTAGCTTTAAGTTCAACTTAAAAGAACTATGAGCAAAAATTGACAATTGTTTCATCCATTTTGTAAAATTAGCTTTGAATTGAAATTAATATAATTAAAATTGTATGTCAATTGTATAAGATTGTTGCATTTTTGCAGAACACTTAGAAATGTGCCTGTTTATCTATGAATGCACGGGCAATGCCGGCTCTATGCCAACTCAACATATAAATCAACAGCAAAAATGGGAATTCCCCACGAAATCGATTAGGTTTTGATCAAAGTTATGGCAATTGAAAACATTATTAAAGACTGGGGCCCAAGTTGACAAGTCGAAAATTGCGCCATCAACATGAAGTACAGTGTGTGAAGCAAGTCTGTGTGTGTGTGTGTGTGTGTGCGAGAGAGATAGAGTGTGTGTGTGTGTGTGTGTGTGTGTGTGTGTGAAAAGGACAGTTGGCTCAAAAGCAAACATCACAGCAATCAATAACGAAGTGGGTCGCCCATAAAGTTCATAAATAAGTAAATAAATAAATAAGTGCATATGGGCGTGGCAATGGCGAAGGCGCAGGCAGCGAATAAGCAACCAAAAGCTGTGAGATAAAAAAAGGTGACAGCAGGAGATGGCAAGAGGTGAGCGTGGGGTGGCGGGGGTGAAAGGAAATGTGAGAAACAGGGACAAACGACGAAGGAGCAGCAAAAGTCCATTTCGAAATTCGCTAACGATGCAATTAGTGACTCGTTGCATGTGTATGTGTGTGTGTGTGTGTGTGTGTGTGTGCGTGTGTGTGTCGACATCAAACAGAGCGGCAGGTGTCCAGCTCCACAGCTTGCCACCTTGCAACTTGTCAGCCACCAAGGAAGCCGAAACAAACATGTAAGAGACATGGCTATAATTTATAGATACCCTGTAAGCAACTGAACTGAACTCTTAACGGTTGTTCACACTATACGCGCTGTCTTTACGGGGTATGCTGGGCGATAAGCCACAATTTGGCCCGAAAACTGCTGCAGAGTTGGGAAAACTGTATGAACACAAGCGGAAACTCAATGTTGTGCTGCTTTGGCCTCCTCTTCGTTGTTTTTTTGCCCCGTCCCATCTCTCGGTTGGCTCTTAAAACTTGGACATATACACGGAATTATATTTGGCAATGTGTCTAGTCATTGCTACAGCACACTGCTGGCCAGGCAAATAGAAGCAGTTAAAGCGATGTGGAAGTTCAACAACTGAAGATGAAACAATTCTCTAGCTTTAACATTGCTTATGTTCTAATTTTAAAACCAACGGGACTTGGTATCTAAAATTTAAAATAAACTTGATCTGCGTATGGTATTCAGGAACCTACATTCCAAATTTGAAGTCTCTAGCTCTTATAGTTGCTGAGATCCACGCGTTCATACAGACGGACGGACAGACAGACGGACGGACGGACAGACGGACAGGTGTCATTCGACTCGGCTATTGATACTGATTAAGATTACATGCATTCACACAAATTCATTATACCGCTTTTGTCCATTTTTAATAAGGGTATAAAAAGGTAAAGTTGTATCTATTTATTTGTTATTAGTATTTCAATTGAATTGTAGGACTTGTGGTTGTTTATTGTGACTTTTAGCACCCAGCGGAAGCTGCTACTACTATGGAGGAAAGGAATTTAATAACATTGAGTGTTATTATCCCAAACTCTACTACTACTACTCATTTCTTTATTCTACCATGATTTATTTCAAGAACTTAAACCGCCACATGGATAAAGATATATTTATTGGAGCATTATTAAGAAATTATACCAGATACAAATATGTGGATGAATGTGAAAATCTCAGATATACTATTTTTGGTTAGCGTTTCCCAGAAACCGGATAATCTTTTACCTTGAATTTTTATAATAAAAATCCATTTTATCTCTTATGTTTGATCTGTATAAAATATATATAAATATACACATAATATAAAATATAATTATATTATAATTGTGGACTAAAAATCTTGGATTAACTCTTATAACAAAATTTGAATTCGTTATAAGAATAAATCTTGTTTTTTTTTAATTTTTTTATTTATTATTAGAATTGAAAATAATAAGATAAATTGATAATACAAATGGAAAATAAGAATTGAATGCACACATAAAGATACCAAATATACATAAAAATATTTCAAATACTCAAATACATTTTTGGTCATTTTTTAGACCCTTTACTTTTAAAAAAAGAAGTAAATAGGGTCTATTAAGTTTGTCAAAATGTGCGTAACAGGTCGAAGGAAGTCCGGCAGACCCCATAATGTATATATATTCTTGATCAGCATCACCAGCTGAGTCATGTCTGTCTGTCAGTCTGTCCGTCTGTCTGTATGAGCGCCTAGATCTCAGAGACTATAAGAGCTAGAGTCACCAAATTTGGTATGGTGGGTTCGTCTATGGGCTAAGCAGATCAAGTTTATGTTAAAATTTTGACACGCCCCTCTGTTACTATTATTTCCTTTTTGAAGAATAAGTAAAGGGTCTCTCATAGTCGACTTCGACTGTAGCCTTTCCGACTGGTTATTATTCAAATTGAAGAATATGAAGAAAAAGTGATAATACAAATGGAAAATAAGAATTGAATGCACACATAAAGATTCTCTATCTGTATCGTTCTATTTGCCTGTACCGTGCTGTAGCCGAGTGCTGAGAGGGAATTGTCACTTTAAGAGAATGAGTCCAGGTAGACACAGTCAGTCGCTGACCATTATTAGTAGATACCACCTGGGTGGCAATTCCGCCGTTGGCCAGGCCGACAACGTTGGACACAAACAAATTAGCTGGATTTGTGTCAAATGTTGTCGCTGCCACAGTTGCCAATGTTAATGTTGCTGTTACTGTTACTGTTGTTGTTGCTCTTGCCGTCAGTGTAATGAGTAAAAATGTAAACAAAATCCGCATTTAATGCGGCTTAAGTGCCACCACCGCAGAGGCGCCATAACTTCTTCTGCACATCAGATTCTATCCCAGTTTTCTCAGTTTCCCCGACTCAACGACTGTTCAACTGTCCGGTAATTAGTATCGCCCATAATACAAAAATGTGTTGTGGCCATGGTTAAAACTTTGGCCGCAACAATTCCGCCCCCCATTTAAATGCCATTTAAGCTAGGCAACAGCTTTCCAACTTCAACTTTAGCTGCAATCCGCAGCCTTACGAGAGGTAATTAATTATGTATATATATATGTATAAGTCTATATACTGTAAATATATATATTAATATACATCTCTCTCTCTCTCTCTCTCTCTCTCTCTCTCTGTCTATCTGGGAAATTAGTGTATTGCACATTTCCCCATATTTCTTAGGCCGAATCTCGTGGATTTCTAATTACCGCCTCGGCTTTTTGAGGCTTTCGTTGAAGTTTGAAACGCAGCTTAATTATGTGGCAGCCGGCTTTCAACTCTCAGCTTTCCCACCCTGACACTCTCTCTCTCTCTCTCTATTTTCCACCTAATTTTATATTTAATCTGTCCCTCTCTCTCTCTCTCGTTCTGTCTCTTTTTTTGTTGGTACTCAAATCGCCCTCACGAAATTGTAAAAAACAAATTTCAACAAATTGAAATTTGATAGAAATATTTAGCTGGTTTCGTGCTGACGCAGATTTGACAGAGGGGAGTATTTTTATTTATACGGTGTGTTTGTGTGAGGGAAGAAAGAACATGGGACCTTCGTCGTGGGTTTGACAGGGTTTTTATTTTGGGACCGGGCCCTAAGCTCAAGAGCAAACAAAATTTTAAATTATACACGAGCAAAATGCCGGCATGCTCTCAGGTAAAGCGTCTAAGATATTGGCTACTTTTTTTTTTTCTTTTTTTTTTGACAGGAACTGGACACTGAATTCAATTAACTGGGCAACTGTGTGTTGCATTTAAATGGTCGCTTATGTGGCTCAAAACAGTGTCTTGGGCAATCATTTACTTGACGTTGCTCTTCGTAAATCGCTTTCGACACAATTTCGTCTAAATCGCATTTAACAAATTTTGATGTCGTCATTTAAACTTTTCAGCTGTTAACTCAGCATAAATCTCTTTTCTAACAGCAGTTTTTTTTTTGTTTTTTTGCCTCTTTGACGTATTTGGGAAAATACTGAAAAAGAAAAGAACTTTAGAGTTGGAAAGTTTTCAGTTTGAGCTTAAAACTTTTCTAAGCTCTCGTTGCATGAATTTCATCATTTTGAATGCTGCACTTAAACACGAAATAGTCAGGTTATTTGTGGTTATGGTCGTTGCGGGTTGTGGTTGTGGTTTGGTTCTCCTTGTTTTCTTTTTTTTTTTTGCTCTTCCTGTGGTTGCTCGTAACTAAATACACTTGAAACTGGTTGAAAAAAGATGAGGAAAAAAATTAGCAAATAAAAGTTTTCGGGACAGACATGCGTATACATATGTAAGTTAAAAAGGGGCGGGATGTGGGCCCCTCTGTGGTCGGCTTCAGCATTTCCCGTAGTGCGGAAATGGTATATGATGACGACTGGACGGGTTTTGGACGCAGCTGCAGGGAAAATGAAGCAAGTTGTCTCCTCCTCTCTCTCTCTCTCTCTCTCTGTCTATCTCTCGCTCTGTCTTTTCCTGTCTCGTTCTCATAACATAAAACGCACACACAAGAAGTGTAAAGTGAAAGCTGCTGGAAAAAGTTTTTCAATTTGTTTATGCAGGCAACGCCGAGCTAAGTGAATTATTGCATTAAAATTATGAGTTTCTACACGCAGAGCAGGCTAAACTTTTGTTCCCGAAAAAATAGAGAAAGAGAAGAGAAAGTGGATGGCAATGGAAAAGGGAAAGGAAGAGTATGCCCATACGATTTGTCAGTTCTTTGGCAGAAACATGTGCCACATACGCTTACAGCTCAATTTAAATTTTAAAGAAGAATTTTGTGACGTTCGGAACAGCAAATACATTAGAATATCTCTGTGCGTTATGCGCACTTTTAAGTTATTCCAAATTTGAAGGTGAAAGACAACTGAATTTAAGGCCAAATGCAGCTAAAAATGCAGAAAAATAACTGAATAAAATCATATGAATGTTTTGCTATTGAAGACTTTGACTTGATTCTAGCGATTACTTTGGCTACTCTATGCCAACTTCAACTCTAACAATATTCGTGTAATAAATTTCAGTTACGTGGCACATAATTAACAAAGTATTTTTTATATATTTAATTAGGTTTTTCATTGTGCAATTTATGGTTGTGTAGTTCAATCAATCAATTCTCATCTAAAATGCATATTAATTTCATAATAATTACCAACTGGCCTTGCAATTGCTGCAGACCTAAAAAATGTCATTCTGCAAACATGTTGTCAACAAATTAGTTAACAATGTCAGCTCTATCTGCACTCTGCTTGACTAGCAAATACCCTGTAACACTCGATAGACTCAATAATATAAATTTTGTATGTTTTGATTATTTTATTATACCTTTTTTTTTTAAATGCATTTGCTGTGATTACAGGGCACATAAACATCAAATTAATATTGATGGTTGTGTAAATGAATAATTAATTTATTATTTGAGATGGTAGAAAAAAAGGAAAAACGCAACCACAACAACAACAACAAAATATATGTATATATATAAATTTTGCTATATTTATGAAATGGCTTCAATGATTTTTCATTTATTTTGAATGCTTACAACGGGCGTATGTGCGTGTGTGTGTGCGTGTGTGTGTGTGAGGGGGAATGTGGAGATGGAAGGTGCGTTGCGGTTGTGGGAGATGCTGTGTCATCGTCATCGTCATCGTTCCCTGACAATGATGGAGGAAGATTGATGTTTTGCGTATCCAAAAAAAAAAAAAAAAGCAAAAGAAAATAACTTTTCCACACTCTCACACATGTATGTAAATTGGCGGGGGGGGGAAAGGGAGGGGAATTAATTTGCGACTGTTGTGCGTTATATTTGCTATATGCTCGTTGTTGTTATCTGTCTACTTTACTACACACACACACACAACACAAACACAAAGAAAACTCTGTCATTTGAGTGTCATACAAAATCGTAGCATACTTATTTGGTTCTCTTGTTGTTGATGGATGTGAATGGCAGGCAGTCGGTTGAGCAACAGTTAAGTAACAGTTAAGCAACAGTTGGGCTAGCCAAATGACAAATGTATCTATGCGCTAATTAAATTCCATCCTGCAATTTAAATCCTAATTACAAATGCAAGCTTGCAGCTGCGACAGTTTTGCTGCCAACGTCGCGGCGAGCGAAACTAAAAGAAAAACCACGAGAACTTTTTCTATTTGAAACTTGAAAGGAGAAGAGAGATCCTAAACCGCGGCAAAGTTTTTGTTGCGATTTAATCAAAAGAGAAAGCGAGAAATAAAACGAGCGATAAATCTGAACGCCAGAGGGCGCTGCTGCTTTTTAAATGTTGAACAATTAACAAATCAAATTGCTGGCATCTCTGTTGGAGTTAAAGTTTCAAGTCATTACTGTCATAGCGTTAAATGATGATGCAAACTCGTACACTCAAATATACATATATATATATATGTGTGTACACATAAGTAGACAAATATGTATGTACAATGAGTATGACAAGGAAATGCAATTATGGTGCTAAATAAAAACAATCAACGGCTGTCGCTTTGGGCCATTTCGCTTCGTTTCAGTTTGCTTCGAAAATATTAATCACCTCAGTGTTGAAATCAATAATTAAAAGGCAGCAGCCAGCACACAATTCACACACAAACACAAATACCAAAACAAGCACACGCACACACACACACACACACACACACACAGAGAGAGTACTCCTGCTGAGTGTATACCCTGTAATATAATTAAAAGTACAGGCTACATTATATGTATATGCTTTTATTGTAAGTGAGAAGCTGTTTACAAAGTTTGCTAATGCTACCAGCTGCAGTTGCTGGGTTTCATGGAATTTCACTGGCAACTGGAAGCTGATATGTTCGTAGGAGTTATTTACAATGAAAACTTTATCAATATTTAAGCGGTTTTAGTATTTACGAAATGACACACCAAATTTACTAACTCTAGCTGGCACTGAGTTACTGAGTTCCTTGGGGTTCCATAGATAGTGGTGTGGTGTAATGTATGGCAGTAGCAAGTTCTATCGATTGATTTTAATATATTTCAATAATATAGTAGAAGTAGAAGATAGTTATATCTAAGTTTACTGACTCTAGCTGCTTTAGTCACTCAGTTCCTCGGGGTTCTACGGATAGTTCTATGTGAGATTCTGCAGTATAAGCTAGTTAAAATGTCAGGCTTACAAATATTCGAGTATTATTTGAATATAAGTAGCTGCAATCCAAATTTACTGACTCTAGCTGCTTTAGTCACTGAGTTCTTTGGGGTTCTACAGATAGTTCTGTGGTATATTTTATGGTATAGGCTAGTTATAATGGCGTGGATAGAATATTTGAATAATATTTGAATTTATTAATTACCATACGAAATTTACTGATTCTAAGTGTTATAGTTACTTAGTTCCCTGAGACAGTTCTGCGGTATATTTCATAGTATAGGCTAGTTAAAATGACTGACTTACATATATTTCAGTATTATTTGATTCTAAGAAACGGCATACTAAATTTACTGGCTCTTACTGTTATAATCACTAAGTTCCTTGAGGTTCTGAAGACAGTTCTATAGACTGTAAGTTAGAAATTATAAATTGGCTGATGCTGCTCCTCCTACACAAGATTCTAAGATTAGCTATAGCTTTTAAAATTGACTTTATGAGTAAACACTTTAACATATAGTACATAATTAGTTTGTACAGGGTATACTTTAGTCGATACTCATAAGAGACTGTGTGTGTGTGTATCTGTTGAGTGGAATAACAGCAGACGGCAAAAGGCAAACAATTGCCACACTCACAAATACACGCAGACACGCACACACACGCACACACACACAAGCACACACACACATCAGACTGTTGTTCCCACAATGAAATTGAGCATACGACCTGAGCGCCGCTATTGCTATCCTTTTCAATCCCCCTTTCTCTCACTCTCTCCCTCGCTGACTGTGGTCCAGCATCTGTTTTGGGTGCGTGCAGGTGTACAAAAGTTATTAATGGTTGTTGGTGGCTTACGCAATTTGTGCTTTTATTAAAGCTGCACCACATTTGACCCACACAAACACACACACACACACACACACACACACACTCAATACAAACGCCTGAAACAAGGACAAAACCGAAAAAGAACAGGCTCAACATCTGATTGTCTCTGTGTGTGTGTTTTTGTGTTTTTAAAGGCTTTGTTGCATGCATGTATCTGTGGTGACCATTGCAAGCACTTTCACATAATACAAAGCTCGACTCATAGAAAACTGTGGCTGCTTTGTGGTAGAGCGACTTAAGGGTTCAGGCATACAAGGGTGGAGGTTTGTGGTGCAACCAACGATAAATTTCATCAATTTGCTAAGCAAAATTGATTTTACCTACAAATGCAAATGTTGTTATGTTCATTTGCTGCGAAGTTCTAAAAGAATTTATGAAAAAAACAAGCTATTTACTTGAGTTACATGTAACCCGTGATTAACCGGGCAAAATAGGAAAAGTAAATTGTTTACAGCAAACATTTCGCTCGACAGACAGATACCCCGTCAAGAAAAATGTATTGAACCAGGCAGAATAGGATAAAGTAGAATTATTTGTCTTCATTACAGAATAGCAAACAGTTTGTTTGACTGACAGATTGAATAATATGTATTCAAATTCATTGAAAATCTAACCATTTGCTTAGACTGGAATTATGTTAAATATATATACCAAGAACAGGCTTAAATAGTTTCTTTGATTGTTTTAGACATATTCTGTAACCATAACTCATAAGCAAATCCATTACATTTGATAGAAAATGAAATAGTTTTTGTGTTATTCAACAATCAGTTTGCTCGACTCTACTGGTAACTGGTATATGGCAAAAGCCAAGTTTCATATACTATATATTTCGACATTAAACTAAGAAATTGATTGAAATATTTTTCAACTCAAGACACGGACTAAATACTCTTTACATATTAAAGCCACTTTGATGCATCAAATAGTTTGTGTTTAGCCCCAAGCTCAGGTTTAGTTACTAAGCAGATATCTGGCTCAATCTCTACCCAATCCCCTGGGATAATATTTGCAAAATAGTCTAGAAAACGAATTATATACTCAATGGCACACCAGTTTATACTTAAACTCACAGCGAAATTCTTGCAAAACCCAAAGGCACAGTCAGAGACAGAGACGGAGACTGAGACGGAGACAGAGACGGAGATGGAGACTGTGCCACATGTTGTACACTTGTATCTGTACATTTTCTCGGACTGTCTCTCTGTCGTTCTGTAGGTTTGTCTCTCTGTCTGTCTGTCGTTCTGTCTCTCTGTCTGTCTGTCGGTCTGTCTGTCTGTTTGTTTCATCGACCCTTGTTACGGTTAACGTAATATTCACTTTGAACATCATAATTCTGCTGTCAGTGTGTGTAAGGTTTGGGTTCTTCTTGCCGAGTCTTGCCACTTATTCCCATTACCATTTGCCATTTCCACCAGCCGGCAAACAGCATGCAACATGTTGTGGCAAGTGGAGCAACCCGTTAAGATGTGCTCAAGAAGTCTCACTGTTTCGGCATTTATTGTTTAGCTTTTGAAAGCTGCTCACTTGCCACATCTCAGACTGGCTGCCAAAACCAAATCCAACTTGTTGTTGCCACGCTAGTGGCAATATTGCTCCCGTTCCCGTTCCCGTTGCCTGTTGCTGCTGCTGTTGCTGTGGCTGTGGCTGTTGCTCTCGTCGCTGTTGCTGTTGCTGTCAGTTACTGAGCTCCAACCTGGCTTTTGGGGTCACAGTCAATGCCCAAATGGCGGCTGTCACTTTTGCCATGGCTTTGTTTTTATATCGGGCCAAAAAAAAAGGGCTGTAATCGGATCAAAGAGTGGGTATCTGCGACTTGATCAGTGCTTGCCGGATATCATATTTGCTGTTCTTTAGAAACAGCTAACAAGTATTTGCAGCAATCATATCAACGGTTACTATCAAGAAGTAGCCATAATATCAGGTTTAACTAATTGCAGGGTATCTAACAGTTGTTATTCAGTCCCTCTGAAGCTTTTCTATTAGGTTTGTCTGTCTTAAAGCTCTTTCTTTCAATCTTGTTAGAACAACACTTATCTTTTAACTTATAATTTAATTGTACTACTTAATTTTTCCTGGATTTTCTAGACATATCATTCTTAGAGCTCTACTTTATTAACTATATCTCTAATTTCTGTTTCTCTTTCAATTAATGTTTACATTTAGGCTTTTCAACTATTTTCACAGTATCTGTTGGTCGTGCTGTCCACTGTCTGTGATTTGTAAACATTTCTTTGCTTTTATGAATCAATTTCCGCTTTAAATTTTGTTACAGGGTAACTATTGGTCGTTGTGGTTGCTGTTTCTGCAGCACTCTTAGTGCTCAAATTCTGTTTCTGCAAACTCTGGCCCTAATTGCAGCTTTAAATATATTCACAGGGTATTTTTCAGTCGTTCCGCCAACTGTTTGCAGCACTTTTACAGCTTTTCTTTATTTATTTCCAGCTCGAACCTCTTATAATCTTTTTCTTGCATTTTATGCCCTTTTTTTGCTGCTATAAAGCTTATTACAGGGTATCCAACAGTTGATCTGCTGCCTATCTGAAGTGTATTATCTGCCTAAGCACATATTGTAATGTCTCTGCTTGTGTCTGTTGGTATGTGTGTGTGGGTGGGTGGGTGGTTGGGTGTATGTGCGGTTGTGTGCGTATCGGCAATGCCGACAAACTTGTTTATGTCCAAAGCAAGAAATGAAACAAAAACAACATCAATCGTGTGGCAAAGCAGCATTTGATTTGTCTGCCTGAACTTTGAATGCCTGTTGCCAGTTGTGATACCCCCTTTCCCCCTTTCCCCGTTTTCCTGTGTCCCCTTTCCCCTTTCTCCTTTTGCCCAATATCTCTTTCTAACTCTGTTGATTGCATACATTGGGCATGTGGTTAGATTAATCAGATGTCTGACACAGTAGTCTCTATCAGAGTTGTTACTTAATAAGCAAATAAGCAGGCGACGAATCTATTTATAGATTGTGATTGAGGACTTTTGTCCAATCCTTGAAGCGGCAATTGTTATTTACATCCTTTCATCTAATGAAATCCCTCAGCTGTATTTCTCTCTCTCTCTGTGTGTGTGTGTGTATTTTGATTTTGCCACAAAACAAACTGAAACCTCAGGCGTAATTATTTCGGTTTTCGGTTTTCAGCATTTACTTTTGCCACAAATATAAGTAATAATAATAATTCTGTATAAATACAGCATTGAATTGCATTCAGAGGGGTTTGAAAAGCAACTCAAAGACTCTATGAAATCTGTGGCTTATGAAAATTAAAGGATATGTCAAGAGAGTGTAGATTGTAGATTACTACTATCTACTAAACTTGCTGCTTACAGTATTTTCTGTTAAGTAGTCAACACTCTTAGTGATCAAATTTAATTGGAATAGGCAAATGTTAAGTATTAATTAATAGAAGAGATGTTTTAAACTTATTAAATTGATAACAATTGTTGTATAACTTGATGTTAATTCTCGAATGAGATTAGAGCGTTAGACAATTGAAAGGCATTGTCTAGAACAGCACTTCAGTGTTGAGATGTTAACATAGTTGAAAGTAACATAGTTGCTATCATAATTAACAAATGTTAATGCTAAAATAGTTGAAAATAACATAGTTGCTAACATAACAAGCAAATGTTAATATTAACTTTTTAACATAGTTGAAAATAACATAGTTCCTAACATAACCAACAAATGTTAATGTTAACATAGTTGAAAATAACAAAGTTTCTAACGTGTCTATTAAGCTTGTCAAAAAAATTGTGCTTAACCGGTCGAAGGAAGTCTGGCAGACCCCATAAAGTGTATATATTCTTAATCAGCATCAACAGCCGAGACATGTCCGTCCGTCCGTCTGTCCATCCGTCTGTCCATCCGTCTGTCCTGCTGTATAAACACCTAGATCTCAGAGACTATAAGAGCTAGAGTCACCAAATTTGGTGACAATACTCCTAAGGCCTCCACAAAGGTCCACTTTGTTTTAGAATTTTACCACGTCCCCTTTCGCCACGAAATATCAGAAAACCCCGAATAACACTTTTAATTTAAAGATAAGAGTTCCAAATTCGGCATACAAAAAGTTTAGCTCAGTTGCGATGTGTATTGAAAATTTCAGCTCAATCGGAAAATAAACAAAGGAGATTTTCGAAGGTTGAAGGCAGCAACTTGAGGCAAGGAGACTGGAAACTATGGAAGTATTGGCGCAATGGTTAGAGTGTCGAACTCTTGCGTTGTGGTTCTGTAGTTCGACACCCACCAGAGTCATTCAAATATATTTAGGTTTATACTATTATTTCCGTTTTGAAGAATAAGTAACGGGTCTCTCATAGTCCAACTTCGACTGTAGCCTTCCGACTGGTTTCTAATTTAAAAAAAAAATAATATTTATCGCTGCAACTGACACCAATAAGTTTAGAAGCCCATTAATCTGAAAGCTAACGAACAGAACTATTAATGCTGCTCACACACTTTATGATTAAAAGTAATAGTTTTTAAAGTATTTAGTTTTAAATTAGGATAGCGATGATATTTTGTACGATTTGTTGCCTTTAAAACTCTGTTAATATTCGAAAGAACAAAAAAAAAGACAATTCCATGTGGGATAGTTCTATTTTAATGTCAATTTTTTTTAAATTAACCCCACTTAGCATAATACAAGTTAACATGACGCAGCGCTGCAAGTCTAAAAACTGAACTCGATGTTCCGGGCGTAATTGAAAGGAAACTGGAGACCATCTTTAAGCCGCATCTTAAGTGGATTCGATGTGAAACGGAGTGGGGGAAAGGGGAAGGGAAGAAGCCGAGTTAATCAACTGGGAACAACAGGCAGAAGAAGAAGAAGCAAAGAAGCGATGGGAAAAATGCAAAGTAAACGAATTTTCGTTAAGTCGCAGTTAATAAATTTCTAAAAGTGGCCACAAAGATGCCGTCGGCCCTGTTCGTCTTCTTCTGGTTGGTTCTTCGAGAAGCCAAAGCCCAAAGTTACACAACGCAAAATATGTAAACTCATGTCATAATTGAATTTTCATTTTGGGCTTAATTTTGTCGAGGCAAAGCCAATGCCAATGCCAATGCCCAAGCCAAAGCCAAAGTGGCACCAAAATTTAATAATTAAAATAAATGCAAAATTCAAAATACAATGATAAAAAATTATAATAATAATTTTGGCACCCAACAAAGCGCCAGAGAGATTCAGTTCCAGTTTTCAGCTGGCTTAAAGCTTAAGCTCTGCTTATTTCGGTTTTTCCCCCAGTGTATGTGTGTGTGGGAGTGTGTATTCCACAACAAATGCCATTTATTGAAAACTCATTAAAAAGTCATATACAAAAAAAAAAAAAGGAGAGGCTAAAGAAAAGCCACAGTGTGGTTGGGTTCCATTTCCAATTTTAACAACGTTAATTCAAGTTAAACTGACTTTTCTTTAGACTAAAAACAAAGTGCTCTAACATTTAGTTATCATTTGTTAGCAACATAAAATTATATATATATATATATATATATTAATATCCAGATACAATGAGTCGTTACCCAGCGAAAAAGGAAGAAGATGAGGCCAAAATTGAGACTGATGAACAGACCGAAGAGGAACCCGAAGATTCCAGTGTTATACGCATCGGTGTAATAGCTGATACTGTGAGTAGTATCCGCAAATAGATATATCTGCTATCCAATATAATTCTTATATGAAAACCTTTTCAGGAGGTAACGCTGGGTCTATTGCTCGTCGGCATTGGTTATCATCGTCAGAAGTTTCGCAATTACTTAATGGTGGAACGGGGTTTGTTAGAAATGCATTAACTCTTCTCTTCCCCCTTTTGACATTTATTTATCCTATTGTTTTACCCACTTTTAGATACCTCGCTGTCGGAAATTGAGGAGTTTTTCCTCGTGTTGTATAGACGACCTAATATTGGTATTATTCTATTGGATTACCCAACGGCAAAGCGTTTGAATCCCGTTCTGGACAAGTGTAAAAAACTGTTGCCAGTGGTTGTCATTCTGCCCACAAAGGCGTCGATTATACCCTATATGGAGGAGAAGGATCGATTGCGACGCCAGCGACAGAGAGACGTGTATAATTAAGAAATGAAAAGAAAACAATAAACTCATGTATCTGGATAGAAATAAGTACTTGCAATTGTTTTTTGGCTAGTTAGTTATCGATAGCGATATTCATCTAGTTGAAGGTCTAAGAATGTTATCTCAATGCTCAGTTTGTGTTTGCAATCGATTCACGTAGTATCGACAAGGCAAATATTAAAGAGAACGAACTCTTCGTCTTGTTTTAGGTTAGTTTATTAGCGAAACTCGTTACGTCTAATGCAGATAATCAAGGAAACTGAATAACAAAGCTCTAAAGTCTATTTCAGAATATGCTTGCAACCGATTTACTATGTAGCCAATGATGAGCAATGATACTTCTAGTTAGAGCCAAGGTCAAGTAACTAAATATAATCAGAATCAACTCAACTCGCACTTTACAGCGTCCGAGTTTCGAATTGCCTTTAACTCGATTATTGCATCCCAATCATTTCGAGTGCGTAATTTACACCTGATTAGCGCAGGTGGCAAGGCAACAGGAGCAACAAGAGCAACAACAACAAATGATAGAGACCACAGACCGCAGAATATCGTAATTGAATCATAGCTATTAGACGCTTGAGTAGTCAGGGTTCGAGCCAACATGGCCAACATGTTGCACACGGTCCGATTTCCAAGTTCTGTGCGTAATTTATGCGCATTTCAAATGATGTCGTCGATTTCTCATGCGATTCAATACCTCCCAAAACACGGACACGATGTCTGCAAGTAACTGCTACGCACACAAAATATAAATCACACTTACTCATGTCAAAGGTGCCCCTGTGTGTGTGTGTGTGTGTGTGTGTGGAAGGTGTGCGAGAAAAAGCACGTACTCAAAGTTGGCAAATTTGTTGGCAATTGCGAGTGATGCGAGCCAACTTCACATTTTCATTCCCATTCCCACGTACACACAAACAACGCACTGTGGAACCTCAAGACGAAATCGTGGCAAACATCATCGTTATCAATCAACGATAGAGGCTAACGGCCACTATTGCAATCAACACAAGCCGATCAGTCGAGTGCGCGCGACAGTAGAATACCCTGTGCAGGTCTTCAAAGAAAAGTATTTTCATTATAATGGGATTTAAATATATCGCTTGAAGTCGATTTTGCTTGTATCGAGAGTAGGTAGCTTGCGATAGTCTGGCAACACTGGACTGCAGCTGTTGATTGTTTATGTTTAGCGCCACAGCGGCCGAAAGGCAAATCAAACATATATCAACAAACGCGTCTTTTCGTTCGTTATATTGTCGCCGCGGCGCAGCGACTGCGCTGCTACTGCGCTGCTACTGCGCTGCGACGCATCTGTTACGCTGCATAAATTTGTTTATTGAATAACTTCTGAAATCAATATCCGATCGTACTGAAATTTGTAGCACACATTGAGAGTAGGATACTTCCCATGTGTGCCAAAGCGTTAGTCTCCAGCTGTAAAACTGCTCTTGTTATCAGCTTTTCGAGTAATGGCGAAGGGGTGTGGCATTGCGATGAAATTTTCAGGACACAGTAAACCCAAGCTTTTTATCATGTGTGCCAAATCTCAAGTCTCTAGCTTTAACATTGCTTATGTTATGGTGATTTTTCTAATTTTAAAACCAACGGGACTTCGTATCGAAAATTGAAAATAAACTTGATCTGCGTATGGTATTCAGGAACCTACATTCCAAATTTGAAGTCTCTAGCTCTTATAGTTGCTAAGTTCCACGCGTTCATACAGACGGACGGACAGACGGACAGACAGACAGACGGACAGACAGACGGACAGGTGTCAATCGACTCGGCTATTGGTACTGATTCAGAATATATATACTTTATAGGGTCGGACATGCTTCCTTCTGCCTGTTGCATACATTCACACAAATTCATTATACCCTTTTTTGCCAATTTTTAATGGGCACAGGCTATAAAAAGAGCAAAAAGTTGGTCAATTTTCTAATGTGCTAATTAGATATACAATATCAATTCTATAAAAGAATTGAGTTACAAGTATACGATAGATCATTTATTATATGATGTCAGCTGATTGCTTTAGCTTATTGTTTAACTTTGTTGGAATAACTAGAATGCATAAAAGGCAACTAAGTTCAAGCAGCTTTTATTAAGAGATGGTTTAGTAATGAATATAAAATTGTTTACTCCCCTTTATTAAAGTACCCTGCAGGTCTATCACCTTGTAAAATTACAATTACAAAGCTAAAGAAGTTTTTAAATATTATGATGAAATATATAATATAATTTTAGCAATGGAATATGACAAAAGTTGCCACAGTGCGATGTGTGCGGCCTGAGTGTGTGTGTGTGTGTGTGTGTGTGTGGATGTGTGTGTGGATGTGTTTGTGTGTGTGTTTTAGCCATGTATGATTGGCAAAATGTCAGCAATTAATTTTGTTAGTCGCGTAAAAGTGAATTAGCGTTAAGTCTCTGGAGAGAGTGAGAAGCACACATCACAGAGACACACACACCACACACACACACACTCACACACACTCACACACTCTCACAGCTTAGTGCTTGGTTGTGTTAATACCAATTGACACACCCCTCTACCACCACACGTCCCGCCTCTCAGCTTAGATCAGTCGTCTTATTTCTTTTGGGGGAGACTTTGATTTTGTCAGCCTCCAAATCAAAGAATACTTTCAGGCGTTTCGTCGAAACAACAACAACAACAACATAACAGAGTCAACAGGTCGCATGCGTCAATTTAATTATACTTATGGATAAGTTACGTCGAGTTTTCCTGATGCCTCTGGCAACTAAGTACTCTAAGTACACTGTGCAGAGGGAAGAAGAGACAGAAAGAAAGGGAACTCAATCCTGTGAGACCTGTGAGTTCTGTTGCAATCTCAATAATTTAGACAAAGACAAAGGACATGTGTGTCTTTGTCTCCTTTGATATTTGAGTCAATGTCTATGTGTTGAAACCTCATCACAAATATGCCACAGTTGTTTTTGATGTCTGTTTCAACTAACTATATACAATTTGATAATTTCATCAACAGAAATGATTTGTAGTTAAACGAAAAGCAAACTTTGCCAGTTGCCCAAAAGTAAACTTAAAGTTTGAACTGAATATTCAATCATTTTTGAATTCGTATTAATTGGTAAAGGTAAAGCAAAGAAACTTCAGTTCAAGATAAACATTAATTGGTTCAATATCAAGATATTCTTTTAGTTTAAATTCGCTTTCTATCAACATACTACAATGCTTATATTTAAGCCACTCTTAAAGTTATTTTCCACAGAACAATTTGAATATCAATAATAAAATAATTGCCGCTTTTCGAGCAATTTTCTTTTGCATTTCCTGTTTTTCTCCATTTATTTGTCAAAAGTATAATATTATAATTCTTATGCTTAAATTGTACTTATTACCATACAGGCCATGACAATTATAATATTTTTCTGCGAATCGCGCGCATTTTCCGCAAATAATTTCCCAAGGCTGAATCGCATAGTTGGGGAAAATCAAATGGAAATAATAATATTGTTTGTGGCTCGTTGTGGCTGCCGTTGTTGTTGTTGTTGTTGTTGTTGTTGTTGCTCTTGTTGCCATTCAAAAGGGTCGCGCCCAAGGCAAGGATAATGCAACACAAAGCGGCAACTTCAATTCGGTTTCCTGTTCTGATTCTGATTCTGCCCCTGATTTTGATGCTGCTGCTTCTTATGCAGCTTTTCTTTTTGCTTTTCTTTTCACTTGAACATAAGAAAAAACGTAGATAGAAGCAGACACAACAAAGACGAACAAAGCGAACCGCATGACAACAAAGAGTACAAACAATTATAGTCCTAAATAAGTAAGCATACTCGTACACTTGACTCAACCAACTAGATACCCTGTGAGTGAGTTTTCCAAGCGATTCGTTTAAGGTTTTCAATTTGCTTAGGACAAATAAAATGTAGACCCAATTGCGCAATAGATACCCTGTAACTTTTTAAGTTACTATACGATATGCAGAGTGCCAGCTTAATATATAATAAAACATTCTGTACCATTAATATCGATTGTTAAATAGCGACTAAGCAACTGAGATATTGATTATTTTGAATCTTAATTATAATTATTTTAAATATACGTATATTTCTATCTATCTATCTATCTATCTATCAATACAACTATCTATCTATCTATCCTACTATCTACTTACATATCTATCTATCTACATATTTATCTATATATATACTTATCTATTTATATGTCAATTTATCTATCGATCTACATATCTATCTATCTATCTGTCTATCTATCTATCTAACTATCAATCTGTCTATTTATCTATCTATCTATCTACAAATATATCTATCTATCTATCTAACTATCTAAGTATCTATCTATCTGTCTATCTATCTATCTATCTAACTATCTATCTGTCTATTTGTCTATATATCTATCTATCTATCTATCTATCTATCTATCTACATAAATATCTATCCATCTATCTAGCTATACATGTATCTATCTATTTATCCATCTATCTATATATCCATATATTTATCTATTTTTTCTATCTATATATGTGTCTATCTATCTATCTATCCGTCTATCTATCTATATATCCATCTATTTATCTATTTTTCTATCTATCTATATATCTATCGAACTATCTATCTATCTGTATATCTATCTATCTATCTATCTGTCCATATATCTATTTGTCTATCTATCTATCTATCTATCTATCCATCTATCTCGACTTCAAAACTGCATTTGTATTTCTTTTACTGCCCTATTTTAAATTTCTTTACATAATATGTTTGTTTTTATTTGTTGCTATAGCTCTGTACATTTTTGAGGCACTGTCGCTTTACATAAAACGCTTCAGTTTCAGACAGTTTTGACTTGGGATTATTTGGTTTGCTCTGGTTGGAAAGTTAACTCCTTATAATTTTTCCGGAGCTCAAACCCAACTCCGTTACGGGCTTTGCTCTTAAATTGAAATGCTCACACACACACACAGATACACTCACTTACACACTCACACAGACACACACAGACATCAAGACAATGGGTATGAATGCGGCTTAAGTGGCTGGAATTGTTTTTACATTAAAATATCATTAATTTTGATGCGTGGGGTGTTTGGTTGTTGTTGTTGTTGTTCTTGTTCACATGGCTCACATGTTCCTCGGTCTCCAATGACTGTGTCGCCTTCTTATCCATAGAAATTAAGTATGCAAACAACTTTATGCAACAACAACTCGCAACACACACAGACAGAGTGAGTGAAGCCATTAACAGGAGGCGTGTGGCAATATCTCGAACATGAAGTGTAATTGAACTCTTCACAAATTTCAAAGAACCAACAACAACAACTTTCAATTGTTTCAAAATATACTTAAGAGTAAAGTATGCAACAACAAAAAAAGTATAAATATTAAAGATAAAAATGTTTGAGAAACTGTTAAATATATATATTTAAATATACTATTAGTTGCAAATTAAATTGTTTACTTTAATATTTAGAGATGTCAACAATATATTTTGAAGATACATTTGTGTGTATATTTGCTTTCAGTAAATAAATTCATATATAAATAGTAAATACATTTTATCACAATTTTTATTAAAGATTCATTCAATTCAAATGTTATATGTGATATTTTCTCAGCTTGATTGTTGACATTTTCGATTTTAGCCTTTGGCTGCCCAATTTGTTAGCAGCTTTTTCCAGCAATAAACTGATAAATAAATAGCCAAATATATTTTTATTAATTGTGTCTATAAATATTAGTATTCTTTTATGTATTTATAAAAACATTGGATATTTATATTTCTTTTTAGATTATTTTTGAACTACATTTTAGCTTTTAGTTTATGTCTAGTTTTATTTTAGCTACGTAATTGGATTGTTTTTCAGCTTTAAATCATAAAAATACTTATATATAAAGTATATTGAGTTTAGATTTTAAGATTTTTGTATTGCTTTAGCTTCGTTTCTCCTTAGCTTGGCTTAAGCAACTGGTTTGATTACATGAGAGCTCTTTAAAGCGCCTGGTCACACTCGGTAACGTTAACTGGCATTTCGTCAAGGTAACACGCTAACTGTATAAGAGTGTATGAGTGTGTGAGTGTGTGAGTGTGTGAGTGTGTGAGTGTATGATTGTGTGTGTGTTCGCCAATGGCAAAAAACATCGCGCAATAAAAAATCAAAGGGAATATGCCGCTAATATTTTTTCGATTTGTTTTCCTTTTGTTTTTTGTGCTTTTACTGCTGCCACACACACACACACACACACACACACACACAGAGACTTATAAACAGCAAAACACACAAGCAGCTTAAGCTGCCAATAACGAGATACACACACACACACACACACACACACTTACAGGGAGACAGGGTAGATAGAAAGACAAAACGAAAAATATACTGGGGATATATGGTAGCAGGATTGTGAAAGGGAAAGGAGGATGTAGGCCAGGGAACAGGGTATACCCTCTCTCGCTTACACACACACACACACACACACACACACACACACACTCTCACACACTCAATTGGCCCAGTAGCCGTGCAATGGCTGAGTGCCTGGCTACATTGGCAGCTGCCTCCCCGACCTGGCTTATACGCTTCGTTGCCTTGCACACACACACACACACACATACACTTGAATATACATATATATATATATGCGTAGCTGTGTATATGTATTTGTATATGTATATGTATGCTTGGGGGCATATGGCGTTACCTGTCAATGTTGGCATTAAAATTTGCCTTTCATAGGACAACCCACAGGTGATTCTCAGTGTGTGTGTGTGTGTGCATCTTTTGTATGGCCTTACGGGCAAGGCAACAACAACAACATCAACAACAACTTCAGCAATGATAACAACAACAACAAGTAAAGCACACCATGAACTGACAACGCCGCATTTTGGGCTTTGGCTCCATTTCCCTTTCAAACTCGCGACTCGTCCCGCCCCAAGGGAGGGAAAAAGGGAGTTTGAGGGAGTCGGCAAGGCGATTTTCAAGCTGAATTGTAGCGTATTAAATCCGCCAATATATGTACGTACATATGTATAAAATTTGAAACAGAAATAAGCCAGCAAATATAAACCACAGCAACTGTTGCTCCCAGTCCCCGCGCTTTCATCCATCGTTCTCGCTGTCTCGCTAACAAAGTCGTCTGTCATTTATTTACATTTTGGTCTTTTTAATTAGCTCAGTTGGCTTCTTTTGCAGTGCATTTTGCCTGTGGCATGCAACGAGTGAACAGTCATCGTTGCTTAACAGTCAGAGTATAGTCACTTAATTTTCAATTAAATAAATAATAAATGAAAACAACAACAAAGCACAACTTTTGCTTGCAGATTTTTCAATTACATTTTCTGCTGGGGAGGGAGAGGGAGAGAGAGATAGAGGGACGTACTGTTAGCATGCCCGCCTTAAGATTGTCTTGAGTTATAAATTTAACATGAATCTGTTGTGATGTCCAACACTAATTAACAGCGACAGGCAGATAACATTCTGTTAACAATTAACAGTAGCTCTGAAAGAGATTACAAAATGTGTAATGTTCCCAGAATTGAATTGTGATTTTAGTTAAGATTTGCTTTGATTGTGTGACCGCATTTGCTGCCTTTTTCCCCATTCGGGCCTGTTATTTTAAATATATAATTGTCACTCAGCTTTTTAGACATACTGTTCACGAAATCTAAATCAAATTCGTGTGCAAAAATGTGCAATACTCTAATACTAAATTAACTCATTAACACTTGTAAGATATTAACTTAAGTCAGAAATGCTAAGCAGTATGAGAGAGCACTGCTTGATCATAGCATTAGAGTAGCAATAACAATGCAGCGTGATTGGAATATTTGTAAGAACTGCTTGGTTTAAACTAAGCGTAAATAATAAGTAGGTGTACAGCAGTACAGCTCAGCTTGCAAGGAGAGCGTGCTGGAGAGCACTGCTTGATCAAACAATGCTTACAGAATGAGCGCAGTAATATAACAAACAAAGAGCGTTAACATAACTCAGCTGCTAAGCAGTGCACTCTGCAGTGTGAGAGAGCTGTTCCTGCTGGCACTGCTTGATCACATTTCACGTTTGCTAACATAACTGTCAGTTAACATAACATCAGTGAGTGCATGTTAAAGTATGCATTAATTGAATCAAATGCAATTATTTAAAGACAACATTTATTCAGAAACAGCTACAGTTGCAATTGACATCCCCTTTTTAATTTCAATATGATACATGTCCTTGTAATCAGAATTTTCTGTTAAATGTAATTTTCTCCCACAAAGCATCATGCAATTGCGTTTGCTGCAAGGCAATAAAGTTATGTTTCAACTACGTAGCAGCCAAATTTCAATCAATTTCGCCAGCATCTGTCAAAAGCACAAGCACACACACACACACACACACACTCACACGCTAACATATAGATACAAACATACCTACATGCCATTACATCAACATACCGCGAGACCTCAAAAAACTGTGCTACATTTTTTCATTGACAGAATTGTTGTTGATTTTGTTGTTGCTTTGTTATTTGCATAAAATAGCTCGGTGATGGTTGTTACTGTCACAAGTTGAGTGGATGGGAGCAGGTGTGTGGCTGTGTGGGGAGAAACGTCCTGTCAATTTGTAAATAAAAATCAACAGCAGCTGCTGCTGCTGCTTCAAAAAAGTGCCAAAAAACTCAAAATAAAACCTGAATATGATCTGTTTCTATGCAAATTGATTCTCCGCTTCCTTTGACTACAGTTCATAAATCGCTGGACAGCAAACACAATAAAGTTTAATCAACTTTTAGGCAAATAAGAAAAGCAATTTATAGCAACTTTTTAGTCTGTTCCAGACAAAAAATTGTCTTAGCTCTAAAATGCTTTGAGCAATGTCAGTCGAAATACCAAAATTCATTATTCTAACTCAAATACTAGCTCTTCTCTGGACTGTGTGGATATGATACATGCGAAAATTTCACAATTCTTTGACATTGTATTGTCGCTTTATGTTTTGTTTTGTGAAATTTTCAACGAAATTGTATTTTTGATTAGAATTTACTAATTTTGGCAGCACATTTTGTAAAAGTCATCACTAAGAAGTCGGATGTGTAAAGTTTTCTCCTTCAGAAACCAGCCCCACTTCGAAGCCAATGCAAAAAGTCTAGACCAACTATTGTTCAATTGTTCTTGAGCTAGTAATTAATTTAAAATCCGTCAAATACCGCAAAGCTTTTCAATATTGCCAACGGTCTTGGTGATGCATAAAAGACAATTTTGTTTTTCCTTCTCTAAAAGTTGAAGTGCATAAAAAGGCCAGTTTGTGGCTGCGTCACCGAAGGGTGTTGGACAGAACGTTATAATAACCTTTGGTCTCAAAATGATAACAACAAAATTGACTGTAAAAGCACGACGAAAAAAATATACGCTAGAAAATGCACGCAATCAAAATATTTTGTGAATGCCCGACATGGAAAGTCGATAGGACGCAAGCAAAATGGTTTGTTCCGCGGTCCAATCTACGGCCATGGCTGAGGGTTGAAGGGTTGAAGGGTGGCACATCGGCGTCTGCATAATGATCAAATATTTTACTTTCCTATTGGAATTTTTTTCGTTGTATGTACTACGTATACAAAAATATGCAGCCGATGTTGGTTTTTCCGTCTCACTTCTTTGCTGTGCTGACCCACAAATGCCCATCGCATGCGAGGAATTTTTTTGCAAAATATAACCTCAAAATGTGGAGTCGCTGCAGTTGCCAGGATATTGCCTGGACTCACATAACAATGTAATAACATGATATTACACTGTCTGACAAAATCACAAGACTGTGGAAATATGTTTAATTTTTTTCATAAAGTCAAGTTTCATAAAGTTCTTTTAAAAATGTTGTTAATTCGTTGAGCAGAGAAGTTGTAATACACAATGTTATTAACATTACAAATTACAGTTCAAATATTAACATATAAGTTAACAGCAAACTATAACAGTTCGCCTCATAACATACTAGGAAATAACTCTCTCTCTCTCTCTCTCTCTGTTATGACTCTTAACAACATTCCTCTATTATGTTAATTTGTTTCATAAAGACAGCTTTAAGTTCTTTTAAAAATGTTGTTAATTCGTTAAGCAAAGAAGTTGTTATACACAATGTTATTAACATTACAACTTACAGTTCAAATATTAACATATAAGTTAACAGCAAACTATAACAGTTCTCCTCATAACATACTAGAAAATAACTCTCTCTCTCTCTCTGTTATCGCGTGGAATGTGTTGAGTAGGATTACCATTGTGTATACTTATCTTTTATAAGTTGAAGTCAATTTAATTTGCTTTAACAGTAATTTCTATAAGTAGTATTGTAACTTCACTTTAACTGCTGCCTTTTTTCGAATTGAAAATATCAAAAACATTATGTTATTTTCTTTACAAAAACATATTTGATGCCTATTCCACAGATTTGCTGTTGTATGCTTTTATTTTTTTGTTCTCTTCCATTTCCGCTGCCAACTCACGTCCTGTAAATCTCAGTTTGATTGCAAATGCGATTGAGTTTTCTATTAGCTTTGCCGTTTATTATTGAACTCTTGGCTGCCTTTGTACCACATACTTCGCATTGTGACCAAGCGATGATTGAAATCAACCTTGGCCAACACTGGACATCAGGGACATCAGAGAAGGGGACACGCGGACAAGTAGAAGGAGGTTCAGTTTCATTTCTGTCTGTCATTCAGACTGTCATTCATTGTCTCTGCGCCGTCGGCTATGTAAGTACGTAATCACATATCTGACTTAACTACTCATTTATGTAGTTTAGGTCACATATATTTAGGTCAACTTATGGCATTTCTACTTTATTCATTTTACTTAATTTTATTTCATAGTTTTTCATGTTAAAGTCAAGAATCTTTTGCTCTTTGACACTTGCAACTGTTTTTGATGTTGCCCCATTACGGTTGTTGTTGTTGTCGTCGTGGTTGTGTTCGTTGTTGTTGGTGTTGTTGTTGTTGTTGTTTTGTAATTATTTCAAGTGCCAGCCACAGCAACTAAATTAACAACATCTACTTCCCAATACCCACACACACACACTCACACACACATACATGAGATACACTTTTGTACAAAAGCATTTGCATACTTAGCTTCTGTTCTCTGTGTGTAGGGTATTTCCAGAAGGCATATTGGCTACGACAGTGTGTATGAGGAAAGCTACCAGAGAGAGTTATAATAATAATTATATAAAACATAATAAATTATAATTTTTCTTAATTTTTTGTTTTGTTAAAGTCTCTTTGTACCCTGTGCCCATTAAAAATGGGCAAAAAAGGCTATAATGAATTTGTGTGAATGTATGTAACAGGCAGAAGGAAGAATCTCCGATCCTATAAAGTATATATATTCTTGATCTGTATTAATAGTCGAGTTGATTGACACTTGTCCGTCCGTCTGTCCGTCTGTCTGTCCGCCTGTATGAACGCGTGGATCTTAGCAACTGTAAGAGCTAGAGACTTCAAATTTGGAATGTAGGTTCCTGAATACCATACGCAGATCAATTTTATTTTCAATTTTCGATATCAAGTCCCGTTTGTTTTTAAAATTAGAAAAATCACCATAACATAAGCAATGTTAAAGCTAGAGACTTGAGATTGGGCACACATGATAAAAAGCTTGGGCTTAATGTGTCCTGAAAATTTCATCGCGATGCCACGCCCCCTTCGCCCATAACTCGAAAAAGCTGATAACAAGAGCAGTTTTATAGCTAGATTTTTGAGATTTGGCACACATGGTAAGTATCATACTCTCAATGTGTGCTACAAATTTCAGTACGATCGGATATTGTACTCAGAAGTTATTCAAGAAACAAATTTATGCAACGCAGCAAATGCGTCGCAGCGCAGTAGCAGCGCAGTCGCTGCGCTGCGGCGACGCTATAACGAACGAAAAGACGCGATTGTTCATATATGTTTGATTTGCCTTTCGGCCGCTGTGGCGCTAAACATAAACAATCCACAGGCGCAGCCCAGTGTTGCCAGACTATCGCAAGCTACCTACTCTCGATGCAAGCAAAATCGACTTCAAGCGATATATTGAAATCCCATTATAATGAAAATACTTTTGTTTGAAGACCTGCACAGGGTTTCCTAATGTCGCGCCCGCTCGACTGATCGGCTTGTTTAGATATCATTATACATTATTCGACTTATTTTTCTTTAAAATGAAATTTTAAATATAATATATATTATTTAATTTGCTTAAACAAGCAAAAAGCATTAAATATTAGATTCGTTTGGTATTTAAAAATATTTATTTGCTTTCAATAATATATATTTATGTTTATAATATTTATATTTATTATTTTTATTCTTTCTAAAATGGTTTTCAATGTTTATTTGTTATAGAAACTGTTAAGATCTTTATTCATATTTTCTTATTTATATTATGGATTTATATTTATTTCTGTAGTTTTAATTACTGCTCAATTATAGTGTAGTCTATGATGCTAACATGCAGCAGATGCAGTTAAACTTGCTAGCAAAAATGTGTGTGTTGTGTGTTGTGCCACTGCTGCTGTTGCTGTTGCTATCCGGTCAGGATTAAATATGTGGCATGCCAATGGCAAATGCCGTGGCAAGCCAAACAGTGGTGCAGGTGGTTTATGTGGAGTGGGGAGTGTGTGGGGTGTGTGGGTTAAACATATATGGCTTGTTATTTGCTTGACATTTGGTTATCTTTGGAGCTGCAGCAGCAGCAACTATTCAGCTCGAATATTTCATTGGGGACAGTGCCGCAGCTGTGATTGCTCATACGCCGCGTTGAACGTCAAGGACAACGAACAACAGCAAGCGACAGGATAATGTTATAGTCATACTTTAGTTATGGCTATTATTAAACCAACGTCCTTGACGCCTGCCTGGCTAAGAAACAGGCATGAGGAGGAGGGCAGTTGCGGGCTGTGGCAACACCTATACAATTGCTGACATGCATTCAGCTTGGAAATTGTATGGTGCACACTTGAATGCATATTCTGAATGAAGCAGACTGCGACAGCCGCAAGCGTGGTACGCACACATTCACACTCACACAAACACACACACATGTGGCTTTGTGTGTTTGTGTGTTTGTGGGGTATACACGTTTACAACATGCCTTAACCCTTTTGTCTGGCAAACTGAAAATTGTCTGTCAATGAAATGTCTCGTGTTAAATTTGCCGTGCACGTTGTTGATTTTTTCAGACAAATTCTGCAGCGTGTGTGTGTGTGTGTGTGTGTGTGTGTGTGTGTGTGTAAGACTGTTTTATGTGTGTGATAACAAGCACAGAAGTTAACACACTAAATAAATTGCTTAATAAAAATAAATTGCATGTTTTGAATAACATTTAACTAATAGTTCCGATTTGAAGTAAACAAATTGTTTAGTAAACAGAGTCAAATGGAAAACCTGTGCGTGCTATCTATAGGTGTATTATTATATAAATTATTATAACAGTTTTAATTTCAATCCTTTTTTCTATCAAAATCTAACAGCTTAATGCTGATCAACTCTGGGTAATTTCATGAAATCTTCAGAGATCAAAGTATACCAAATACTCGGTTTTTATGTCTGTTGTAATTCCTGTATTTCTTGCCATATTACAGGGTATACATTAGCATTCTTAGACAGCAGCTGTTATCATCTGTTTGGTCTCCACTTAGAGAGCATCCTCTAGTCGCGCATTGCCGTCTGTTCTATGATTTATTAAAAGTATTCTTTTGGCAGTTGGAACGGGGAATGCTTTGACAAGATTTTTATTAAATTCCCTTCTTTTTTTTTTTTTTTGGTTTGCTGCATATCGTGTGTCACATTTTGAGTTTTAATTACTGCGACTGCCACGCCCCTCGCATTTAAAGCTCCCTTCCAACTGGTAATCCAGCCAAAAGCTGACACCAAAGCTTTGTGTGGTCCCTTTCGTTTCTTTCATTTTTTTTTTTTTTGATTTAACTTTTTTGTTGGTTCAAAATATTCCGCATATTTTGTGTTCCTTTTTAGACCAATTACTTTAAAAAAGTAAAAAGGGTCTATTAAGTTTGTCAAAATGTGCGTAACAGGTCGAAGGAAGTCCGGCAGACCCCATAAAGTATATATATTCTTGATCAGCATCAGCAGCCGAGTCGATATAGCCATGTCCGTCTGTCCGTCCGTCCGTCTGTCCGTCTGTCCTGCTGTATGAACACCTAGATCTCAGAGACTATAAGAGCTGGGGTCACCAAATTTGGTGACAATACTCCTGCGGCCCCGAAAAGGTCAAGTTTGTTGTAGAATTTTGCCACGCCCTCTTCCGCCCCCAATAATCGAAAACAAAATTTTTAAAATCCCATAAAGCCAAAATTGTTAAGGCTAGAGTTCTGAATTTTGGCACACAGAATGAGTATCAGAGTCCTAACGTATCCTGAAAATTTCATAGCGATCAGATAAAAATTCCGGAAGTTATTCAAAAAAAACTTTAAATCCCATATAATGGTCAATTTTAAAACTGGAGCCTTGAATTTTGGCAAACAGGATAAGCATCGGGGTCCCAATGTATCCTGAAAATTTCATCGCGATCGGATAATAAACTCGGAAGTTAATTCAAAACTCAATATTACACAGTGTCGGGCCAAAGGAAGAAGAAGAGCATATTGACGTTACGTAACGCGTTATGGGAACTATTAGTGTTACTCTTATTTCCTTTTTGAAGAATAAGTAAAGGGTCTCTCATAGTCGACTTCGACTGTAGCCCTTCCGACTGGTTTTTTTTGGTGTCCTCAAATTTGGGTTTTCTTTTTGAGTTTAAGTGGGGGGTGGGGTAAAGACATCTACATAGATTATTGAATAGAAAAATTGCTACAGAGTTTAGCAATGTTTTGAGAAAACATGATTTGCATTTAACTGCAAGTTGAGGTTATATAAGATACCACATCTAAGAAGCATACGAATAAATATCAACATTAAAAGATACGAGTCGATTTGAATGAGATTCTTCAATGATTATCTTTAGATTTTATAATATCAATATCGATATCAAAGTGTATTTAATTCTTGTACTACTTGAAGAACAACTTTCAATGAAATGTAGCTGAACCACTTGTGAACCACTTGTCGAACCCGTAGATATTTAAATAAAACTGCGTGTGTATTTGTTGTGCCTGTTTCGAGCTGTGAATATTTATTTTTAGCAGCGAATCGATAGCATTTTAACGCTTGAATGCATTTTGGAACAGCCCTGCAGGGTTGACATACATTTCACGGTGTGTGTGTCTGTGTGTCTGTGTGTGTGTGCCAGTGTGTGTGTGCCAGTGTGTGTGTGTGTGCCAGTGTGTGTGTGTGTTTGTGTGTGAGTGTCGTTTATTTATTTATACATTTAGCTTATTGGCATCTTTTTTGTTAAATGCGTGCCTGGGAAAATGTTAAAAGAGGCCGGAGAGAGAGAGAGTCGGTCCTGAGTTATGTAGCGTATTGCTTAAGCGTTTTATCATTGCACTATTTAATCACTCTGTAAACCATTTATAACTCTACTAAATACCTTCAACTAATTAGTCCTAATATAGTAGCTATACATTTGTTGCGTTAAAGCGGGTCGAGGAGAGTGCAATAAAATTAGTATAAAGACAGGGCACTTGAGCTCCTTTCACCGTAATAACCAACTTATAAATGCAACATAGTTTCTCCACTTTATCTCTCACTCACTCTCACTCCCACTCTCACTCTCACTCTCACTCTCACTCTCTCTCTCTCTCACTGTTGTCGCTTTCTTGTTCTTGTCGGTGTCTGCTTAATCAGCTTACAGGCTAATGGGCTGGTTAGAGCCTAACAAACTAATCTAAGTAGATTGCATTGCCAGCTAAGTGCTGTCTGAGAGCAAACAACGCCAATGCCCTTGTCAAATGAAGTGCAGCAAGCAATAAATAAATTAGTTTGCTTTTTGTAAATTTGCCCTAAGTCATGTGTTGTGGTGATGTCAATTACAAGTAGCGATTGTAATCTCTCAAGTTCAGCAAACAAAGCTGTTATTTTTAAAACGACACGCTGTCGCATTAACATAACAGTCGAGTCGAGTGCATTTAACAGTCAACTGTTAACCTAGCGAACTGTTAACGCGAGTAATTTAGTTATTTAACAGCACGCTGTTACACAAACATTACAGTAGCTTAAACCAAAGACTATATGTAGAACATAAAGATGAACCGGTGCCATACAAAAAAGTGTAACAGGATTTTGTATGCATACCATTTTCTGTCGTCCAGCTGTTGGACGCAGGCAAGCTCGTTAAGTTTGCCGAGCAAATGCCGAACACGAGAACGAAACAAAATTCTCTTATAGAATTAAATAATAAATGAGACATCGTTACGATTGTAACTCGTTACCTTCCGCTTAAAACAGACGTAGAGTTCATCTCAAGCAAATGGACCATGGCGATCGCTAGAAAGCAGACGTCGAATTCAGTACTTCTTATATATAAATTTCATTAGGAGTTTTGATAAATCCCTATCATAAATTTCTCTTATAGAATTAAATAATAAATGAGACATCGTTACGATTCGAACTCGTTACCTTCCGCATAAAACGTAGATAGTTCATCTCAAGCAAATGGACCATTGCGATCGCTAGACGCTCGACGTCTAATTCAGTACTTCTTATATATGAATTTTTTTGGGAGTTTCGATGGCAGCGGTTCATCTTTATATTCCATAGTCTTTGATTAAACTAAACACACAACTGTTAACCTAACTGAAACCTTGTATTACATGTCAACATAATTTAAGTGAGCTCAGCAATAACTAATATTTATGGCCTTTTTGTACGGCAACTTCAATAAGGATAACGTGTCGCAATCCCATAAACAAGTTCAGACTTAATTAATGTTAGCATCATTTAATTGAGTAAAAGTTTTGCCCTTTATAGTACAGCGACACTCCGCAAACATTTGCTAATTAAATCTAGTTACATTGTTATTCAAAAAATAAATACATATGTATTATAAAAATGATGCCATTTAAATAATGAATTATTTGTGAACACATCGCTGTCAGTTGACATACGCAGCAACCGCAACATGAGAGCTGCAAACACGATTTTGAATAGTATACCCTCTGGGCAGGTCTATGGAGTAGTGGTAGTCAACATTTGTGGTACTATCAAATAAATAAATTGTTTTATGGGCTTATAAAAGCACATTTGCATTCCAAATTATCTTGAAATCTCTCGGTATGGAATACTCCTTAATCACATTTTATAGATTTTATTTAGAGACAACATTGTTTTAATTTATGTAGGTAAAGAGTATAACAGAATTGTATACAATTATAATTGAGTTTCCATTCATTGAATTCATTACAGCATACCCCTTTTGTAATCTGCTTATGTTCACAGGGTATTGGAAATAAAAATATCAAGACTACAATCGAGAGAACTCGACAGTGGCAGACTCTGAACTTATTCTGTAAAAACTCAGACATACACAAAGGAATATCTGGAAATCCTATAGGTTGTAGCATCAAAGTTCTCTTCTTCTCTCTGAAAAAGCTGACGGGTTTATTATCCGATAGCAATGAAATTTTCTGGACACATCGGGCCTTTAAATTTTGTGATGTGTGCCAAAATTTAAGGCTCTATCTCTTAAAATGCTCTTTTAAATCGATTCCTAGGGAGCGTAGCACAGTTCTAAACTAAACTGATTCTGGGTTGAATATAGAGACATCTATACATACCAACTTTGATGACTATACTAGCTCTTATGTATGTCTCTGAGATCTATGAGACTATAGCATTGACTTTATGTGGTCTGCCAGCTTCCCTCTTTATAGACCCTTGCTTTTGTACTTTTGAGGTACAGGGTCTTACTACAACTGTCCAATATAAGTTGAGTGACAGCATCGTCGCTTCAGGAAACAATGATAAAATATATATGACAACGATGAGGCAGCTCTCCAGTGTGTAGGCCATGAGTATATCTCTCTATCTTTATCTATTGCTGTCTCTCTGTCTCCCTCTCGCTCTCTCTCTCTCTCTGATTGTGTGTGTGTGTGTGTGTGGTCAAAGGTAGTTGTTGTGGCCAGAACGCTGGTTCACTGTTGCCCAGTGGCCCACTTCCGTTAACGACATTTGCTCCAATTTTGTGAATTAAGTCTTAAAGCGTAATTGAGTGAAAATTTTCATTGAGGCATGAGTGTGATTCCGGTGTGTGTGTGTGTGTGTATGTTGAGTGAGTGTGTGTATTATGTGTGTGTATATAATAATGGAGTGTGTTCATTTTTTTTGCTATCGCTCTCTATTTATCTAAACACTCGCTCTCTTCATGCCCGACGATAAAAATCGGAAACTCAACCATGTGCCGGAAATGTGTCAGCCATTGATCAGTTTGCCTCCGTATGTGTGTCCATGTGTGTGTGTGTGTGTGTGTGAGTATTTGTATTGTTATCAACTTCAATTTAAAGCATGACAAACATAATGTCAGCACTTTTGATCGAAAATTCAATCGAAAGATTTCAATTTATGAATGTCGAAAATAGTAGATAAAGGGACCTACTACCATGTACAGTGTTCACTTCGAGATAACGCTGCAAAATTGTGGATACGGAATTCTGAATGATAAATCAAGACAAAGCTAAATCATGCGTAGGCCAAAGGAGCTAGGGAAATAGGCCAAAAGAACGATCAATAAATTGAATGAAATCAGTTGAAAAGCTGTGTGCGTTTTTATGCACTTTGAATAGGGGTATGATCACTTTGTCATGTGATATGTAACACATTGAAGGAACGTATATATGTATATATATATTACCACAGCCAGAAGCTCTAGTAGTTATGGCTAATAAATATTTTACCCATTGAGTTGAAGAGTTAAGAAGATAGAACAAAATTCACAATCCTCTTGTCTGATGCAGGTCTTTCATTATATATATATGATCTAATTACTATTTAATATACTATATATTATCTATATATCTATATACAATCTTCGAGAGTATTTCATCATCGTCACGCCGCAAATGTTTGCTTTATTCATTTCTTGCGATATCATCTACTTATTTGGTATGCATAAAGTTGGCATTGGGAGTTGTAAAATGTTAGTTCGATACGCTTATGACTCAACTGGGCGCCCCACACACTTATCCCCCTAAGTGCTGCGTGCAATCGATCCAAGAACTACAACAACATCAGGTAAAATGGAAAGAGAAACTGAAGCTGAAGCTCAAACTGAAACAGAAACAGAAACAGCAAGAACTTCAATTGCATTGCGCCCCAAAATGCAAATGTGAAAAGTGTGTGGCAGCTGGAACAGCTGGAGGGGGGTGGGGAGGGGGGGGGGGCAATGGGAAGCAGTAGACTGAAGGCGGTAGCTGGGATACCAACAACATAAAATTCCCCAACGTGTCACTCACAAACACACACACACACACACACACTCACCTATGTTGTATGTACTCTAAGCTACAGTTATTATTGTGCTGCATATCCATGCCAAATACAATTGGAGTTAGTACAGTAAACTGGCCTAAAACGAATTGTATACAGTATTTTTATATATACAGGTGTTCTCACTGCAGTTGCAAAAATTATCATCTAAATGAGTATCTATAGATGTGCTCATCTTTTGAATATATACTCATATACTCATTTGCTTATTTCATTCATATTATTTTTAATGATGGCTTGCTGTCAGCAGTTTGTTATAGAGAATTTCGAGTGTAGCTGACACAGGAATTGGTTTTCAAAGTGTGTATCTCCTCTATACTATGTGTATCTCACATTCGCATCCGAGTATCTGCACATTTGCAGCTAAATCACGTACTGAGTAAATGTGCTACTAATGAGTGTAAGAGGATGCACGACAATCGTCAGTTGCCAGTCGCCAGTTGCCAGTTGCCAGTTGCCAGCGATGAGGCAACTTGACTAATGTCGCTGATTTCACAAATGATTGTCGAGCTGTCATTCCACTCGGTCCACAACAATGTTACAGTGTGTAATACACACACACACACACACACACAACACACATGCCACACCTCTCTAAACCTAACAATTCAAGACATTTAAACATTTTGATCATTTGTCTGCACTTTTTGCTATCAACAATTCTCTAAAGAACAAAAAAAAGCAAACAAAAGTATCTAAAGTATGATTTCAAATGTTTATTTGATTAAGCGAATTATCAAGTCCATCCAGACAGAGAAATCTCTGACCATTTAAGTCGAGTTTATGTGCTCAGACAGTTGTTTATTATGAAATATTAGAACTTAATCAACCGAAGCACTTTTAGCAACAAGTTAACGCTTCAATTGTTTCAGAATTGAAAAAAAAAACATAAAGTGTGTAAATATTGTTTGTCATTGTGAAGGGAATCTACTTATGTTAGTATAAAGTGTTTTTTGATATTGATAGAGAAAGGGAAGGGTTCTTAAACTTTCTTTTTATATAATCTTTCTCATTTCTCTGATGAATTCTTTCTGTGGAAAACACTTTATCCTTAATCTTAACTTAAATTATACTTACCTTTGTCACTTTTACTCTGCACCATTTAAAATATGCGAATTTTGATAGGAATTGGAGTTTTCAATGGTTTGCCTCTTAAATTTGTAGCATTCTTCTTCATATAGAAAATGACTGGGAGACAAGGTACATCGATCGCTACTGAGACACATCTTCCTGACCACATTTCGCCAAGTTCTGAACTTGAATTTACCGCAATTTGGCCTATAAGAAGTATTTGTTGGCATTGCCGAACCCTCGAATCCTTTGCTAATAAGTGTTCATCATAATAACTGAGACTGAAACACAATACTATCTGCTTTTCATATCTAAAAAGTTGTCATATCAATTCTAAGTAGATATTAAAATCTTGCAATATATTGTAGTACTAAAAATACTGAAATACCAGAGTTATTATAATTGAAGAGCTGTGAGAACACATTAGCTTTCATAATCGATTACTTGTGCAACTTCTTTAAGAGAAATACACATGAATTGATTGGCAGGCAACTGTTATTGTCCTGGAAACAGAACAATAACTCTCCGGGGCGACTCTTGTATTGTCCGACCCTCAATTTCTCCAGGAAACTGAGTTAAATGCCCGGAGAAAAGAATGGGAAACGATGGAGATTCTTGATTTTGTGAAGCTTAGATTTTTGGTGGTTGTAATTGGCACCGTTGAATGTCTCATTAGGCATCGCCCGAGCATCTAATTAAATCAAATCAGCAACTGTAATATTGTTGTGTATAGTTTTGATGAAAACCTCAATGCAGCTAAACATATAGATTTTATTGCAATTTAAATGTGCACGCACTTAGCAAAATGGAATTTAAACTTGAATAATTGCAAAATTGAAATGGGAATTGCATTTAAATTTAAATACATTTCGATAGCATCTTTTGAAATGTTGTCAATTTTTAACAATTGCGTAGGCAACTCAATAAGCTCTTAATTATTGATATTTTCATATCCAATGTCATGCTGGCTTACACAAAAATGTTTGACAGCATTAATTAATACAAATATGCAAGAATAATTGAATGCTTCACTTGATTTGTATATATGTATGTGTGTAAATATGTATATACATAAATATCTTAATATATAAGTAAATTTTATATAATCAAATAACATTTTATAAATATTATTTGCAAATGTACAAAATTGTTAAGCTAATAGCTTAAAATTTCCAAATATTTTTCTTTTTGCTATGCCAGTTGATGAAATAATGAATAAGTAGAATATGCTCGCATGGCAAATACCCTGTATGCACTTTAAGCGCTGCTGCTTAATAAACTCTGTTATAAATGTAGGTTTTCTTGATAATATCAGAAGAATCTTTTACTATTGTTGCTCAGTTTTATTAAATTACTTTTTTGAGTATTTTATGACAAAAGAATAGAAGCAATCAATTTATTTTGTATAGAATTATTGAATTAAAAGGAAGATAAAGCTACAGAACTATGCGTATCGTTGGTAAAAGTCTTTCTATTTATTTACATTACACTTTACTATAAATTATCTATTGTTAGCCAAAAAAAAAACAGTAAACAATTGATAACAGTTAAAATATATACAGTATTATATAAATATACTTAGTTGTAAATATATTATCAAATATGTAGCATATTTATTGGGGTTGATTTAATATTCAAATATATTAATATAACCTTCTGCAAGTGTAGCTTTCAAAAACACAAAGAAATTCATTTACAAATATTATCAAATAATAAAATAAAATATAAATTTGTTGTCAAAAGAATATGCCAAGTTAGGATACTCACATTTTGTCAAAATGTTGTTTGTCCTTGCTGAAGCGAGTCCTTGAGTTTCTTTACCTTAAAGACTTGTGATATATTTATTTATTTTTCTTTTGTTTTTCTGTTATTTTGATTTCGTTTAATTTGGTTATTGTAATGTATTTTGTTTTCTTTATACTTTTTTTTGTTTTTTTTTCTCGTTTTCTACATTCTATGTAACTTCTGGTTTTTCTTTTATTTAATTTTTGCAATTGCAATCAGTTGCAATTTTCGTAATGAAATTTGAGTTCTTTGCTCGTTTTCATTTTTTCCAAATATTTGTGTGTATATATATATATATTCCAATATATATATATTTAAGATATCTTTCTCTTCTCTCTTCTCGCTTTCAATCGTTTTAAATAAATAGAAGGCAACAATGCAACGTTTGGGCTCAGTAAACGCGATTGTTGTTAAACCAATATGTGAATCTTTTCATAATTTTATATATATATATAGTGTGTTTGTGTATATATATATTTCTCTTTCTACGCGTCTTCTATGGATTGATAAATATATAGATATATATGTATGTATATATGTTTATTTATTTATTTGTATAGGTATATGAAGAACTGTTCTGGTAACGGACTCTCAATAAATATATGCTCTGTTTATAATCTGTTTAATCTGTTGTACTTTGCATTCAGGTATTCTCATTACATCAATTGCGATTCGTTGGGTTTTCTTTTGTTATCAGGTCATCAGGTTATTTTGTGAAAGCTTTGATTTGGTTGATTTGGTTGTTTTGGTTGTTTTGGTTACTATTTGCTTATAAGTTTTGTACGTTGAATTTACTGTAGTTAGGTATTACTGTAGCACTGACCACCGTTTGTGGCAACAATAAAGTAAATATTGTTAACATGATTGTTACAATAACAACAACAACAAAAAAAGATACAATCTAACACTTTGGTTTTTTTTTCTTTTTTTTTAACACCACACTCAAAAAAAAATGAAGAAAATTTTGATGACTTTTTGAATTTTGTTTGGGAATTTTGAATTTTGAATTTTTGGTTCTTTGTTCAAGTGTTTGCGCCAGAAAAACTTTCCAAAACTTGTTGCACGCTCAACATGTTAGTCGGTTGTGTGGACTCTGTGTGGACTCCGTGTGGACTCTGCGGCGGAGGCTGTTGCTTCGTCTTCGTGTTGTTTGTTGCTCGCTGTGTCCGCTGCGGCTTGTGGCACACACAACCTTTGGGCTTGGATGTTGAACAGCATCTGTTGCACGGCACACTGCCCGACTGACGAGGCAGCTTCGTCTCTGCGTTGGCGTTGACGTTGGCGTCGCTGTCGCTGTCGCTGTCGGCGTTTGCGTCGCTCCTTTTTCTGCTTTCGCTATCGCTCGTTCTCGCTTTCGCACTCGCTCTCTGTCTTGCTCTTGCTTGCCTCGTCCTCGCTTCAAGCTTGTGTGTCTTGTGTGTGTGTGTGTGTGCTGTCTGTGTGTGTGTGTTGTCTGTGTTGTGTGTGTGTGTTCGTGTATGTGTGTCTGTGTCTGTGTGTGTGTGTGTGTGTGTGTGTGTGTGTGTGTGTGTGTGAGTGTGGGAACGTCCTCCGTCAACAAGTGGCAACAACTGTGGCAATTGCTTCTGCTGGCTGTGATGTTGTAAATATAGCTGCCCCACGTTGCACAGTTGACTAATCGTTGCCGTTTGTCTGCGCCGCCTTTTATAGCAGCAGCTGCCAGCTGAAGGACAACCAACAGCGACGTCAACGTCAACGTCGACAGCGACAGCAGCAGCAGCAGCGACAGCGACGTTCCAGCAACAGGCAACCACTGCCACCAGGTGTTGCCAGTGGGTGTCTGTGCCTCACGCTGTGGCAGCTGACGATGCTGCGTCTCACAGGGGTAGCAGAAAATGGTTCAGCTAATGCTGAATTCAAATGAGGGGAAATCAAATTTGTTGCTGCCGTCGTGTGGGCGGCACTTGGCCTTTGCCTTGTGAGAATGCAATGAAAATGGTCCAAAGGTCAATAAAGTAAACTACTTATAAGTAGTAATGTAAGATTTGTCAAAATTGCAGACTTGCAACCGGAGAATGTTGTGGGTTAGCGCCTTGCAGCCGATGCCATTTGGTAGTGCTGCTCATTTGCCTATATGCCCGTTGGCATTCAGCATTCGACATTGTGTGTGGCATGCCACACAAGCAGCAAGCTTTCAGCTGATTGGCTCATCGACATTTTACTAACTGATATACAAATTCAAAATATGGCTTAACCTTTCCCACGCTCTAGCTGCCCAATTGTGGCTGTTGCAACAACTTATTCATTGCGACATTGACAGTGCAACGCAGCCCTTGCGGCTGCATCCAATCAACAAGCAGCGGTCACACGTTGCGTATACGCAATACGTGATAACATCAAGCATCGAAAGTGGTGTGAGAACCGTCATATGCACGCGTGGACACTCGACGATACGCAAGGGGACTTTTTAGGTGAGTGGCGGGGGGGGTAACTGAGGCAAATGTAACGCCCACACTGATAGCGTTACCTGTTGTTCAGGCGAGACGAATACGAGGCGTATGCGCAATATGCATTTTCAACAGGTTAACCTTGAACGAGGGGCATTTGTTGCTGCTGCTGCGGCTGCTGCTGTTGCTGCGGCTGCTGCTGTTGCTGTTGCTACTGCTGCTGCTGTAGCTGCCAAGGCCAACTAACGGTATTACGCTCTTGCCTGCTCGCTCGCACGCCCACAACTTTTGCACTCCCCCATCCCCATCCCCCATTCAGCGCATGCTCTAGCCGCGAAGGCGCCCAACGTGCGAAGGGGCAGACACAAGGCAGCAGAATAGCACAACAGCTCAACAGCCATTGGTCGCTCACATTCAGCGCCTGTTGCCTGTTGCCTTGGCCGTGTCGGAAAAAAGAGATGGGAAGGGTGCGTGGAGGCATGCAACATTGCCACCAGCTCATCTAATTATTTAGACATTTTTTTTTTTTGGGGGGCAGATGGCAGCTTAAGCGAACTGCGCATTAAATGTTGATGCTCAACCACAGTGCACAATCCGTGTCCATTGCGGCACGTCAGGGATTTCCTCTTGCCCCCTTCCGCTTATCACATCTCCCTCCCCCCCCCCTCCCCCCTTCGGCACTCGTATGCAATGCATACGCACTTCACAATGCTTTGCATTTAAATTAACTGACCAAACAACAACCGCAACCAAGAGCAACGACAGCTCTGGACTGGGCAAAAACAAAACAAACAAGTGTCCAGAAGTTTCTCCCAACCGACGAATTGTATATTTTATTGTTTATACTATTTTCGTGAGTTATTTGTTATTTGTTATTTGTGCTTTACTCACTGCATATTCCAAAATGAAGTTTTCAAAGTTTTTAATCCAGAAACAAAGAAAAAAAGTGATATGTTTTTGTCCATTTCAAGTCATTCTTCATTGTTTATCAAGCATATTTATTAATTATGTTTGAATTCTTTGCCTTACGTTATATTTATTATTACTTATATTTATTCTACAATTACTAAAACTAAATTATGAGCTATATTCATGTAATTTATTGAAGTCACTTAAATATAGAATGTAATGAAACTAGCTCCAAGTCTTTTCTACGCAATACAGGAGTTTGGAATTGCAGCCAAGACACACAGAAAGAAACTCCGTGTATTGCAAGTCAAAACACTACGAAAAATCTCGGGGGCTCCTTGGTATATGCGAACCAGGGATATCGAAAGAGACCTCAACATTCCATTGATTGGAGACAGAATCCAAAATATAGCTGGAAAGTACACAGAGAGATTGGGATTCCATACAAACCACCTTGCTAGACGACTACGCAATTATGGGTTAAGAGTCAAGAGAAGACTCAAACCGGAGAAGAAGACTCAAAGAAGAAGAGAAGACTTTCATGTTTATATTATTTTAGTATTATCTAATTACCTAACTACTTGACTATTACGTATAGCTTAAAATCTTTTGCTTAATGTAAATAGCTGTATATATTATCCTAGTTTATCTAGACAAAGCATCATTGATATATTAATGTTACACTAGCTTAAGTTGCCGCATCAAGGTAATAGTACGCTATTCTAGTATCTATTTCAATTATTAAATAAATAAAAATGGCATGAATTCGCATTGAAAAATAATACAAACAAGGCTCTGAAAGATATGGCGTTTATTTTGGTGTTGAAGGCCTTAGAAAAGTGCTTTAAACCAGCGCATATGCAATATCGGCTTAATTACTTTGAATAACAACTCATCTATTCATTTATTTAATCTTATCAGTTGCTCTTTTAGCTTCTATTTCATTAAGCATCCAGTTTCGCTATTTAAAAGAAAATAAACAGTTGTGATAATTATTGCTTTGATTTCGCTTCAAAATTCCATTAAAGAGTTAACTATCATAATTTTGTTAATATTTATTAAATGGCTGTTTTATTCTGATGAACGAGACAAATGTTGCAGAACAATCTCTTAAGTGGTAATAAGTCCACAACATTTCAAAAAGCTATCTCAGTATCTCAGTTTTATACAAACAAACAGACTGGATTATCATTAAATTTTAGAAAGTCCAGTAAACATTTAAAATGTTTATATTACAATTTGAACCAGTAGTCATATTGATCCAGATCGACCATATACTTTAAGCTGTGCTTAACAGGTAAAAAGCGGTCTGGCAGACCGCATAAAATATATATATTCTTGATCAGACTATAAGAGCCAGAGACACAAAACTCTTCCACTTTATCCTAGGCAAAGTCAGTTTATTTTAGAATTAAGCTAGGCCCCCGAAAATCGATAATGAGTTTTTAGAAATTGAATCAAGAGAAATTAAGGCAATGGAAAGGCTAATGAAAGTATCTTTCAGATTGTATATTAAACTCGCATATTATTTAAGAAACACTTTTACGTAGCTTCGATCCAAAAACAGAAGAAGAGAACGCTGAACCTTTCCGACTAGTAGTTTGGGTTACAATTAACTATTCATTAACAAATTTTAATATAATGCTTCTTCAAACTTTAACTCACCTAATTTCCACACCATGATTATGATTTAGTTACCAAAAGTCTGCATTGATAATGATGTGAGAAAACTTCGGAATATTCCCAGATTTATTTATATAAAGGAGATGTCAAAATATTCAATATAAATTAAAGTTGTATTGAATCGTTCAGATTCAGTTCGATCGAACGACTCTTCAGAGTGACCGAGTGAACTAAATCCCTGATTGTCGTTCATTCGAGTCATTTGAGTCCGAATCTCGTTCAATTCATTGTAGTTCATTCCACTCATTCTCGTCCCATTCTCGTTCACTCTGAATCGATTCCCAAAATGATTCTCTCGTTCGATTGACTCTTTCGTTCAATTCAATAACTTATAATAATAATAAATAATATAAATAGAATAAGACTTATAATTTTATATTTAATTATAATAAGTTAAAACAATAAATTTATTACTGAAAATATTGAGAATAAAAAATAGAAGCAAGAAACTTAAATATTTAAATTTAAATTTTTTTAACTAATAAAGAAAATGAAATCAAATAATTTGGTGAACTATTTTGGCATATGAATTTAAAACACATTCGAATATTCATAGTAAATATAGTAAATATGAATAAAAAATATGAATAAAAAAAAATTAAACCAAACATGTAAGGTTACTAGACTCCAAATCGAAGTTACGAAAAACGATAAAGAGAATCAAATGACTCGATCGAACGATAAGGGAATCAAATGACTACAATGAACTATAATGAGCCAGATTGAAGGAGAACGAACGGGAGTAAACTGGAGTGAACGAGAACAACCAAAAGACTCGAATGACTCAAATGAAAGATTAGTTCGTTCAGTAAAAAATGAGCTACTGAACTAATTCAGTGAATTGAACTAGTAAGTACAACTTTAATATAAACATCTATGCATCGAGTTTTAATAAGTCCGATCGCTTTGAATTAACATGAGTTCGAGAACATCACTATCTTTGCTCTAACTGTTGTCATTACTACTACTAGTAAGCATTAGGCGAAACAAAAGAATAGACAACAATAAAGAAGTTGCATCAGTACCAAAAGTTGTAAATATTCAAATTTGGCATTTGACTGAAAGTATTTGATTGATGTTTGCCTATTGGAATTCTTCGATAAACGTTTGCACCAAAGACTTAAATCAACTATCAGAAAACAAGAAATATAAACATTTGTTTAATACACACATAAATAGTCTTTGTTGTGGTTATAGTAATATAATTATAAAACCGACTTTTGACATACACTTTTTCAATATAAATCATATCACATTTAAAACCCTCAACGAGGTATCTACCATCTAGTGACGAAAGCGTCTAATCAAATTACACTCTGATTTCAGATTGCAACATTATGAGTACAATTTGAGGTCTAATTAACTTAACTAATATTTTATACATAAACTGATAAACAATAAAGTCGTTGTCTATTTAAATATTTGTGCTTAAAACTCGAACGTCAAAAATAAAATTTAAATCAGCTATGAATCATTTAAATTTAACAAAAAAACATATCTATAAATGTCGAATGTGATACAAATATATGTAGTATCACCAAAGTAGAAACAGTTCAAAATTAAAATGTTATATATTTAGTTTAACGCAAATTACATTAATTTGTAAAATTCGCAAAAATTCAATTAAATTGTAGATAATTTAAATGTTTTATATAATTTTTTTTTCTACTTAAAATCAGCGATTTTTGCAGATTATTTTAACAGTAAAATTACTTGAAATTAATTATTTTGTACGTTAAATTTACAATTCTCAATTTGTTCAAACTCATCAGCAATGACTATCAATTTGATGGCACTAAATAATTTAGACTCTAATGCAGAGGATCATTTCCGTAGTCAGATCAGACCTTACTTCAATTCACACAACTGCCGGAAATGAGCTGGAAAAGAAATTGTTTCGAGATTTGATTAATTTGAATTCTAAGAATCGAATAAAATCGAACCGTCTTTTTACAACTGGAATGACAAATTTGGCTACTAAGTAATTTGTATTCTATATTTTGAAATGAATTTCCGCTAATGCAATATATATTTAAGTCAAAATGCCCATATGTAGTTATGTATGTATGTAAAGTTATTATTATAGGAGTGATATTTATTATATCCCGATGGGCGATTAATTCAAAATTTAAGTACTACAAGTTCAGGATAAAAATGTTCTCTGCGTTCGACTTGCTGCTTTCGTTCTTCGTGGCTGACACTGAAGTGTGTCAGTGTAGCGTTGCCAGCCTGCGATCGTCACCACGTTAGTGTATCAGCGTTGCCACCACGTCAATCAGAATTGGCAGACATCTTGTATGCTACCATCTTACATGTATTGTTTGTACGTATTCATGTGCATACACACTATTCTTTAATTAAAGATATTTTTATTTTTCTGTTGCTTTGGAAATGATTATTGATAATGAACAATTGCCAGATATCGAGCATACTTTGAAATCGAGCAACGTTTTTACAGATAAACCCCAATGACTAGAATAAAATAAGATAGTTTAGTATGTGAAGTGATTTAAGCATACAAATTATATCTTGAACTTATATAATATTTTGACACTTTACTTTAAATGAGTTTAAGAGTCTATTAATTTTGTCAAAACAAAAAAAATGTGCGAAACAGGTCTAAGGAAGTCTGGCAGACCCCATAAACTATATATGTATGTGGGTTGGTATAAAGCTGTATGTACACAATTCCAATTGTAAGAAGATTCCCAGACAACGACGAGTAAGAAGATCCCTAGACAACGACGAGCAGCAATGTTGCAAACATGACGGCAACAAAGATGCAAACCAAACGACGGCGAATTCGCAAGGCGGCGAATTGCAAACACGATGATCAGCAGAGACGTTCTACACGACGAGAGCGACGAGAGGGAGACGAGTGATAAAGTTAAAGGTGTAAGCTCTACCTACGTTCGGCCTAGTGTGGTTGTGAGAGCAAAGAGCATAACGACACAGTTTGTTTAATTACACTTTACCATTTCCTTTATATTAATAAACTTAGGCCCGATTTCTCATCTTACCGATACAGCCTACTTTATGAAAATGTTACCTTACCATAAGTATAGGATTTACCATTTTTAATATTCTCATCTTGCCCTTTTCAAAATATTTAAAGTTTAAAATAATGTAGCATCTCAACTAAATCAGAGTAGGCTAACGTTAAAAACTTATAGAGAGGATGATCTGCCCTGTAAGTTATCGAGAGGCTGGCAGTAAATTTATGAAAAGAAAATCAAATTTCTCTTATCGGCAGGTTTATCTACACTTTAAGACAATAGGCAAGATGAGAAATTGACCCTTAATCTTGAATATTAAAAAAAAAAAAACCCCCCTATATTCTTGATCAGCTTCAACAGCTGAGTCGATATAGCGATGTCCGTCAGTCCGGCTGTCCGGCTGTCCGGCTGTCCGTCTGTCTGTATGAGAGCCTAAATCTTAGAGACTATAAGAGCTAGAGTCACCAAATTTGGTATGTTGGTTCGTCTATTGGCTGAGCAGCACCGGTTTGCTTTTTAAATTTTGCAACACCCCGTAAATCGAAAACAACATTTTTGAAATCGCATAAAACACGAAATATTAAAGCTAGAGTCCTGAATTTTGTCATACGGGACGAGCATCAGGGACCCAATGCATCCTGAATCAATGCGATCGAATAATAAACTCGGAAGTCATTTAAAACACAATATTACTCACTGTTGGGTCAAAGGAAAAAGAAGATAACACTGGCGTTACAACGCACTATATATATAGTAAGTATTTGCTCATTTCAGGAAATTAGTAAAAACCTCTTGGTTTATACTACATACATGTAATAAAGGGCAACCCTATGCAAGAACCCTAAGAGAACGTGATTGACATCACTCTCTGGTCAAAGTCGAAGATGATCAGTCAAATTAAAAAGTTGTCTCAAGTCGTTTAGTTATAAACATTCCGAATACTAAAATTGTCTTAAAGTTATATCATTATTTAACTTTATAACTTTCATTTAAAATCGCTCAACGAACTAGTATTGTTGCTATGTTTTCTTAATTGAATATATAATATAAAATGCATGTATAAGTATCTAAGTTTATTACTATTATTATTTTCTTTTTTCTGGTATAGATAAAGGGTATCTTATAGTCGACTTCGACTGTTGCCTTTTCGACTGTTATATTAATTTAAATTTTAAACAAATCCAACAAAATGTAGTGTGAAACGTGTTTGTCTTCAATACGATAAGAGAGATAAATTAAACATGATTTTACGTTCTTATTAATTAATTTCAAATGTGAGATTTATATTGTTTATTTCTCTGCGTATTTAGTTTCACTGAACTACATGAAAACATGACAAAATTGATTGATTGATTGATAATCTGCAAGTAAGTTTCTTCAATTTGTCTTCATTCCACACACACACACACACACACACAGTCGTGATTTGAATGCTTTTCAATGATTATTTTATATAAGTTGTATTATTACCAATTAGGAATCACATGTACAGTTCGTTGCATGCCTCCATGATTCCTCTCGTTGTTGCACGAATCGTTATCGAGCACTCAACTCAGACTCAAGCTGAGCCCCGGCTACGTTCTCAGATCCCAAACTCAGGTGTTTGGTATCTATGGCAAATAATTTGCCCACACATAGCCAGTAATATGTGTGTGTGTGTGTGTGTGTGTGTGTTTGTGTGTGTGTTTGTGTGTGTGTGTGTTTGTGAGAATCTCAAGCAGTGGCAACGCAACTGAACGATTCGATTGCGAATACAACTAGCATTTTTTTTTCTTATAATATTCAAGACGTTTAAGTGCGGTCGTGTGACACTGCATTCATGGTGTCTAGGTCTAGGGGATAGGGGACTAGGGGATAGACCCTGTGCCTGGCCCCGTGCACACGATTACGAGTCCGGAACGCTGTTTGACCTGTTGCCATGGCAGAGACACATAAAATTTAACATAATGCCCGCCTGACCGGGAGAGCTTCGTTCAGGAGTCAGAGTCAGAGTCAGAGTCAGGAGTCATTCGCAGAGCGGCACGATATCCACGATATTGGGAGGCCGAAAGTCATAAATTACGTTAAGTCGGAGGGGATTGGCAATACAGGAGAGCACGGATGGAGGGGAGGAGGGTTTAGCTCGTGTGTGCGCCATTAGCGCGTGTCGCGGGGCGAAACTTGAAACTTTAAATGGGCCGAGAGCAAAAACGAGACGAGCAAAAAATGGTGGAAAGGTGCGGCACAAAGGAAGTGCAACGGGGCAAACAACTATCTCCCTTTCTCTCTATCTATCTCTCCATCTCTCTCAATGTTTACCTGACACTGGCCCTGGTTCGCTGGCATTGGCTTTGCCTCTGCCTCTGTTTGCCATTTAAGCCAATTTTCAGCAAGTTATACCCTTGCAGAGGGTATTAAAATATTGTCACAAAGTGTGTAGTTCATTAAAGAAGGCGTGGCAGACACCATAAAGTACTATATATTTTCTTGAGATTTAAAGCTATGTTGATGAAACTTGATAATACGAGAGGGAACTGGCTAAATCAGAAAAAAACAATATCATTATAGCTCACATAGAAAATAAAATATCATGAAAATACTCAGTCTATGTCCTATAGATAATGTGTAACATAATTCTATATAAGGCATATCCATAAATATTCAGATACATTTGAATTCGGGTTGGTATACTTACTTATCCCTGTGTACATCAATCCCTGTGTGCATCAATCCCTAGACAACAGTAGCTAGTAAAGACAACAACAACGAGTTAAGATAATAACAACGAGTTAAGATAATAACAACGAGTTAAGGCAACCTAGGCGAATTCACTCTCAGGCGAATTCGCACGACCATAACCGAGCGACCTAAGAAGATCGGAGACCGAGACGCCGAAGGGAAATGCAGTTCGGCCTCTGACGTGGAAGGTTGCGAGAACATCAGCTCAATCGACGAATGATTACTAAGTTTATATTGTATTTAAATACTGAATTTACTCAATTACATAATAAACCCTACATTCATTTTACTAAATTCAAAAATGTACACATGAACTAATTAAATACAGAGCTCGCAATAATTGGTCTCTCTCGTGCTTGTTGTCAGAAAAAAAAACCACTCGTCTGCTGACCGATGCGATGCTGTCCCGAAAGAACTCTCAAACTTCGTTCTCTCTTGGCTTACTCTTCGCTCAACCTACAAAAGTTTCTGTTCGCTCGCTCAACTCATGTGTTCACTCGAGATTTTTTACTTCGTAAAAACTCGGCAAACGGTCTTGTGAGCATGTATGTATGTGTGTTGCGCTTGTGGATATCTAAACATTTACAGCGACTCTTCGTACATACGCATGTGCACACAGATGAGCACTCTATCCTCTTCTCTCTTACTCCTTAAGGCTTTGTCTGTGACGAAATATCTAAGACAACAACATAAGGCAAACGCAACAACAACGGACTCTTTGCTTGCTTTGCTCCTCACTTACTGACTCTCAGTAGCTGGGCGACGAACGGTTCTGTTCGTATCGAGCGATCGGAAAGAGACCGATTCGTGTCTTACGCTCAAACCCGAAACCCGAGAGCGAGAACACGAACGAATCGAGCAGACCGCGCAGAAAATTTTGGTTGAGCATATTTTGCGAGCTCTGATTAAATATGATAATTAAATCAATAAAGCCAGTCCTTATTATTGTTTGCTTTCGTTGAAATATTCTTAATTGGGAAGGAACACTTCAAAATTCGTACATCATCTTTTTTTTAATATACAAAAATGTTAAGATACATTAATTTATTTACATTCTTACCATACCTTCATTCACTTTATCCTAATGAAAACATATGTCGCTTGCTGAATCATACGTAAGACTTAAGAAAAAAACAAAACACATTAACAACTATGACAACTGCCAATGGAAGGCAACATTATTCAATTTCAATTCAACAATAATTGCTTAAGTATTATGTTGCAATTTGCAGATGTTTGCATATTTCTAGAAGCATTGTCGCAATATCTCGTATTTGTTGCTTTAAATTAGTGCAAATCTTATATTGTCAAGAGAGCAAAATAAGACAAAAACTGTTTTCAAGTTGTACTAGTTGCTTTTTAACTTCTCTAAGTTGGTAACTTCATTAAGTTAGTAAAATTAGGCTATAAATCAAATAAAATCTTTATATTTCTTAACTTTCTTTATTCACATTGGCTAAAAAGAGTATTTAAAGTTCGTTGTGCCACAGATTAATTGCCTTTTTTGTTATTCAGTCAATTTGTGCACGGGCCACGGGCCACAGTTATTGGACTATCCTCACACGCCTCTTCATCCTTCATTTTCCCCGTTCTTTGGACCATGCAACGCTGCAGTTAATTGGCAAACTGTTGCATGCTTTTAGGCGTCACAAAAGGCTGCACCAAATGCAATTCAAGCACCTCCTTTGTCATCACAAATAGATTCAATATTCGCTTCTATCTATGTATGTATACTACATAGTTTTATCAGGACACAACTCAATTTCAAGTCAACCAACCATCACTCTGTGCACTTCCTTTCATCGGCTACTGAAGTTCCCCTACCGGCAACCGACCCCTTCATCAACTTAAACTCGACCCGTGCAATTTTATGACAACAAATTGCACTTTGTTTTTACATACATTTTATATTTAATTTAGTTGCAAACAATTTTTAATACAAACACAATTTTTTTCCCGCAGTTTGTTATACATATAACATTGTTTCTGATTTGTCGACATACTCTGTAAAACAAATAATAAATACGAGCATGATAGTGTTTTGAAGACTGTTTGAAACACGCAGCTAAATAAGTCAATGATGTACTATTTCATTAGAAGTAGAGAATAGTGTGTTGTTATAATTATTTAGTACAGGGTACTTTCTCGCTTAGCACTCTCTAACAAAGCACTCTTCCTTCTGTGTTTTTTGTTTTTTTGTTCTTGTTCACGTGTCTAGAACAGGACTTTCCGCATCAACTTGCAAGCAGCCCCACAATCCATTAATTAGCAGACAAAGTTATTCCACACACAAATGCAACAAGCACGAATTCCATAGCAACATGATAGTAAATATGTACATATGTGTACATAAGTATATGAAGTTTAAACTCTTTTACTATTGATTAAAACAAACCCCAAAAGGGGTTAAAATTTAATAGGTTATACTCGCAGACTCACTTAGTTTAAATTGGTTTTAAGTTATAAATAGAACAAACACAGCAATTTCAAAGTGCAGCAAACAAATCTACGTTCGAGGATAGTATACGACACGCCTTACAGTAAATTAATGCAATTTATTAGCTAAGGTAAAGTTATTCATAAGTTAATAACTCAATTATGTTCGTAGGAATTGTGCACAACATTGATTTGAATTTATACCAAATTTCAGGATCTTAACAAGTGCAAGACAAGTTTGAAAAGATATTGCAGTTTATTGTTTGATAAAAGGGAAAACATTTTATGAAGAATTTAGTATATGGATGTTTAAGTTTAAATAAATAAGTTTTAGAGGCATTTTTTAACAACTTTTAAGGTTAGTTTATGTATGCATCATTGTACATTTTCTAATTCGTCAAAGCATTTCGATTCATTTCTACCATACAAAATAAATATTAAAAATATTTGAAAAATCAACTAAGTAAAACAAAAGTTGTGGGCAAGTAGGCGGCAGCCCTCTCCCAATCTTAGAATTAATAAATATTACATAAAATAAATACACAACTTATAAAACAAGCCGATCAATCGAGCGTGCGCGACAGTAGAAAACCCTGTGCAGGTCTTCAAACAAAAGTATTTTCATTATAATGGCATTTAAATATATCGCTTGAAGTCGATTTTGCTTGTATCGAGAGTAGGTAGCTTGCGATAGTCTGGCAACACTGGACAGCGGCTGTTGATTGTTTATGTTTAGCGCCACAGCGGCCGAAAGGCAAATCAAACATACATGAACAATCGCGTCTTTTCGTTCGTTATATCGTCGCCGCGGCGCAGCGACTGCGCTGCTACTGCGCTGCGACGCATCTGCTGCGTTGCATAAATTTGTTTCTTGAATAACTTCTGAGTTGAATATCCGATCGTACTGAAATTTGTAGCACACATTGAGGGTAGGTGACTTATCATGTGTGCCAAATCTCAAGTCTCTAGCTATAAGACTGCTCTTATTATCAGCTTTTTCGAGTTATGGGTGATTTATCTAATTTTAAAACAAAACGGGACTTCATATCGAAAATTGAAAATAAACTTGATCTGCGTATGGTATTTAGGAACCTACATTCCAAATTTGAAGTCACTAGCTCTTATAGTTGCTGAGATTCACGCGATCATACAGACGGACGGACAGACGGACGAACAGATAGACAGACGGACAGGTGTCAATCGACTCGGCTATTGATACTGATCAAGAATATATATACTTTATAGGGTCGGAGATGCTACGTTCTGCCTGTTACATACATTCACACAAATTCATTATACCCATTTTTTTGCCAATTTTTAATGGGCACAGGGTATAATATATAATTCTAAATGAGCAAGGTTGCATAGGTAAATAACAGTAATCTAATGAGTAGACTACGCTACACTTTTCTAAAAAATCCTCCCCCACAATTGTTCACTTATGTATAATCCAAATTTAAAATACCTTCTAGAATTTATTCATGCACCAGAAAAATTGCCAAAATTTAATATATTGAGTAACAAATATGTTGTTGTTGACGATGATGATGTTGATGATTGCGTGCAGCCAGGGATTTTATTTATAATCGTGTATTAAATATATATGAATACTCGAAAATATTCATTTCTGATGTCGAACTGGTCGTAGTTACCACAGCTGAGGCAATCCTTTGATGGATGTTGAATGATTACTTAAACTGCAAATTTATTTCCATTGTTGAATTGAGCAAATTTGCTTGGTTCAATTTGGGTGGGTGGGGGGTTGGTCCAATAATGCTGGTTGGGATGTGGGATGTGGGATGAGGGATGAGGGAGGTGGTTATTCCTTTCAATGATTTGGCATGGCATTGGTGGCAGCACGAAGGGCGCTGCGATAATCGTTGCCCTGGTAACGTACATGCTCCAATACAAGTCCCTTGTTATCAATGACATACAGTGAACGTCCGCTACCGCCGACACCGTGTTCCCTCTCCCTAACGGCAGCTGCAATTTCAGTATCAGCCGAGGGTTCCCTTGTCTTATCCCCGCTCAGCGATGGCAAATGTGTTGCAGCCTGTTCCCTATAACCGCCAAACACATTCAGTTCCGGAAAACGATTTACCGTCGGTACGTAGATATTAATACGTTGCCGTGTTCCGGGCATATTGTTAGCTGTTAGCAAAATGTTCTTTAACCGAGATAAATTGCAGTTCTTTTTTGCTTTTTTGATATTTTTCTATCCTATTACTGAATAAATGAGACTGGAATTTGGAGCAGACGAAAAACTTAATAACAAAATAATAACAGGTAACTGAGTTAAGCATTGCAAGCATTTCATAAAGAAATCTACTAAGTTTTAACCATGAAAACTTTAATAAAATGTAAAATTCTTAATGGAATATAAAAAAGCAACTTTTAAGATTATGGAGAATGTCGGATAAGATTAATATTATAACATTTTGTTTAGCACCAAGAAGTGTGAATGAAGTAAGTAAAGCTTTCAATCAAACTCAGAACTTGAGAGAGATAAATGTTATTTATTTTATGGCTCAAACAAAAGGACTAGCCTTGATTATATAAGCGCATTATTTGAGCCCATTCACATTGCTTTATCACGACTTGTTTAGGTCAATTTTATTCTAAATTTTCTTAATTTTCAAAAGAATTAAACTAAACTTATTATGTAGAGAATCTTTGGTTAACCCAATTAATTACTTTTAACATCTATAAATTGACTATTTCGTTTGCTTTATTTGAAAAGAATTTCTCTTAAATATTCGACCTTAAAGGCTTAACATTATGTCAATGTATTTATTTTGTTTTTTGCTAAAACTAAAATTCACAAAGCAATTAAAAGAAAATGCAGTTGACTTAAATTACAAACTAACACAGATTTAATAATGTAAAAACATATTAGTCTAAACGTGTTTCGCAGACAAAAGCATATCTGGTCTCTTTGACTTGGTCTTGACTACTCAAAGTTCACACACTGAAGCTGAAGTTAAACTCCCTTAACTCAAATTCTACTTGAGTTGCATTTTGCAATCAGCATCGTCAGTTGTATAATCAAATTTAGGACTGTATGTGTGTGTGTGTGTGTCTGGCAATGTGTGTGTCCAGGTGTTTTTGGTCAAATTGATGAATTTCCTTTTGTCTCATTCTTTTCGGTCCGGATGTGTTCAAAGATGAACAGATGTACCAATTGGACACTGGACTGCAGCAAAAAGTGTTCTACGCATTTGTCTGGCCTCGAGCTGCAATTGCCAATTGCTTCCTGTATGTTAAGTGTCTCAATCATAAGTTCCAATTATGTGAAACCACAGATTACAAAATACTACACTCAGCAGCAAATGTGAGGGCCGATCAGTCAGTTAAGCAAGGATAACCAAAGATATTTGTTAAAATTTCAAAAGTAACTATAGCTAAGAATATATAAATTCTAATTTCTAATATTACAATATAAATATATTTAATTACAAATCAATGAATATCAAACATTTGCTTTGTAAATCAAATACCTTTTTATCTGTAAACAAAGTGCATTTCGAATAAATAATAATTATAAAGATTTTAATTAAAAACTGTAAATTATCTGAGGCTAACGAAACACTTTGACAATTTGTCAAAAACAGTAAACAACTTAAGCTTAAATTATTTATATCTAATGTAGACAACTACTAAACTTCTTGATCGGCCATCGCAACTTGTACTACATGCTGCAATCTCGTTATTAAAATTGAGAAAATCTAGTTGATTTTCGATCTCTGAACTGTATTCCATTTTGTGGTTGGCAAAGTGAAAAGCGCTGTGTATGATTCACCTTTGCTACGTATTTCAATTATAGACAAGTTAGGAAGGAGGCTCGGTAAGGTGGTTCATTTGATTTGAGCATTTCACTTGTCGTTTTGTTAATTTGCAGAAAGTTAATGAACTTTCATGATGTTTAATTGATGTTTAATTTATTTTTGATGACATTTTATTTGTTATACTTGCCCTTATGCAAAGAATACCTTAATTTGGTCATGAAACTTGTCAAACAATGATAGAGGGGTATTCTGAAGTAAAAGATTATATAGTATATTAAGAATAGTATATTGAAATTCTCTGATTGTAATTCTTTGTTATCGAAGGTATAAATAAGAAGACATAAGCAATAGATTTGATTCTTAAAAGATTAGAATGAATATAGAAACATTATTGTTTAACTGAGGGCGTCGATTCGCATGGAAAATCTGCAGACATAGCTATTTTTTGACCCTTTACTTTAAACAAGTAAAGCGGGTCTATTAAGTTTGTCAAAATATGCGTAACAGGTCGTAGGAAGTCCGGCAGACCCCATAAAGTATATATATTCTTGATCAGCATCACCAGCCGAGTCATGTCCGTCTGCCAGTCTGTCCGTCTGTCTGTATGAGCGCCTAGATCTCAGAGACTCTAGGAGCTAGAGCCAACAAATTTTGTATGGTGTTTCGTCTATGGGCTAAGCAGATCAAGTTAATCTTAAGCTTTGGACACGCCCCCTTTCTTGAAAACAACATTTTTGAAATTCCATAAAACAAAAAAGATAAAAGCTAGAGTCTTGAATTTTGGAACACAGGACGAGCATCAGGGTCCTAATGTATCCTGAAAATTTCATTTAAAAACTTTTTATTACTCAGTGTCGGGCTAAAGGAAGAACAAGAGCATATTGACGTTACAACGCGTTATGGGAACTATTAGTGTTATAGGCTATTTTCACGACAACACATTCGACTCAGTCGATGCCATTTTCATCATCCAGACCGAATGTTCAGTTCATGCCTGTATAAAATCCCATAAGGCCTGGATGTTTGGTTAGTCGTCATCCAATTTGGATGATGTCATTCGTTGCTAACGACCCTGTTTAATTTTAGTATTTTTTCTTATCGAACACACAATATTTATCGATATTAACAGCTGACAGCTAATAAAAGAGTTAGCGCAAAATTTAAATTTCAAAAAGCATCTGAATTTTTTGACAAATCATGGTAAAAATATACTCCATATTATTGCTACAACACTTAAATGCAATATTTTACGGCATTTAATAATTATAATTCAACTAAATACTGTAATACGTTTAACAAAATAATGCCTGTTTAAATACCAATCAGCTGTTCTGACAACATCAGTTTACAGTAAGTCATTCGCTCGTGGAAATCCAAAAATCAGGCTCATCTAGATGTGAATGAATGAGTCGAAGGATGCTGCTTGTGGAAATAGCCTATTACTCTTATTTCCTATTTGAAGAATAAGTAAAGGGTCTCTTATAGTCGACTTCGACTGTAGTCTTTCCGACTGGTTAAGAATATGGGCTTTGAAGTGTCTTAAACTTTATCCTATTAAATATTATATGCGCATACTTGATTGGTTAAAGTAGTTATTATAGCGACTTATTGTTATGACAGTTGCTCCTTTAGTTTTCATTAAGAACAACACACTAGTTAGTTTTGTTAGAAAAAAAAAAAAACCAACAGATATGAAACTAAAAGAAAGCATTACTTTAATTTTGAGTTTTAAGCTCAAACAAAGACTCATCATATTTTTAAAAATTGATGTACCAACCATATATGTTAAGTTTAAAGTTAACATATGTACGTGAAACAAATAATTTCTCATTATTATTAGAGTATTAAATAATGTCATTATTAAATGTCAATTCTCAAATAGCTTTGTTTTCGTGTTCATTCTGAAATATAATTTGAATTCACACAAATAAATTAGCATCAATTTTTGTTCAATTTCCATTTATTCATGTACGATGAATATGTTCATGATTCGATCTCATTAATTGTATCATTAATAGTATGACATATCTTTCGATATCATTTGCAATTATTACAACTGACACATGGACATGAACTAATTTGCAATATACCTTATACCTTTTACCTTATACGTTATGCGTTATTTGCCTATTTATTTGCGTAAGCAAAAGCAAATTTATACAGGCATCAGCTTTCAAAGTTCCCCTATTCTGTAACAGGCGTCAATTTAAAATTGGATTACTCTGTAGTCATTGAATCGTATAAAGTGGTGGGTATGTCAAATAAATGTAAATGGGAATTGCAGAATTTAAGAGGGATGTGTTAATGTGTTCTTAAACATAATTTCTCTTGTTTTTATTTAGTTAATAAATGTTGAATTTTATGTTACAGTCATGGAATAAAAGATACGTTTATGTTGATATACATATTTAAAAATATGTATATACAGAAAGTACGACTATCAACACATCTGGGTATTTCTCTACTCATTGCTTTTATCGAATTTATCTCATGTATCTGTCAACAATTAAATTGTTTAGGACTTTTAATAAATTGATTTGGCCGCGTGTCAAATAAAAGTGCAATATTGAAATTCAATGCAATACGATGGCTGCTCTTTTTACTTGAATGGATTATCACAACCACAATGTGTGGCTAAATAAAAACATATATAAATACTCCTATCTATCTATATTTATGCGTATTCATGTCCTTCAGAGTGCGCGAATTGTGTGTTAATTTAATTGAAATGATTCAGAGGCACGCTTTAACTGGAGATACTCCTAAAAATCGTTCACAAAAAAGCGAACTTTAAGCTGTTTAGATACGTACCAACAATATGGATTTTTATACCTATAAAACTTTTTTATACAAAAACGGGTATAATGAATTTGTGTGAATGTATGTAACAGGCAGAAGGAGGCATCTCCGACCATATAATGTATGCATATTCTTGATCAGTATCAATAGCCGAGTCGATTGACACCTGTCTGTCTGTCTGTCCGTCCGTCTGTCTGTCCGTCTGTATAAACGCGTGGATCTCAGCAACTATAAGAGCTAGAGACTTCAAATTTGGAATGTAGGTTCCTGAATACCATACGCAGATCAAGTTTAGTTTTAATTTACGGTATCATGCCCCGTTTGTTTTAAAATTAGAAAAATCACCATAATTTAAGCAATGTTTAAGCTAGAGACTTGAGATTTGGCACACATGATAAGAAGCTTGGTATTAATGTCCCCAGACATGACGCGATGCCACTCCCCCTTCGCCCATAACTCGATCAGACTGATAACAAGAGCAGTTTCTTAGCTAGAGACTTGAGACTTGGCACACATGGTAAGTATCCTACTTTCAATGTGTGCTCCAAATTTCAGAACGATTGGACATTAAACTCAGAAGTTATTCAAGAAACAAATTTATGCAGCGCAGCAGATGCGTCGCAGTGCAGTAGCAGCGCAGTCGCTGCGCCGCGTCGACGATATAACGAACGAAAAGACGCGTTCGTTCATGTATTTTTGATTTGCCTTTCGGCCGCTGTGGCGCTAAACATAAACAATCAAC
>OY282582.1:46522716-46680939 GCA_958299025.2 Drosophila histrio | reverse complement strand
GTATTTGACTACAGGATACCCTGTGGGCTTACAGATGGAAACATAAGCTCTCTTTAGCTGAACTTTATTTTCTTTTGTTTTTGCAGATATTTTCTGTGGTATTTTTGCCTTAAAAACTCTGAAATCACAACACATCAATGGGTGAAAGGGAGAAAGTGAAAGTGAAGGGGAGCTTTTCATAATTATCTATTAGGTGTTTGTCTTTCCCATGCCAACTTTGTTTTTCAACTAGTATATGCCAATTATTATCATCCCAACTATTATTGTGCTACTCAGTCCCTGTCTCTTTAAATTTGGCCCTGAATGCGGACTTTCCAACGAAAAACTCGATGTGAAGATGTATCAAATTACTGTTTACCAGGTATCTGCTTAACAGGTAGCAGAAACTGCAATTTGAAATAATTGGAGCCGCATTTCAAACCTAATTAGTACACAGGAAACCAAAACAAGCTAAACTCAATACCCATTCAAGCCAAATCCCCATTCAACAAAGTTGCAGGAAATTTCCACCAGCCAGCTACATACATTTTTATAGCCTGTGCCCATTAAAAATGGGCAAAAAAGGCTATAATGAATTTGTGTGAATGTATGTAACAGGGAGAAGGAAGCATCTCCGACCATATAAAGTATATATATTCTTAATCAGTATCAATAGCCGAGTCGATTGACACCTGTCCGTCTGTCTGTCCGTCCGTCTGTCCGTCTGTCCGTCTGTCCGTCTGTATGAACGCGTGGATCTCAGCAACTATAAGAGCTAGAGACTTCAAATTTGGAATGTAGGTTCCTGAATACCATACGCAGATCAAGTTTATTTTCAATTTTCGATATCATGTCCCGTTGGTTTTAAAATTAGAAAAATCCCCATAACATAAGCAATGTTAAAGCTGGAGACTTGAGATTTGGCACACATGATAAAAAGCTTGGGCTTAATGTGTCCTGAAAATTTCATCGCGATGCCACGCCCCCTTCGCCCACAACTCGAAACAGCTGATAACACGAGCAGTTTTATAGCTAGAGACTTGAGATTTGGCACACATGTCAAGTATCCTACTCTCAATTTGTGCTACAAATTTCAGTAAGATCGGATATTGAACTCAAAAGTTATTCAAGAATCAAATTTATGCAGATGCGTCGCAGCGCAGTAGCAGCGCAGTCGCTGTGCCGCCCGACGATATAATGAACGAAAAGACGCGTTTGTTCATGTATGTTTGATTTGCCTTTCGTCTGCTGTGGCTCTAAACATAAACAATCAATAGCCGCAATCCAATCTTGCCAGACTATCGCAAGCTACCTACTCTCGATGCAAGCATAATCGACTTCAAGCGATATATTTAAATCCCATTATAATGAAAACACTTTTCTTTGAAGACCTGCACAGGCTATCCTACTGTCGCGCTCGCTCGACTGATCGGCTTGTTTTTATTTATTTCTTTAAGCAGAAATGAGTTTACGGAGCATCTCAAGGCGCTGTGGCATAAGTTAATCTACTTTAACAGTTATAATTAGTGGCTGATATCCAAGAACTCTTGCTACACATATCTTGATTTGTGGAAAACTTAACCTCTTTCTTTCTCTCTCCTTACATTTCTTCTTTGACAGCTTGAATTGCTGAGGTTTTTAATTTGCTCAATGTAAAAAGTTTAACTCATTTAATAAACATGTAAGACAAGCTTGGGGTTTTCTAACATATAATATTTTAATATTTTTTTTTTTTATAGATTTCAAAGATGTTAAGAGCTAGAAGCTTGAGGTAGATCGACCTCCACTTCTTATATTTGCAGGTATCTTAAATATTGAATGTAACGACTTGAAATTTGGTAGGCATGATGAGTATCTTGAGGTCGATGTACACAGAAAATTGAATCACATTGCTCGCTCGTTCGTCAGCAAAACCAAAAAATAATTACAATAGAGTTTCCTGGCGAACGAAATTAAACGGATTGGTATTTTTATAAAACTGGCTTACAAGTTTGAATTTGATTTCAATCAAAATGCAGCAGCTTTAAAAATGTCGAAACATCAAAAAGTTGTATCCGATGCATCGAACTCGACATCGAGGTAATTTCGTAAAACGCCGATGAATGTCGACATCAAAGTTTCAAAAAAAAGGAGAAAGTTTTAAGCGTTATGTCCGTTTCAATTTTGAAGTTATCGTGAATTTTTTCGTTATGTTCAAAGTAATTGTTGAGCTTATGTGGGTTGTATAGTTTGGGTTCTCTGTCTAAAATAGAAACGAACATAAGCTTTAGAGAGTATTGGGCTTCGGTATTGTGACATGTCACCGGAAAAAATGGATTTATTGTGGCATATTTTGCATATTTGCACTGGAATAATAAAGTCGCTTAGTGCGTGGCCGAGGCCATAGAATAAATGCGTATATTTTATTCGTTGCAATGTAATGTAATAGGGAGAAGAAGGCACTTTTGACCCAATAAAGAATAAAATAATACATTCTCGATTAACATCAACAGTTGCGTCGATAATAGCCATGTTTATCTGTCCGTCTGTATAAACATTCTAGTGGTTAATATCTCAGAGACAATAAGAGCAACCAATATGAACTTCAGTTTATTACAAATGTCTGCCACGTTCCTATCCGTGCTGCAAAACACAAACATTGTCTAGATGCTAGAGCGAAAAACTTTTTAATTGGTGGTGTAATACGTAGAAGATCTCATGTTTTTACCAAAAATGATTAAAAAAAGAAGGTGATATTTATGAAGAATTTATTAAAGCAATACATGCTTTATAAAACAAGCCGATCAGTCGAGCGTGCGCGACAATAGAAAACCCTGTGCAGGTCTTCAAAGACAAGTATTTTCATTATAATGGGATTTAAATATATCGCTTGAAGTCGATTTTGCTTGCATCGAGAGTAGGTAGCTTGCGATAGTCTGGCAACACTGGACTGCGGTTGTTGATTGTTTATGTTTAGTTCGTTATATCGTTATACATTCTAAATTTGAAGTCTCTAGCTCTTATAGTTGCTGAGATCCACGCGTTCATACATACGGACAGACAGACGGGGCGACGGACAGACAGACAGGCGGACGGACGGACGGACAGACAGACGGACAGGTGTCAATCGACTCGGCTATTGATACTGATCAAGAATATGCATACTTTATAGGGCCGGAGATGCTTCCTTCAGCCTTACAAACATTCACAAAAATTCATTGTACCCTTTTTTGCCCATTTTTAATGGGCACAGGGTATAAATATATACATTTTGCTTCCACTCACAGAACAGTCTCTATTTTTTTGACCTAGAAATTCATTTCAAACTTATTTTAATGATATAGTTGTGTTTTTTTCCTCAATCATTCAAGTGCATTTTCCCAAATAGTTGATTCCCATCAACTCATGCATTTCTAGCATGAGTTTCTAATATGAATCTTGAAGTTTCAGTTCTCAATCGAAAGTTATCCTGTCATTTTCATCGATGAATTTGTAAAATTTCGTTTTAATGCTGTGTATTTATTGTCAATTACACAGAATACAGAGACCCACAGATGCATTTACTATGTACACACATATTTTTTTTTAACAATTCTTTTTTTATACTTAATTCGATGGAACAGGAAACAGCTTCCAACTTGCAACTGACACACAGAACTTGTATTATTTCTGCTCTGCCTCGGCTGCCTTTGATACTGTCATAAAAATGTATTGACTTTATATCAAACCTACGCAAAAAGATACGCACTTGTAAAAGTGAACGAGAAACTCTTAAGCGAAATTTGCAAGATGACAAACCAAAAGAAAACTGATAGAACCTCAAGAACTTCAATAACCGCAAGACGAAACGGTAGAGGGGGGAGGGGATTGCCCCGACTCATGGATGCAGTTGTACGAGCTGTCGGTGACAATTTATGAGGAAAACTGTTGCGTTTTAGCTTTGACCGCAAGGTACGGTGAATTTCCGTTTAATTCTAAGCAAAACAGGCGAAGGGAATTCAAAATGCATTTAGAAATAAATGGAAGGGATGAAGGGACAAATACTGTAATTGAGGGTAACTTCAAGAGATTATTTTGCGGTGTGGGACAAACACTTCAAATGCAAATTCACCATGAAACAAGCTAGACCACAAAGCTGCAGTTCCTGAGTTTTTGAATTGCAGTTTCATATTGTGGTAGATTGTCTATTAAGAAGTATAATTGAATATGGTTCAGGTTAAGGGGGATTCACACAATGACCTCTCTCTCTCTCAAGAACTCCATGTGACTTTTGATTTGGGGTGGTTGAAAGGGGGCTTAAAATTGTAGCAATTTATTTTTTTTGGAAGGCATCAGCGATATAAAACTAACAGAGTTTTAGCAAAAGTATCTACACAAACCCGGTTCACATATACTTATGTGGGTTGGTATATCCCTATGTTGCTCAATCCCTATGTTCATCAATTCATAGGCAAAAACAACAAGCAAAGACAACAACAACGAGCAACGATAATAAGAACGAGTTAAGGCAACGTAGGCGAATTCACTCTCCGGCGAATTCACACACCATAACCGAGTGACCTAAGAAGATCGGAGATTGAGACGCCGAAGGCAGTTGCAATTCGGTCTCTGACGTAGAAAATTGCGAGAACTTCAGCTCAAACGACGAATAAAGAGTACTAATCTATCTATCTATCTAATCTATCCTCTATTAAAGTACTGTTTTAGTCAATTATATAATAGTTTCAACCTTGCAATTTGATGTCTTTCATTTTCCATTTTCACTAGTGACTCAACATATTCGAGTCAAGTCCCAAAATGTACTTGTTACTAGTACAAAACGTTCTCATAACCATTCCGAGACCTTGACCTTAATGCAAGTCTGGAATAATCTTGCTTCTAGATCTTAATAAATGTTAATAAGAACATTTTATACTTATTTTATGTACAAAATATTCTCAAATTAAAGTTTACTTCAATCGTGAATCAAACTGATTAAGTACATAAATAGCTTAAACTATTCCCAATATGCACTTTATTACAGTCCAAAACATTCTTATGTAAATATAGTAATATACTTGTTTTAGGTATAAAATATTCTAATACTTATGTTTATTTCAATCTTAGAAAAAAGCTTTTTTATGTACAAACAAATCATAAATTAATTCCGATCCCAAACAAAACTAATGTTTGTAGATATTTATTTATTTCATCTGCTTTATTAATATTTATATTTAAATGTTTTATAGAATTTACCATTATTTAATGGGTATAATGGTTAAAATGCATGTGAATTATCACATATGTTCATTAGAAAATATTATTTGTTGGAAACCCAACATTAAATGCCCGAAAATAATTATCAACAATATTTAAGCGAATTATATAATTTTATAAAATTTCAACACTGGTTGATTATTAACTTAACAATAATTTGTTTTATGCCGCGTTCCTTTTTAAACTATTTCATAGCTTATTTTACAGCTTTTAAAATTAAAATAAATTCGTGTATTATTGATTATGTTCTCAATTTAAGATTATTTTCTTAAATCTGTTTGTTCAAATAAAGAAGAATAAAGTGATTCAATAGAATGTTCATGATCAATTAAAAACTTAATAACATTTTTAATTGAAACATGTTGGATTAACTCTAGAAATGCATTTGGATGCATGTATCAAAAGCTTGAATAAATAAAGAAAAACTAAGCAAATTGTTATCAAAATATACACAAAATCTATTGATAATTGAATCACAAATTCCTTCGACACTTATAAATGGCTGTACTGTTATGTGGCATTTGGACTAGTTGAAATACAAATCAATGTTGATATCAACTCAATCAATCCTAGTGTAAGCAGCTATCATCTTAATCAACTGTTGCGTTGCCTGTCGATTGACAGTGATTGACAGATTGATTGTCAGTTGACCTTACGAGTCTGAGCATAGTGTGAATGCATTCTGTCAACAGTTGAAGTCACTATTGGCGCGTTGACAACCCAAAATTACGTTGACTTCATGTTCATTCTTTTGTTTTGTGTTGGCAAACTTTATGTATGCACATATAAGAGGTGGCAACACTTCGATTCGACATCCGATATTATTAATATTGTCTGTTTGTTTTAACAGTACAGTTTATAAAAAACACATGGTATATCGATATTTGGCCGCCTTTTAAATGGCCGATCTTTATACAGATCTTGAACCCATATTGTTCCCGTTCGTTGTCGTATTTTTACTTCTTCCTACTCGTCCTCAAGAGTTAGCATAAACCATCGCTGCAGTCATTTTCCTTTTATTTGCTGATGCCATTGCACTCATTTTATCTTATAGCCAACAAATTTCATATCAACAACGAATGTGTATATCAACTAGTTTAAATTACTGTCAACTTCATCTTCAACGATTTGACATCTTGCGAGTTGCTCAAGTCAAAAATTAGTTGGCAAACCCGTTTTTTTGTGTCAACTCAGTTAACTAATGTAAACACAAGTAATTTGTTGAGCTCGGACGCCAATTGTTGATATCGCGAGAATTGACGATGCGTCAACTAGTCTAAATGCAGCATAATATCGGATGTCGAATCGAAGTGTTGCCACCTCTTATATGTGCATACATAAAGTTTGCCAACACAAAACAAAAGAATGAACATGAAGTCAACTTTATATTTGGCTGTCAACGCGTCAATTGTGACTTCAATTGTTGACAGAATGCATTCACACTATGCTCAGACTCGTAAGGTCAACTGACTTTTTTCGCACTGTCAATCTACAGGCAATGCAACAGATGATCATGTTGATAGTTGTTTACACTAGGATTGATTAAGTTGATATCAACATTGACTTGTTTGTCAACTAGTCTAAATGCAGCATTAGACCTTATGAATAGTACTTATTAATTATTCCGTCGATTTGTCGCTGATATACGTAGATTGTGGATATATGCAATACTAGAGTTTGCGGCCAGTCTGAAATTGTCGGTGTAAATAGAAATAAAATACTAAATTACAGTAATTTAACAAACATTTAAATGAAAATGAAATTAATAATGAAAAATATAATATTTTACTTTTGATTGTGCACGATTTTGCTGATGCCTTCAAGTCTCTTTGGAAACATTTTCGTTGTAATACGACAATATTTGAACCTTGAAAATGTCACATTCGGATAAAAGTAGCAACTCTTTTCCCGGATATAAATCAATCTCGATCTATAAATACTATGTTAAAAACTAGAGATCTTGACTACATACTAAATTGTTATAAATTAAAAGTCTTAACATATCAGAAGCTTGTCGGCTTGATGTGATAAATTCGATGCTATCAAAATTTTGCAGCTAGAGACTTGAGATTTGGCACACATTATGAATATTTTTTTTGGTCAATGTGTCTAGAAACTTTCATCACGATGCCACGACCCCTTCGCCATAGGGTATATTACGGTCGGTGTCCCCCCCCCCCCTGTTCGGCTTGTTTCTTTTGACTTTAAAATTGAAATCTGAGAATAACTGAAAACTTAAAGCGTTTCTTAATGTCTGCAAATCTTGCGACAATTGTCGACATTAAAATAAATGTTCCATGTAAAAAGTTATGGTATATGAACGCATTTACTTAACTTATATGGTATTTATAAGAAGGTGTGCTAACGTTCACAAGACAGTGTAACCAACAACAACACGAACGAAGGCAACAAGAACAACAACAATAATAACAGACAACTATAAAGCGGGCCAAAAGAAATAAAATAAAAATAAATAAATAAATTGTTGCTTCTGCTCGTTGTCGTTGTCACTGGTTGAAGTCAACATATTGTGGCATTTTTAAGCGGAAAATATGCCTCACTTCCGGTCTTATATTGTAGCTGTAATACCCTGTAGTTGCAACTGGCCCTAAAAAGGGTATACTAGTCGTGCAAGCAATATCAAAACTACCCAACTGCTTATCAAAAAACTTATGTAAACATCATACATTATAAAGTTGTCTAGAAAGAGGAATGAACATTGAGATACAAGTCAGTTTAAAAACAAAGAAGGGCACACTCAGTAGGGGAAACTACTGATAAAATGATCTAAGGGAATTTGTTATACCTTAATTTCAAACTTACTTGCAAAGATACTTTTCACAATTGCATCGAAACATATCTTAACGATTTGTGGAAACTTGGCAAATCGAATAATCGACATGTATCATAAAAAGAAAGCTCTTTATATCTACAACTATATACATACATATATTTATTGATAATTTCTACTCGTATTAAACTAATTGAAAGTTAACAAATACCAAATTAAAATGAATTCAACATCATTCATGCCTATTGCCTTGGAGTTTTTCGACAACGTTGTGTCATCGATAAATCGATAATCAGTTGTTTAATCTAAGCAATAAAATTAAACAAAATCAATGGCGTTCCACAGGACGTATTAATGATACTGGGAACGGAGAGCAAGTTTTCTGGAAAACTCTGGAATATTTTATTTCGTTTTTCAAGCCAGCAAATATAAAATTATTTCCGGGGTTTTCTGTAGTCGAACATTTTTCATTTTGTAATTTTTTTATAAACCGTATGTTTTTTAAAAGTATTAAATAAGCAGAATGTAGCACAACCGACCCCATAAAGTATATAGTATATTCCTGATCAACAGATCTGTCTGTCTGTCTATCTGTCCGTCCCTCCGTATAAACGAAAGAATCTCAGAGATGATAAGAGCTAGAAGCTTGAACTTGGACACCCAGCACTGGTAATATTTGCAGGCAGATCAAGTTTATCTTTAATTTTGGATGCCACGCCCCCTTCGCCCACAAATCCAGAAAAAGCTCATAGCAAAAGCAGTTTTATAGCTGGAGACTTGAGCTTTTTGGCACATATGATGTATCTTGGGGTTGATGTGTCCACAAATGAAAAATAAACCAAAAAGAAAGAGAATTACATCGGGAGAATGTCACAGGGTATATTACGGTCGGGCTTGTCCCGACTGTTCGTCTTGTTACTTGCTGTCATTGCTGTTATTATTGTCGTTGTTGCGGCAGAGCTGAATGTGGTAAACACCAGATACATACATACATACACTCACACACACACACACACACACACGCACACACACATAAATATACTCAGTTACACGTAGTTAGTTGGAGTTGCTCGCTTTGTACTGTTGACTTGTTTACCGTTATGAGACTGGCGCCAAGATGGCTGGCAAAGCATCTGCGAAACAGGAAGTCCTTGGTAATCGTCGGTGTGAGCGTGTGTCTGTGTGTGTGTGTGTGTGTGTGTTATGCTTGTATTAACTGCTATAATATTTATGTACATATGTATATTATAATGTCTGTTTGACTCTCGCAAAATGCCAGACACATTGTGCATAAGTATTCACTACATTTGATAGCTCCCAACAAAGGACAATGACAATTACAGACCATGGAGGACGAAGAACTACAATTTTATTACATCACAACATCAACAACCAGAGCACATGAGTACTATACTGTATATGAAGGATAAATGTAATAAAGCTTCTTTTGGAACAAATAAATTCTTAAAATGTAATGTAGATTTCTTAACCGGTTCAAAAGTGGTTCAGTGTGGTAACTCAGCAAATTCAATTGTTTAAATTTGGTCTATAAAATGATGATGATGTAGAATAAAGAATAAAGTGGTAAGCAACAAGTTTTTGGATCAGCTCAATGTTGACAAATAAGAGTTATGAATTTAACAAAATCAAATTTGAACAACATTTTTTGGATGAGTAGTAAAATGTCATACTTATGTACTATATACTGAATGGCTTATAGACGATATTTTGCACCCAATATTTATTCTTTTGTGGAAGCTCTATCCCAAAGTATGCTTGATTGATTGTTATTACAAACTCCTTGTTTTTTTTTCTTTGCTATAAATCTGTTGGAGTTGTTAACACAAGGCAAAAAAAAACTTGTCAACTTAAAATAAGACAAGAAGTGATAATTGCAAAGTCTTATAGCTGATTGCTGTAACTAAATACGTGAATAGATAATATAACTTAGTAGGGTATAATCAAATTAACGTATCTTTGGGAGTGTATATTAAATATATTCATTGATTTCTTGTGTTTCGTTTATGTTAAGAACCAGAGTCAATCGAAAAAAGTGAAGAAATTTCCCAAAAGCATTAGCAAAATAAATGCCGCAGATTTTTATTTTTTTTAATTATTTTGTTCCGCAGTGTAATTGACAAACGATTCGATAGCTTAACTTATGAAGTTATGATGCCCCGTAAAATAATTAAAGTTTACTTGTGAACAGATATACATACAGATATGTATTTGACCACATAAAGTTTGTTGAAAGTCTGACGCAACTAGTTTGATGGAACACTAGTTGATTCATTTGTGGCCAAGTGAGCTACGAGCTGGACAAAAATAGTTTCCCCTTTTTATTTACACAGACGAGGGTGTAATTGTACTTTTAACTTGGAATAACGACAGCTGTCGCTCAAGGCTTAAACGATGGGATTGTGTGCTAAGAGTTTCGAACCAGTTGCCAGGTCCATTAGCCTAATCAAGGCATAGACATGGACGAAGAACTAGCACATGCTGGCAAATAAAAAGTAAGAGCAACAGCAAGATTAAAAGTAAGTGAAAATGAATCCGATGGTAAACAATGGTACCATTTTTACCACTTACCGCTTACTTACCGCTTACCGCAATCGGCACAACACAACATGACACGATACGACATGGCACGAAACAAACTGACACGACATGGACACAAGTAAACTTTCAAGAACAATCGACAAAGTTCCAGAGGTGTTCACAACTCCCAACTCCCAACTCCCAACGCCCAACTCCCAACGCCCAGGCTCTGGTCCGGACCGGACAAAAGTTTTCGTGTGAAATTAGAATTGAAATTAAAAGCACAATAAAGAGATTGGTTAACAAAGAACCAAAAAGAACCCTAAATTATTTGTGGCCGTTTTGTTGGGATCTGCTTTCTGCTTTCTGCTTCTGCTTCATATGCAAATAACGTTTACATATATCCTTTCATTTGTGGCTGGGCAAACACAGTAACAAAGCCATCACATAAACAGTCTACAGAGGAATAGAACATCAAATGTACAAAATCTGTGCGTATTGGAAACTTACTTAGTATAAAGTACTTTATTGAATCTTACCCAATATTTATACGCATATCAGTAAAATTAAATCACACTTGTTTAAAGCAGTTCCAAAAAAACAAGTTTTAATAGTTCTACACAGAAAGTTTCGAGAAGTTTATATACTAGTGATTTAATTGTAAACTGAACATTGAGTTTAAAACCTACAAAATAGAGTTGTCGATTTATCAGAATATTTAACATCAATTCATCGAGTTTTCATAAAGTTTTCTAACTCCAATTGTTGTGTTCATTTAAAGACATGGTTAAATGCAACTTTTGGTACTCATTAAAGTCTTTACTTTGGTTTTGTTTTACGTTGAAAACGCGTAATACATCAACAGACAAATATAGAAAACGAAATATGAAATTATGTATTCAATTCGTAGAACATGAATAATTTTTATATAATACTAAAGTATAGTTTTAATGCCTGCTTCAAACAAACATTTGCATTGTTCAATTAATTAAAATGTATACACATTTACTGGAAATATAGTTTGTACATAGTACATATAACTACAATATGTACATACATACATACACTGAAATTTGTTAATCCCTGGTCCGTCAATTAATTTTTGAAATATATATAAGAATTTTTTTCAACTATTGTAATTAGATAGCTGGTCACACTTAAGTTTTACCTATTCTGCTGTATTCTTATTCTTAAGTCTTCTCTAGATTTGTCGTTTCATAAAAAATGTTACTTTATTAATTCTACTTCGTACTTTGTTTAATTTAACAAGTTTAAATATCAAACATTATTTAATATAGCTGAACTTTCACTTTGCCGTATTAAATGTGTTCAATTTAAGTAAAAACTCCAGCGCACTGATTTTTTTCACTGCCGATTATTCAACTGAATCAATTGATATTACTCGATTAATCGGGGAAAAGAATTCAACCAAAATGAATTTAAATCGCTTATTCAACAATTGATTAGTCGATTTTTCGATGTTTTTTTGAAGAAAGTCTGGCATACCCCATAAGGTATAAATATTCTTGATCAGCATCAACAGCTGAGTCATGTCCGTCATGAACGTCTGTCCGTCTGTCTGTATGAGCGCCTAGATCTTAGAGTCTAGAAGAGCTAGAGCCACCGAATTAAGTATGTTGGTTCGTCTGTGGGCTGGGCAAAATTTTAACATAAACTTGTACTGCTTAGCGCATAGACGAATCTACATGCCAAATTTGGTGGCTCTAGCTCTTCTAGACTCTGAGATCTAGACGCTCATGCAGACAGACGGACATGACGGACATGACTCAGCTGTTGATGCTGAACAAGAATATATATACTTTATGGGGTCCGCCAGACTTTCTTCGACCTTCAACTTAATAGACCCTTATACTTTTCTAAAGTAAAGGGTCTAATAAACTCGATTTTTTCGTCGCTACGTCACAATGAATGAAACATAAATCCTCAGACAAATCTTCAGTCAGATAACTGGACAGAAGCCGGTGAATGTCGTGGGAAGCGTCAAAAAGCCAAACAGTCAGCTGGTAAGGTTATGCGGTCTGTTTTTTGGGACGCTCGTATTTTGTTTATTGAATACCTAGATAAAGGAAAAAAACAATTAAAAGCCATCGATTGGCGGAAAAAATCAAGAAAAAACGGCATCACATGGAAAAGTAAAAAGCACAGAAGTCGATGAAGACGATGGTCAATTTAAACGAATTACGATTCGAATTGCTGCCGCATCCCCCAAATTCTCAAGATTTGGCCCATAGTGACTATGCAGATCATTGCAGATCTCAAAAAATGTTTTAGGGAAAAAGATATCCCTCCAATGAGAAAGTAACCGTTGCAACTGATGCGCATTTTGAGGACAAAGCTTCTGCATTTTTTTCAAAAGAGAAGTGAAAAGTTAGAGAAGCATTGGATTCAATGTATCACCTTAGATGGATGAATAAAATTTACTATTGAGAAAAAAATGTGTGTTTTTATATGTTGAAAGTAGCTAAAACATGACATTGCTTTTAACTCTGCACCTACTTATATTTATTTGATATTCCTTCCACTATTATTCATAACTAATGATAGTAATATTACTTCAAAACAGTTGCTCATAAAGTCGCAATTCGTGTGAATCTATTGACTTACTATGTTGCAATCACATATTAATACAGTGTGTCTTGTATGTATGTTTCTGGGTATCTATATGTATACATATGTATGTGTGGCAAGCGCAGCTGTATCTGCAAATTATTGGTTTCAAAGTTTTCTTTCAACAGCCCAAAGGAGCGTCAACAAAAACACAAATACAAACTGTGAAGCTGTGAAAGTTTATTCCTTAACCGTTATTGAAAATTGAAAAGCTTGGGCAGTCAGCGGAACACACACATTCCCACTTGCTCTCTCTCTCTCCCTCCCTTTCTCTCTCTCTCTCTCTCTCTCTCTCTCCCTCTCTCTGTAGCACGCCAAAGTAATCTGCATATGCTTATGTGTGCGTGCGTTAAGCTAAAGATACAATTTATTAAACTGCCCCATACACAGGCACGTGCGGTAAATTCTGAAGCCCGAGGCTCGGCAAAAGTTTTCTTTTTAGACGAGGATTCTTGGTTTTGAGACCAGTATCTGAATTTTAAGAGGAGAACCAAAAATTCTTAAAAATAGACAAAATCTCTGGAATTTAAAACCACATAATTATTTATTTTTGTATCATTTATTGGTTTATCCTAAAGTTGTCTTATAATGAAAAAAACAGCATTTTAATGACCAATGTTGTTGAATTTAAAAATCGGTATTTTTATACCCTGCACCCATTAAAAATGGGCAAAAAAGGGTATAATGAAATTGTGTCAATGTATGTAACAGGCAGAAGGAGGCATCCCGACCATATAAAGCAAATATATTCTTGATCAGTATCAATAGTCGAGTCGATTGACACCTGTCCGTCTGTCTGTCCGTCTGTCTGTCCGTCCGTCTGTCCGTCTGTATGAACGCGTGGATCTCAGCAACTATAAGAGCTAGAGACTTCAAATTTGGAATATAGGCTCCTGAATAACATACGCAGATCAAGTTTACTTTTAATTTTCGATATCAAGACCCGTTCGATTTGAAATTAGAAAAATCACCATAACGCAAGCAATGTTAAAGCTAGAGACTTGAGTTTTGGCACACATGATAAGAAGCTTGGACTTAAGGTGTCCAGAAAATTTCATCGCGATGCCACGCCCGCTTCGCCCACAATTCGCCCAAAAATTACACTAGTTTCCAGTAAGGTTTCATGCAAACTTGCCTGTCTTTATTTTACGGGTCAATTGACAATGATAAAAACAGAAACTGGTCGCAATGGCTACAGTCGGGTGTGCTTGACTGTTATATGTCCAGTATCCGTATTTTCCCAGCAGCTATAGAAAGTAAAAACCAATAAGAACGCTATAGTCGAGCCCTCGACCTGTTACTCAGATTAAATGTGAATTACTTTTATCTTTTAATATTAAACACAACTAAAAAAAATCACTGCATACTTTTAGGCACTTGCGTTGCTTAAAAACATAAAACAGTCATAACTATCAATATGTTTATCTGCAATTGTTGCGATTATCCAAGAACATTGATAATAATTAAAGTTAATAATTTTTTTTGTGATGACCGTCGCGAGTTTACATTTTTGTTTACTAAATTTAAAGTTTTTAGCTCTAAAAGTGTAAGTGCTGTAAGTGAATGTAGAGGGAAGAGGGCGGAGGGGAACGTGACATAAAATTGTAAACAAATTGGATCTGCTCCACATTTGTGGAATTTAATTACTCTAACTTTGACTGTCTCTGAGCTGAAGGTATTCATATAGACGAACTTATTAAGATAATATATACATAGCCTGTAGGGTTAGAGATGCCTCCTCTTGCCTGTTACATACAAACATTGGCCAAAGCTGATAATCCTTATCAACCTCTGGATTCTGGACTTAACCCAATACAAAACAGAGTGTGCACTTATATCTAACTGAGTTCCCATTTTGGCTCAGTGAGTAGCACTCGAATACCAACTAAATGCACATTTTTCTTGAGCTTTACACAACAAGACCAATTATTATGGGATTAAGTTAACTTGTTCAAGTTTCGTTGTGCAGTTTTCTTTTTTTTTTTAAATTTATCTTAAACCAATTGTGAGCTGCTTTTGTTATCTTCAGTTGCTGCAATTAAATCGATTTTTTCAGATTGCTAAATTTCTCCCTTGCCGTTGTTTTTACATCTCCAATTGCAATAATTACACTAGTTTACAAATTTAATAAAAAGATATGTGTACACTCAACATTTTGCAATCGTTTCCATAGTAAAATGATTTGTTTAAACTAAAAATGCAGTCGACTCGGAATATATGTACATATATACATATTTAAGCTGAGAAAATTTGACTACTTGTATTTTTTACAAAAATTCTCCGATTTTGACAAACTATCGCAATCGATGCGACTTTAAAATCCATTATTCGCATACAGAAATCTTTTTTTTTTTTTTGAGAAATATAATCATTTGAATTATCTATACACAGAGCGAAATATGCCGTACTAAAGTTAAGTACAATTGACCTCGAATTAAGTATTTCCCATTCTTAAAATCCATACGAATTACAGAAAATGAGTGAATAAATTCTTAGACCAAGTACATATATTCTTGTTATAAGAGTAAACCATCTTGAAAATAAGTAGAACTGCAGATTTACTAGATATGAGTATGAACATTTTCGATATAAGTTCGGAACTCGGGCTCGTAGCAGATTATCCCTGAACAAGTTTGTGACATCTTATATCAAGAATTGTATAAACTTAAATCATTTTTTGCGTTTTCTTGCTTAGAATTCCCAAATGGTTCTAGCTTGTCTGCCATGAGGAGCAGTTAGTTACAGAATTGAAGGGACCTAGAACAAGTGTGAATTGTACTTAAATCAAGAATGAATGTCTTTAGTTCAAGTTTACTTCGAACTCACTTTTAAGTTTGAAAATACTGAATACTTAAATTTTCGGACTTAAGAAATCGTACTTGAACTATGATCGAGATTCTTGACTTCAGTAATTTCATTCTTAGTGATAAATCAAGTATGAAATGTTGCGTTTTAAGTACGAAATACTTGATTTTTTCGCTCCGTGTATAAATATATATATATTTGTTATCAACTAGCGATACTTATTTTCTAAATGCGACAAATGTTTTATTGCAAAATGTTGGGAATACATTCAAACGAGATTGTTGACTAGAAATGCTTTTTTGTTTTTGTTATTGTCAAACATTTTGGGGTAATTTTCCAACAGACTTTTGTTTAATTATTTGTTTGACTTTAATTATTTAATGCAGTCCACATAATGAACTTGGGCTGCAACAAACGTAACAAACTAATAACAAGCTGACTACACATAGTTAAATACATATTTGTAATAAAACATTGGGAAAACCACAGATTTATATCGAAACAGACTCAATCAGGTAACCACAAAGCTCGGGTTATGCCTGCTTTTGAGTTGTAAATTAAGTTCATATCAAATTTAAAATAAATCATTGTTTAATGCTGTCATAAGTAGAGTGAAAGCTCTTTAAAATGGACACCCGCAACTGCAATGCTTGTGGCCCAGACTGAGGGAGGGATATTCGTGTATTCGATTATTCGATTACAAATCGAGAGGGAATCACAGCAGCTTAACAAACTGTCAAAGTGATTGGCAAGGCATGAGAACTTGCAGTAGTAGCTATTTATGGATATGTCTGAGGGAATATTCCAGCTACAAATTAGAAAAAAATTGGTTACAAACTGTTGTATTGATCGTTTGATGTTTGAGAAATTGACAGAAATTTCCAGCTACAAATGTGAATATTTGATGGATAGTTATTATATTGACTATACTACAGTATGACTAAACTATGTTAGACAATGCCTAAGAAATTACAGTAGTTGTCTTTAATGGAGGGACAATACCAATAATTTGTTCAAGAACTGTAGCATTGACTGTTCGAGTAATTGACAATAACTGAAGGGCTAACAGAAATTGTTATTGCAGGCAAAAGTGGGAAAACTCTATCCACAAATGGACAATTTTAAAGCAAAGCTTTTTTTTTATTAACTATTGCATTTGACAATGCCTAAGAGATGGCAGGACTTACAATTTACAATATAAGTGAGCACTTTAGAGTAAATAGTACAGCCACAAGTTGGAATAATTTGTTTAGATTGATTGGCAATGTCTGAGGGACTATACAAATTGCCAATTATAATGGGAGAAATTATCTGAGTCACTGACTGGACTTTAAGTACCAGTAATTTATTACCAAACTGTAGACTATGAGTAGAAGAGTTGGTGGAAAATATTTTTATGAGAATTTCTTGTATTTTATTCGTTTCAATTGGAAGTCAATTTCAAGCAACCAACACTTCATGCAGGACATTTATTTCCTTGCCACAGTAACCACTAGTTTGTTGTGTGTGTTGTGTGTGTGTGTTGTGTGTGTGTGTTGTGTATGTCTGTTTGTACTTCGAAAGACAGCGATAGCAACTGTCGCTTCGCAAAAGTAAAAGTAGAAAGCGCAAACAATAAACAAACAAACAAGCTGCAAAAATGTCGCACATTCATCATACGCTGTAATGTGACGATGCGAATGGAGCCCCAAAAACTGACACAACCCCCTTACAGCCCGCCATCCCCTAGCACACCAAGCAGTATGATTGCCCTCTCATTCGCACACACACACACGAACAGATGTTGCCATCTCGCTTGAACGCATTTTCAGTTAACCGCATTTTGTTAAAGCCCAAAGCGACGATATGTGGACATGTTCGAGTTGTGTGGCCAGAAGTCCAGTCATGTAGAGACTAGGTAACTGTGATTGGGAGCAGGATGGGGTGAGGAAAGGAGGGGGACAAGAAGCGGGGCAGGCAGCAGGGAGTAGGGAGGTGGCGGAGGCGGAGGCGGAGGCGGAGGCGAGGCGTGTGTCTGTGTGTGGGCGCAGTGGGAAAACTATGCAAAAAGGCGCAAAAAGGTCAGTAAATTAATGTGCAAAAACGGACGCTGGATAAACTTTGCATACACATATGTGTATAAACATATATATATATAAATATGTGTATGTGTGTGTGTGTGTGGTTTTGAGACTATGTATGTCTGTGTGTGGATGGCCTTGCATGTGTGTTGTGCGCTTTTTGACCATGAGATTCCTGAGCCAAAAGAGGCATCGTGTTTGCTTTGTTTGTTGCCAGCCAGGGAGAGAGAGAGAGACAGCGAGAGATAGACAGATAGAGAGAGAGAGAGAGTAAGAGACACTCACACACACAGATTGCGATTAATAAACGAGTTTTCATTTAGCCAACAGCCAAGAGGAGCAAGAAGAAGAACAACACTTGCAACAATCTGTGGCCATGTTTCAGTCGCTTGTCAAAGGCTTGACGGCATCTCCCACATTTAATTTTCAATTTATGCCGCTTTCATATAATAGTACTAGTGTGTGTCCAAGGACTGTGCCATTCCCCTCAAAATACCCCGTCAGTCATCACATAAATTTACTTCAAATTTACTCCGTTTCCCTCTTGCCATCCATTAAATTAGATGTACAATTTCAACTAATAAATCAATATTTAAATAATTCATACAATTTGTGGGTGCTTAAAAGAGGGTAGAGAAAAAAAAAAGAGAGTACGGGGGGGGAGGGGTAAAAATGAGACGAGGGATGGCCATAATGATCGATTGCCAGTTTGGGGGTTGTTAACATTATCACGAGATGTTGGTCACATCATCTTTTTTCTGTTACGAATGTTGGCTCTGTTGCCTATTGCCATTTTTGATTATGATATGCGACCTCATGAGGTAATCGCAATTTATTACATGATTTTATTTTATACATCCTAACTAGCAATAAGTGATTGATACATGAAATGTTCAGTTAATTAGGGCAATTGAACAAGACAGTATACAAAAACGGATTTGACAAAAACTATTGTAGTTGAGCATTTAATTTGAAATATATACAACTTTATTTGAAGTTGGTTTAAACAACAATTTATCGTTCTTACAAGCATAGACAGATATTTCCTACACTTCCTAAGCCAATCAAATGGTACACATTCAAGTTTAAGACTAAAAGGAATCGGTCACAAGTGTACTAAGGCTTCCTAGCAATATTATTTACTTTAACAATAATATCAATGATTCAAATCGTAAGCGTAATCGAAATTATCAGTCGATATTAAATGATTCAAATTGGCAATCGCAACAAAATCGACACGGAAAACATGAAATTCTTCAATAACCGATATAACCGATTAGTAACCGATTCATGTACAACGCTTAGTCTCGTTTCAATAACAGTTTTCTACGTTAAAATAAATAATCTCATGAAGTCATTAAGTTTCTATTCAAACATAAGTCGATAGTTGTATGCCAATTTTTTCTTATGAACCGATATTATATTGGTATTTGAAACCAAATCTTAAAAATAAAACAAATAACCATTACGAAATCGGTATTTAAAGATTTAACCTAATCCGTAACCGCTAAACAAGAGCGAACCTTAACCGTTAACGAAATATTTGTTTTAGATACTATCGGTCTGTGGTGGAAGGTGGATAGACATGTAGCTTATCGACATAAAAGAGTCGATAACAGTCGTACAGAGAGTTGGGAACAGTCGTGCCAGAGTTGAGAACAGTCGTGCCAGAGTTGAGAACAGTCGTGTAAGAATTGAGAACAGTCGCAGCAGCCGGTCGGATCGTCGTCAGAATTCAATGGCGAGATCTTCCATTCTGGATTTAAAACCACCAGTCGTCGTTGTATTTAATTATTAAGCATACTACTTACTTAATTACATTATTAATAATAAACTGAGGTTATTCTCTATAACCCTTTTTACATGTATTTTATGATCTATCGCAATTCCATTACATTTTTTTTTTTACCATGCACTTAAATGCAAATGGGCGGAAAAGATTATTATAGCTATGAAACAGGAATAAAGTTTATATAATCTTGATTAAGTCGATTAAAACCTGTCCGACTGCCTGTACTAAGGAGTGTACATAGACACCAAATTGAGTTTTGATTTGAACATCGATTAAATCAAAGTATCTAACAGAAAGTTTAAGATAATTCAGATAACAAGAAACAGCACCATGTGAATACATTTAACAGTAACTTTAGTCGAGAGTTTAAGGACCTAGCAATCAGCTGTTTTTAACCCTGTTCCCATTAAAATTGGCCAAAAAAGGGTATAATGAATTTGTGCAAATGTATGTAACAGGCAGAAGGAGGAATCTCCGACCCTATAAAGAAGATATGTTCGTGATCAGGACTAATAGCCGATTGTCGATAGTCGATTGATACCTCTCCGTCTGTCTGTCTGACGAAAGACATTGCTGATAGTGTAAAGAGTATTACAAATGGTTGCAAATATGTTACGAATGTGACACATTCAAATAGTTTTCTCGGCAACATAATTATTGGCGAAAAAGAAGACATTTTAGAAGCAGTGTCTGCCCCAAATATATTGTCCTCGGAAATTGACTTCATGAGAGCCCGAGATCCATGTGGATGCATATTAGGGTGCATCGATTTGTATGGGCTTAAAATTTTTATATATTATATTTATTTATATTAAAAAATTTAAATATTGTACCCCATATTCATTAGCTACGGTCAATTCTAAGATGTTTTCTCCAAGAAATTATATTAGTTCTAAAATCAATTCCTGGTCTGCGCTTTTTTTAGACCCTTTACTTTAAAAAAGTAAAACGGGTCTATTAAGTTTGTCAAAAAAAAAATGTGCGTAACAGGTCGAAGGGAGTCCGGCAGACCCCATAAAGTATATATATTCTTGATCAGCACCACCAGCCGAGTCGATATAGCCATGTCCGTCTGTCCGTCTGTCTGTATGAACACCTAGATCTCAGAGACTATAAGAGCTAGAGTCACCAAATTTGATATGGTGGTTCGTCTCTGGGCTAAGCAGATCAAGTTTATGTTAAAATTTTGACACGCCCCCTTCCGCCTCCGTAAATCTAGAACAAAATTTTTGAAAGCCCATAAAACGAAAAATATTAAAGCTAGAGTCCTTAATTTTGGCAAACAGAACGGGTATCAGGGTCTTACCGTATCCTGAAAATTTCATCGCGATCGAAAATTTCAATCATACGATTCTGACAAAATTGGTATTAATAATCTTGCTAGGGCCAAGACATTAAAAATACCCTAGAATCGAAGGAGCAATAATCCTGGCAAGGACGTAAAATGTGTTTTTAGGACATAAAAGTTAAAAAAATATTAATTTTTCAACTCAAAAAGCGCGGACCAGTAATTGATTTTAGAGCTATGGTTTCTTGGTGAAAATATTGTAGAATAGACCGTTAATTACGAATATGAATGTGATACCATTTTTTGTGGCCAAAATCGATGCTCCCTAATGCATATATATATATGTACATATATATTTTATTTTCTTTGGGTCACGCAGTGCCTTATTTTTCTCGATTCATGCTCCATTCAGTACGTTCTCTATTTCATCCGTCATCACAGTTTATTTTCTAGTCGATGAGTCTCGAGTCTGAGTAAACTATCATACTATCATTTCTTTGCCACTAGCTTTGATATTTTTCAAATCTAGTTAGCATTGCCATGACATATGGTCGATGAAGTCACAGCTTAAAATATATTTATTTCAGTTTGTGCCCAGACCTCGTCTGGGAAACAACAAAATTTTCGGCTTAAAATTAAATATATCTTTTGTGTGCGTGTTTTATGTTTATTTATTTTTCTCGGCTAAACAAAATTTTGTATGAAGTTATCAATGATAATTTCATTTTTGTGATTTCGCGTTTACATGTTTTATTATGCATAACGGGATATAAATTTTTATCGCTGGACTTGCCATCCTCATTAGGACACACAACCCGCATACAATTGTATTGTATATGAATATATTTATATATATACACAGGATCTTAATGGGGAAACACACATTACTCGGTGTGCGGAGCCAAGTAGAATATTAGTCGCATAATATTGAAGGACAAAGGTTTGATAACATCTTTTCTTCTTTGTAGAATAAACTCTCGTTACTTAAATTAGTATTCCGAAATGTTGTAGCCCACCTTCTGTTGATATCTTCTAGTTGCCAACTAAAAAACGAATTTATTCGAACTTATGGTATTTTGGTTTTCAAACAAATTGAATCCCATACCAACGAAAAATACAATGCAGTCTACAAGGTGAGTGCCTGCTCTTAACAAAATCTAAAATCTAATCTCTAAAACCAAAATCCATTTAATTTCTAGATTGCAACATATTAAAAAAATATTACATTGAAACATTAATCTTTACTATGCTAATGGACATTTTTATTTAACCGCTAATATTGAGAACTAAGAGTAGTAGTAGTAAGTTCCAAAATATAACTTTTCTCATCACTCCTTATTATCAAACCTTGTTTTTATCAGCTAGACGGTACCACGCCCTTTCAAATTCCGCACGATGGGCGTGTTGATTGCGTCAAATAATAAGGAAACAATTATAGAAGTGAACCTGGTTAATACAATGCAAGGACATAAGGAAACAACACCACTATTCCCGTGGATAATAAAATAAAGTAAGTCGAGGTAAATACGATCTGAAAGTTATATGGTAATGCATTACATATTTCCTTATTAGATGAACGGTACCATAACGACGCTTTTCCCCCATAAGATACCCCCGCCGTCCCCCTTCGCCAGCTGCTCAACTTTGGAAGTTAATGGTGTGGTGGGTGAGGACTTTGCGGCAAAAGCTGAGACGATGGAGCGTTCCTGAGCAGTTCAAACTTTAAATGTTACTAAGTGCTACGAAATACAAATACAAATGCCGATTGAAAAAAATAATTCATAATAAATATATTACGTATTAATTTGATCAAATAATAATAAAAATGATTTATCAGACAGACTGTTGCAATTCAATTTCAATGTTCAAAGTTTGAGTTGAAATGGTTAACATCATATTTGCTCAATTTGTAAAATTTACAATATTCGCTGACTTATTAGACCCTTTATTTTAAAGATGGATAAGGGTCTATTAGGTTTGTCAAGATAAAAAATGTGCGTAATGGGTCTAAGGAAGTCTGGCAGACCCCATAAAGTACGTATATTCTTGATCAGCATCAACAACCGAGTCGATGTAGCCATATCCGTCTGTCCCTACGTCCGTCCGTCCGTGTGTTCATCTGTCCGTCCATCCGTCTGTCTGTCCGTCCGTTCGTCTGTCCGTCTGTCTGTCCGTCCGTCCATCTGTCCGTCTGTCTATTCGTCCGTCTGTCCATCCGTCCGTCTGTTCATCCGTCCGTCTGTTCATCCGTCCGTCTGTCCATCCGTCCGTCCGTCCATCCGTCCGTCCGTCCGTCCATCCGTCCGTCCGTCTGTCCATCCGTCCGTCCGTCTGTCCATCCGTCCGTCCGTCTGTCCATCCGTCCGTCCATCCGTCTGTCCATCTGTCCGTCCATCCGTCCATCCGTCCGTCCATCTGTCCGTCCATCCGTCCGTCCATCTGTCCGTCCATCCGTCCGTCCGTCCGTCCGTCTGTCCATCCGTCCGTCTGTCCATCCGTCCGTCCATCCGTCTGTCCATCCGTCCGTCCGTCCGTCTGTCTGTCCGTCCATCCGTCCGTCCGTCTGTCTGTCTATCCGTCCGTCCGTCCGTTTGTCTTCCCATCCGTCAGTCTGTCTGTTCGTCCGTCAGTCTGTCTGTTATTCAGTCCGTCTGTCCGTCCGTTCGTCTGTCTGTCCGTCTGTCTTTCCGTCGCCTGTCCGTCCGTCTGTAATTCCGTACGTCTGTCCTTCCGTCCGTCAGTCTGTCCGTCCATCCGTCCGTCCGTCTGTTTGTCCGTCTTTTGTTCTGTGTAATCACTAGAAACTATAGGCTCTGTTAAATTCAATATGATAAGCAAATCTAAAGATATAGCCATGTCAGCTTGACGTATAGTTATGCTATTAATATAATATAATAACAAAATTTATACTCTGGTAAAATGTTTTGCAATTCGGACAGCTACCAACAATCGGTCAATAGACTCGTACAAGCTCTTGTATGAACAACTTTGTAATTTTTTAAATATCTGCTCCAAACTCACTAGATATTAATAAATGCCAGTATATTGGTTTAATAATATCCAGATCGAACTACTATTGCATATAGTAGCTGTCATAGGAACAGTCGAGAGTTTTACAGAATAAGTAAAGGGTCTCTCATAGTTGTCTTAAAACGTAGTTTAAGTCACATAAATACATATAAGTACATATAAATACATTTGCATAAAGAACGAAAATAATTTCCATTAAAAAATTGTATATTTATTTTATATTTTGGTGACTTTTTTACTTTGTAAAGGCAAGAAGATAGGCTTGGTATTAGTGATGTAAATGCAAACTGAACATCGATTTTAAAATCGTATTTTAAAAATCGGCAATGAAAAAATCGAGTTGTCGATTCATCGGAAATTTCAGCATCGATTCATCGATTTTTCATACAAATTTTCCAATTTTGAAAAAAGTAAATTGTCGATCTTAATTCTTGCGTTTATTTATAGACATACATTTTATTAAATTTTAATTCACGTTGAAAACAATTTATACAACAGTCAAATGTAGAAAATATAAGACAAAATAATTAACTAAATTCGCCCAACATGATAAGTTATAATAAAGTATAGTTTTAATGTCTGCTTTAAACTTGAGCATTGTTTAATAAATTTAAATGTTTACACCTTTACTGGATATATAGTTTGTATAAAGATATGTACAACTTTGTATGTACATACAAATACAACCAGCACCTTACAAGATTTAAGCATTTATAAAATCTACACTAAAAAGGATAACAAAATAATTTTAATGCAGGTTGTTAGTTGTTAGGCCATGTTTCAACATATAAAATATGACTTCATTTATTTTTTAAATATTTTTCCAAAATTTTATAATAATTAAAAACACTTTGCCTTAAGTGTGTTCAATTTAAGAAAAAATTCAGGCGCTCTATTTTTGTTTTCTACTTAGACTACTTAGAATAGCAAAGCTTCCGATTTTTCATTAAAATCGATTTATTTTACTCGATTCATTGGCAAAATTAAAATCGAGTTCAAATCGAGTTAAATCGGTTATGCAAGAATCGATTCATCGATGTTTCGATGTTTTTTTACATCACTACTTGGTATGCAGCAGTTTAAGGAGATGCTAATCTCCCTTATCAGTAGTATTTGAGCTAGCTTACCCAATGATCCAAGCCTGTCGGCTATCTTGTGCTGCTAGAAGCATCACAGTGTCAAATAATCTCTTAAAGAACTTCTGAGTTAATTATCCGATCATGGTAACATTTCTAGAACACATTGAGCCTAGAATATGTATCGCGTGTGCTGAATCTCAAGTCTCTAGCTTTCAAATTGTTTTAAACTGGATCTACCTGCAAATATAAGGAATGCTGGGAGATCAAGTTTAAGCTTATATCTCTTAACATCTCTGAGATCCTTTCGTTCATACGGACGGACAGACGAACCGAAGAACAGGCGGACCGACGGACGTGACTCGATTGTTGGTGTTGATTAAGAATGAAACAAATATATATACTTAATGGAGTCTGCAGACTTCATATTACGTGTTACATACACTTAACCAATTTACTATAGTACTCTCGTCCAGGAGAAATAAAGTATCGTCTCTGAAATATTCGTCACGATCGAATAATAATTACTGGAGATATTCAAGAAACAAGAGTGTGTCTATATAAGCGGGCATTTATGTGTGCGCAGGGTATTTGCTAGTCAATCACTCTCGACTAGAGCGATCTTACTTCCTTTAAAATATACTACTTAGATACCCTTGCATTTTTCTTTGACTTCTTTCAAATCTAGTTAGCCTTGCAATGGGACTTTAGTCGACGAGCCCCAGCTCAAAAAATATTTCTTCAGTTTGTGCCCAGACCTCGTCTGGGATACAACAAAATTTTCGGCTCAAAATTATAATTTTTTGTGTGCGTTTCTTTTTTTAGTTTTAATTTTTTTGGTTAAACAAAATCGTGTGTGAACACATGGTAAATTATCAACGATATTTTTGCTGTTGTGATGTCGTGTTTTATTATGCATAATGGGATATACAATTTTATCGCTGGACACAGGATCATAATAGGGAATCAATCATACAACACTCGGTGTGCGGAGCCAAGTGGAATATTAATCACATAATATCAAAGGACATAGGTTTGATTTTGATTTTCTTTTTGAATTAATGAAACTTTCTCTTTAATTTAAAAATGGTTTCAGCCCATTTTCTGTTGCTATCTTCTAGCTTGCCAATTGAAAATAAGTTTATTTGGAATTCGATTTTAAAATATATTTATTGAAAAATGTATGCAATATACAAGGTGAGTGCCTGCTCTTAACTTATCTGAATCTTCAATCTAATGCTTAATCAAAATCCATTCAATTTCTAGATTGCAACATACGAAAAAAATTCTCATTCTCCCATGAAAAAATGAAGACACTGCAACATTTTTTTTTTTTTTTTTTTGATTATTATAATGGACATTTTATTTAACCGCAAATATTCAGGATTAAGAGTAGTAGTAGTAAGTTTCGAACTATATATAAACTTCGTAGGTAACTTTTCCATCGTTAATTTTCCAACCTTGTTTCTATCAGCTAGACGGTACCACGCCCCTTCCAATTCCGCTCGGAAGGTGCTTGGATTGCGTCAAATAATGAGGACCCAATTGTAGTCAATACAAAATTAGGAACAAGGAAGCAACACTACTATTCAAATAAAGTTAGTAAAGTATGCGATTTGAAAGTTATACTGTAGTAATATAATATATATATTTTCTTATTAGATGAACGGTACCATGACGACGCTTTTCCCCCATAAGATACCCCCGCCGTCCCCCTTCGCCAGCTGCTCAACTTTGGAAGTTCATGGTGTGGTGGGTGAGGACTTTGCGGCAAAAGCTGAGACGATGGAGCGTTCCTGAGCAGTTCAAACTTTAAATGTGCTGTAAAATACAGATAATACAAATGCCGATTAAAAAAATAATATATGGTTAAACTGCAGATAGGTGTAAATATAAAATACAGACGATAGAAATGTCGATTAAAGCCTAGATACATTACTGAAACACAGCGATGGTCAGCAAACTCGGTTACGGCAACTACAACAAAAACACAAAGAGGCAAACTCGACTTTCAGGCGTTTTCATTGGAATTGGAATTCTCAACTGGTTCTAGCAACATCGTTAGTTCAGCTAACTTAAATGTTACTGTTGAGGGAGACTGACATCTACTGAAACACAGCTGTATACCAAGCCTAGCTCCTTGCCTTTTGACAAGTTGTTTTGTTGTATGTTAATATAGTATCTGTCATATCGACAATAAATTGACCTCGAGTCGACTAGCACCCAATTTCAAACACATATGTTTATAAATGAACATATTTCTGAAACATCGCTCGGCCTGCGTGGCCAAATGTGAGAACAACCACTTGAAAGGGTCACTTGAAAGGGACAATTACAAAATAGACAAACATGCATGCCTAATAGATAAGAAGAAATAGACAGAAAAGTATATATGACAATGAGAAGAAAGGAGTAAGGATTACTTTAAACTATCACCTACTCGATTAATACATAAGCGCAATAGTGAACTCTGTCTAGCACTTAGGCTACTTGACATAATTAGTAAATAAGACTCTTTAACACTATTGTGAACTCGGTCTAGCACTACAGCTAACTTGATCTGATTAGTACATAAGATACTTTAATGCTGTAGTGAACCCTCTCTAGCACTTTAGCTAAATCTGTCTGAATAGTACATAAGATAATCTATAAAACTCCATACAAATCAATAAACGAGGTTCAGTTCTTAAAAACCAACACGTGAGTGTTCTTACTTAGGGATTGGCGAGCGTGCATACACACTGATCTAACGCTGCGACTAACATCGCGACTTAGTAAAGTGAAGCTTTGCATGCAACATATAACCTTAAATAAAAAAACAAAATATTACAAATGCTGATTAAGAAAAATATTTATTTAAACAATATCGCTTAATTTTGTGCTAGTATATTCAATAACGAATGAAAGTTTCAAAGTCACGTACTTTTCCGCTATTTTGATATCCCAAAATCAATTTACAACCACGTAAGTGACAAACAGCATGAGCTTCATATGTAGCTAGTTGCAGTTTGTTGTAGGACGGGGTGTTGGGTTAAAAGAACCGCAGGGATTGCGAATTGTCAATCCAATTTGGTTTGACCGAGCCGAAACAAAATATTGTTTCCAATGACAGTTTTCACAGCTATTTAGCATAATTAATTGGAAGCTATTGAAACAGTAAACGAATGGAAAAAAAGCGCAAATTTTCGCTTGTTTACAATTGAAGTAATTAAAGTGCAAACTGCGACATAATTTTCGTCATATTTTGTAAACAAAATGTGCTTCGAATGATTATGAAGCGTATTTCCAGAAAGAGAATAACCGTAGAACTTAAGGTAGATTAATTTATATCTACTATAAAATGTTATTTACTTAAATTGTATAGTAAATATTTATGGCAAGAACTCGACGAGCTTTTCACCGCACACATACGCAAAAGCTTACTTTATTAAGCGTAAGCTTTATGGCCGAGTTGCTGAGCTTGCGAATTTTCCAAGACATATGGGTTGAGCTTAAAAGCTCTAGAAAGTTATGTGAACAAATAAGTTATTGAGAACCTTAGTGAAATTGATTATTAAATGTGAAACAAGATATTCAAATAAAATGATTTCAATTTCTTGCTTGCAATTCCCAATACCAAATACTTCTTGGGCAAGCAATCCAAATGGGAATGCACGGAAATGAAAGTAAATTGAGTTAAAATAGAAATAAAACAAGCCGATCAGTCGAGCGCGCGCGACATTTGAAAACCCTGTGCAGGTCTTCAAAGAAAAGTATTTTCATTATAATGGTATTTAAATATATCGCTTGAAGTCGATTTTGCTTGCATCGAGAGTAGGTAGCTTGCGGTAGTCTGGCAACACTGGACTGCGCCTGTTGATTTTTTATGTTTAGCGCCACAGCGGCCGAAAGGGAAATCAAAAATACATGAACGAACGCGTCTTTTCGTTCGTTACATCGTCGACGCGGCGCAGCGACTGCGCTGCATAAATTTGTTTCTTGAATAACTTCTGATTTCAATATCCGATTGTAATGAAATTTGTAACACACATTGAGAGTAGGATACTTACCATGTGTGCCAAATCTCAAGTCTCGGTTATTGATACTGATCAAGAATATATATACTTTATAGGGTCGGAGATGCCCCCTTCTGTCTGTTAAATACAATCACACAAATTCATTATACCCTTTTTTGCCCATTTTTAATGGGAAAAAAGGGTATAAAATTTAGCAACGCTTTAGAGAATCCCACTATCGAATTAATACACTTACTGAATGATAATTTGTGTTCATAAATACACATAGTACATGCCTTCAACTTATGAATCAAAAAGATTCACAGCATTTGGAAATGTTTCAAATGTATTCAAATACATATATGTTATTTACATTATAGCTCATATTTCTGACTAAGCTTATATGTTGCACTTTATTATATAATTTAAAAGACACAAAAATGAAAGTTTAGCACAAACAAATGAGGTTAAACTACAAATGTACTTACAAGTATTTGGTAAAGTATCTCAATCGTTCACTACATAATGTAATGCTTGTAAAGATTAATTAAGAGATACAATGTGCAATCTAGAAGAGCCATATAAATAATAAACAACATATCAATGCTGCAGTGAATATGTATTCACTGGAAGTATGTATCTTTGCACATATGTATATCTGTTGGCCAGCTGTAGCGTTCATTAACCCGATTGACGGCCAATTATGGAGTCGCGAGTCGATTGCAGCGACGGCAAAAAATGCATTTTACCCAAGAGTCGATTGCATCGAGGTGAGCACTGCATATCGACACGTCGTCGGGGCGTTGAGAAGATACAAGATGAAATATAAATTGCTGTGATGATGCTCTGAATTGAACACAGTTAATGAGACTTGCGACAAGATGAGACAGTTACAGGTAGAGCGCAAGGAAATGCGGCTAGTGATGCTATTCTGGATGATAAACCTGGTGGCAGGGTTAAAGGCAAATGTTAAACTGGAGTACAATGATCCACAATATGCCAGTGCTCAGTATACAAAGATCTATAGTCAGGCAACGGGTAGCAGTCCGGCTCAGGATCAATTTGGACCCTTTCAATATCAGTATGTGGACTATCAACCCAAGTGCAAGTCGGGCGGAGAACCTGTTTGTGCCACAAATGGCATTAAATACTTTTACTTTGAGAACGAATGCAAGTTGGAGGCGGAAAATATGAAACTACTATTTCAATACGGCATAGGTGAGTGAAATAGTTAGATAACAACAAGGTCTTCATTATCATTATCATTAGAACTGGAACCCATCGAACTGGAGCGTTGTATGCCCAACTGTGATAACATTGAATGCAGCACGAAATATGCGCCCGTTTGTGCCGCCCCAGAAAGTGGACCAAATCAAGGACGAGGCGTTACCTATGCCAATGAGTGTGAGGTGCGACGACGTGAATGCCTTTCCAAAGAAAGTAGGTAGAACCAAGAACCGAACCTTCTACCAACTTATGACCCATCTTCTCCTTAAATTGCAGCTCATCTTTTTCTAAACGACGGACCTTGTCTTAAGCTGAAATCGAAATCCAAGTCGAAATCCAAGTCCAAGTCGAAGAGAAAGCGCAAGCAGCGACGACGTGGCAACACCAGCACCTCCACAACACCCAATACATCCACCACTACACCCACTACACCAACTACACCAAGTACACCCACTACACTCACTACACCCACGACACTCACTACACCCACAATGACTGATGACAGCAACACTGCAGAGCTAGAGCCTAGGAATAGCAACACTGCAGATCTAGAGCCTAGGGATAGCTCAGTGCCATTGCTCGCACTGACTGAAGCACCTAGAACAACGACAAGAACCACAACAACAACACCAGTGCCAATGGAATTCCTTGAATACAACAGCGTATTCAATCCAGGTGTGTCGGTCTCTCAAGCTGTCAACGCTTACAGTGTCTATGATATACCCGATATGGGTGAGGACTATGTTGAAATAAAGGACTCGAGTCTATCGATGTATTTGCCCGGTGTCGGCACTGTGACCGATACGCCACCAAAAGCCACAAGCCGAACGGCAGCAACCACAACACCGAGACCCACATTAACAAACTTGGCCAGCACCTTGCCGCCTGTGATACCGGAAAGTGATATCATTTTTGTGCCCGTCGGTAACACCTCAGCAACCACCGTGAAGAGCAGTCTCGACAGCATTGGCAGTAGTGTCAATAATGGTAATGGTACCAGCAGTGTTATCAATAACAAAACCAGCAGTGGTATTAAGAACACTACCAACACTGGTATCAAGGACATCAAGAGAAAAACCGTCAAGAATATCAAGAGAGAAACCATCAAGGACACCGCACGTTCCACTGGCACCACCAGCACCACAACTGTAAATCCGCTGACTGTGGCAAAGAATGCAACTCCCTTTAAAGTGAATGCGAAAACTACCGCAAAACCCATTCAAAGGACAATTCCCAAGCCAAAGGTTCGCAAAACTAAGAAGTAAACAAATCCATCATACCCTTTTTGCTCATTTTCAATAGGCACAGGGTATAATACATAAATTTCGAAAGGTTTCCGTTTATTAAAAAAAAAAATAATTTACTTAAATCAATGTCAATTTAATCGGGGTGGAAACATCTTCAAGATATTGTAGTCAGATTCTAAACTAATCTGATCAGTTTGGTTGAGACATCTTGCGAAACAACAATGATCCTTAAATTTCGACCTATCATTCCTATGACAGCTAAATAATATAGTGATCTGATTTAAACCCAATTACATGACATGACTGATAGCAGAATCTGTGAGAATGGTTGAGGTACGTCGAAATACAAAACAATGTGTCATAGTTAAGTGTGATTTTCGAGTAAGTAAATTCGAGTAAGTAGTTCGATTGTATCCAAACTTGATTAGTATGTAAAAGACAATAGAAAACACACAGTATGTGAGTTTGATTGAGATATCTCAATAAACCACAACGAACTTCATACAAATACAATATAGTAGACAGATTTTAACCAAATTATATTAAGATGTATAAGATACAGTCAAATAGTATTGGTTGAGGTATTTTTATAAACCAAATAGTTTGTCATACTAAAGTATGATTTTCGACCGATAGTTTCTATGGCAGCTATATGATAAAGTGATCCGATCCGGCCGGTTCCGACATATGTACTGCCTGCCGCAAAAAGACTGATCTCTAAAACTCTAAAACTGAGAGACTAGTTGGCATAGAAACAGACAGACAGACGGGCAGAAGGACAGACGGACAAACGAACATGGCTACATCGACTCGGCTGTTGATGCTGATCAAGAATATATATACTTTATAGGGTCAGAGATGTCTGCGTTCATGCGTTACACATTTCGTGACAAAATTATAATACTTTCTGCACGGGTATAATTACAAATGAATTTCATGGCGAACGAATTTAAACGGATTGGTATTTTTATAAAAATGGCTTACAAGTTTGAATTTGATTTCAATCAAAATGCAGCAGCTTTAAAAATGTCGAAACATCACAAAGTTGTATCCGATGCATCGAACTCGACATCGAGGTAATTTCGTAAAACGCCGATGAATGTCGACATCAAAGTTTCAAAAAACCAGTCGGAAAGGCTACAGTCGAAATCGACTATGAGAGACCCTTTACTTATTCTTCAAAAATGAAATAACAGTTACAAACATACAGACTTATATATAAACCTAAATAAATTTGACGCTGCTCAGATTAGCTTCCGATTAATTAAATATAATCGCTTATGTTACACTTGAATTATTAACACACAAATGTTAATCTTAACATACAAATGTTAATCTTAACATACAAATGTTAATCTTAACATACAAATGTTAATCTTAACATACAAATGTTAATCCTAACATACAAATGTTAATCTTAGCATACAAATGTTAATCTTAACATACAAATGTTAATCTTAACATATCTGCACATTTCCTGTCATTGTACATTCGATAATTTGTTTGCTTCAAATCTCCGGTGTTTATTGTCTGATTTTGATGAAATTTTCAGTACGCATCGAAAGGAAAGTAAATTTTATGTATGCCGATTTTGGAACTTGTATCTTTTAAATTACTCGAGTTATTCAGGGTTTTCCGATTTTTAGGGGCGGGAGGGGGCGTGGCAAAATTCTAAAACAAACTTGACCTTTTCGGGGGTCACAGGAGTATTGTCACCGAATTTGGTGACCCTAGCTCTTATAGTCTCTGAGATCTAGGCGTTCATACAGCAGGACAGCAGGACAGACGGATAGACGGACAGACGGACATGGCTATATCGACTCGGCTGGTGATGCTGATCAAGAATATATATACTTTATGGGGTCTGCCGGACTTCCTTCGACCTGTTACGCACATTTTTTTTTTGACAAACTTAATAGACCCTATTTACTTTTTTAAAGTAAAGGGTCTAAAAAAGAAGAAAGTTTTAAGCGTTATGTCCGTTTCCATTTAGAAGTTATCGTGAATTTTTTCGTCATGTTCAAAGTAATTGTTGAGCTTATGTGGGTTGTATAGTTTGGGTTTTATGTCCAAAATAGAAACGAACATAAACTTTCGAGAGTATTGGGCTTGGGTATTGTGACATATCACCGAAAAAAATGGAATTATTTTGGCATATTTTGCATATTTGCACTGGACAAATAAAGTCGCTTAGTGCGTGGCCGAGGCCGTAGAATAAATGCGTATATTTTATTCATTGCAATGTAATGTAATAGGGAGAAGAAGGCACTTTTGACCCAATAAAGAATAAAATAATACATTCTTGATTAACGTCAACAGTTGCGTCGATAATAGCCATGTTTATCTGTCCGTCAGAGACAATAAGAGCAACCAATTTTAGCACACAGAATTATATCAACATCAGTTTATTACAAATTTTTGCCATGCTTTCTAGCATAAGTTTCTGAAATGAATCTTCAAGTTGCAGTTCTCAATCGAAAGTTATCCTGTCATTTTCATCGATGAATTTGTAAAATTTTGTTTTAATGCTGTGTATTTATTGTCAATTACACAGAATACAGAGACCCACAGATGCATGTATGTACTATGAACAGATATAGACGGACAGACAGAAAGATGGACAGACAGATGGACAGATAGATGGACAGACAGATATACGGACAGACAGACGGACAGACAGATTGATGGACAGACAGACAAACAGAGAGATAGATGGATATACATACGGACAGACAGATAGATGGACAGATAGATAGATGCACAGACAGACAGACGGTCAGATAGACAGACAGACAGACAGACGGACATACTGACAGAGAGATAGACGAACATACAGACAGATGGATGGACAGATAGACAGACAGACAGATAGATGGACAGACAGATGGACAGACAGATAGACGGACAGACAGAAAGATGGACAGACAGATGGACAGATAGATGGACAGACAGATATACGGACAGACAGACGGACAGACAGATATATGGACAGATAGACAAACAGACAGATAGATAGACATACAGACGGACAGACAGATAGATGGACAGATAGATAGATGGACAGACAGACAGACGGTCAGATAGACAGACAGACAGACAGACGGACAGACTGACAAACAGATAGACGGACATACAGACAGATGGATGGACAGATACACAGACAGACAGACGGACAGATGGACGGACAGACAGATAGATGGACAGACAGATGGACAGACAGATAGATGGACAGACAGATAGATGGACAGACAGATATATGGACAAACAGACGGACGGATGGACAGACAAGCGGACGGACGGATGGACAGACAGACAGACGAATGGACTGGACGGATGGACAGACAGAAGGACAAACGGACGAACAGACAGACGGTCAGATAGACAGACTTGGCTATATCGACTCATCAAGATCATATACACTTAATGGGGTCTGACATGCCTCCTTTCACGCGTTACACATTTCGAGACATAATTATAATACCCTCTACAAGGGTATAAAAAATAACAAATTTGCAGACACTGTTATCAGTGTTTATCTAAAAATCTTTAAAGCATTCAGTACAATTCAATTTTAGATCTAAAAATAAATTAGTAAAATTGTAAAGCAGCCAAAACCTCGATAGTTGCGTCTTCCAATATTTTCGACATATTGCTTCGATTGGGTTCTACAGATTGGTATCGAAACTAGGTAAACTATTGATAATATCGAACTTTCCAAATAAATAAAAAAGTTTACTTTAGTCAACCTATTAAGTATACATACTTATATACATTCTTGATCAACATTAACATCTGAGATAATGTAGTCATGTCCGTCTGTATTAACAAATAGATTTCAGAGACTATAACAGCTAGACAAGAAAAATTAATAACACAAACTTCTAAGAACGTGAAGCAGATCAATATTAATCAATTAATTGCATCCGCAATTCAAAGAACAGCTTTAGGGATTTGTAAACTAGAAACTCGAAATTTGAATTTGAATTGACCCGTATTTTCCAATATTGCATTAAAGTGTTTTAAAACTTTATCCACGCTCCTTCGAACTTGCAAATCAACCGGCAACTTAAGTTAGTCATTAATTTGTATATCGTTGAAGTTAAAAATTCATAGATTCACAGATTGTATAAATAAATTGAGTAAAGGGAATGACATAGTTAGTCAGGGCCTCCACAGAACGATATGTGTACATATATATAAATGAAAATAAATATATACACGCTTGCTTCTGTCTGTTTCCAACATTTGCGCAATATTATAGAATAAAATAATAATAAAAAAAGTATAAAATATTGTAAAAAGCAAAGAGAAAGCTGTCATGTCAACACATCCCACTTAAAAATCTATTTTACTTCATAGAGTGTTCAAACTTTGTAGATGATAATATATTCTTTTCAAAAGCTTTTTCTCGAACGTGTTATCATGAATTGGTATATGAAAATGGTAAGTATAGTATATGTATGGTGGAAATACTCTTTTAACAATTATTGTCAAAAATCATTACAATCATTAACAGCAAACTGTCGCTCTTTTGTGGCTTATTCGATGCGTTCCAACAAATGCCAATTATAATTCTAGTTTCATGGGAAACGGAAATCGATCCACTTTCCAATATTTACAGAAGCCAGCCAATGCACAATCTGTTGTTGAAGATGTAATACTCATACAAATTAGAGTGTCCAGAATATTCTCGATTACTGCGGAATTTCCAGATGAACCACTATTTAATCGAAGTGATATTAAAAGTACACCAAAAACTACAAAGAATCGCTATCCACTACTCAAGCACTATTTGAAAGGATTTCGGCTATTATTATTACGTTATCAAGAACAACTGAGAGCAGTGCGAGTTCAACGTGAGAAGTAAGTACTATAATCAAACACTGAAACGCTGGCGACAAATTCTAACGCCAATTATGAAATGTACACTTTTTGTGAGAAAAGAATGAAACAGCAAGTTTCCGATACGAACAAGAAATCAAAAATCTCCTCATATTCAACATCGGCCAGACCCAACTATTATAATATTATGACCAAGCAATCGAAAGTTAATACTAAGAAAACGGATGTTACCGATGAAAGTCAAAAGTCAACATACTCGTCCTATCAGAAGGCATTCAAACTAACACTTCTCGATGAGCCCAGAGGTATTGGATTGTATATTCAAGAAATCTTCCGCTTGTCATATATTTTTATGAATCGCACCCGATCTATAATGGAATAATTTATTTTAATTAAATGTTTAACAATACAGCTTTTAGTCTTATAATTTGCTTGAAATTTACGGTTAGTCTCAATTAAAATATAAATGGCATTATCTGTTATTCTCTGATCGATCAGTTCTGATTTACAAAATTGACTGAAGTGCCGTTCATTAATGGCATTAATATAATCCAGATCGGATTACTGGATGGATTAATGAACTTAAATGTTTGCGCATTATTATCTTTAGATAATTGCATAATCAATTGAGTTGCATTCGTATTTTCCTTTAAAGGTATCTCAACAACTCCATTCTGGGATTCTGGTATCGAGTTTGTGGTCGAAATTGGTGTCGTATCTAATGGAATCTGTGTCGTGGAATCAGAGGAGCGATCAATCGAATCTGTTACAGCGTCACTTGAACCCATTAAAGATTCTGTCGTCGAACTCAGAGGGGTGGCGGGAGGTGTAGAATCTGTCAGCATGTCTGTTGTTGAGTAGACAGGGATTTCTGAACTCGCAATTGATGACAAATTCGATGGAGTATCACTTGTAGAATTATTCAATGGTACCTCTGTTGAGGGATCATTCACAGGAACTTCTGTTGATGCATCAGATGAAGCTAACTTCGAGTCAACTGCTACTGGGGTGGTAGAATCTGTTGTAGAATCTGTTGTAGAATCTGTTGTAGAATCTGTTGTAGAATCTGTCGTCGAGTCTGTTGTTGAGTTAACAGGGATTTCTGAACTCGCAATTGATGACACATTCGATGGAGTATCACTTGTAGAATTATTCAATGGCACCTCTGTTGAGGGATCATTCTCAGGAACTTCTGTTGATGTATCAGATGAAGCTAACTTCGAGTCCACTGTTGGAGGGGTGGTAGAATCTGTTGTAGAATCTGTTGTAGAATCTGTTGTAGAATCTGTTGTAGAATCTGTTGTAGAATCTGTCGTCGAGTCTGTTGTTGAGTTAACAGGGATTTCTGAACTCGCAATTGATGACAAATTCGATGGAGTATCACTTGTAGAATTATTCAATGGCACCTCTGTTGAGGGATCATTCTCAGGAACTTCTGTTGATGTATCAGATGAAGCTAACTTCGATTCAACTGCTACTGGGGTGGTAGAATCTGTTGTAGGATCTGTCGTCGAGTCTGTTGTTGAGTTAACAGGGATTTCTGAACTTGCAATTGATGACAAATTCGATGGAGTATCACTTGTAGAATTATTCAATGGCACCTCTGTTGAGGGATCATTCTCAGGAACTTCTGTTGATGTATCAGATGAAACTAACTTCGAGTCGACTGCTACTGGGGTGGTAGAATCTGTTGTAGAATCTGTCGTCGAGTCTGTTGTTGAGTCTGTTGTTGAGTTAACAGGGATTTCTGAACTCGCAATTGATGACACATTCGATGGAGTATCACTTGTAGAATTATTTAATGGCAAATCTGTTGAGGGATCATTCACAGGAACTTCTGTTGATGTATCAGAAGATGCTAACTTCGAGTCAACTGCTACTGGGGTGGTAGAATATGTTGTAGAATCTGTCGTCGAGTCTTCTGTTGAGTTAACAGGGATTTCTGAGCTCGCAATTGATGACAAATTCGATGGAGTATCACTTGTAGAATTATTCAATGGCACCTCTGTTGAGGGATCATTCACAGGAACTTCTGTTGATGTATCAGATGAAACTAACTTCGAGTCGACTGCTACTGGGGTGGTAGAATCTGTCGTCGAGTCTGTTGTTGAGTTAACAGGGATTTCTGAGCTCGCAATTGATGACAAATTCGATGGAGTATCATTTGTAGAATTATTTAATGGCACCTCTGTTGAGGGATCATTCACAGGAACTTCTGTTGATGTATCAGATGAAACTAGCTTCGAGTCGACTGCTACTGGGGTGGTAGAATATGTTGTAGAATCTGTCGTCGAGTCTTCTGTTGAGTTAACAGGGATTTCTGATCTTGCAATTGATGACACATTCGATGGAGTATCATTTGTAGAATTATTTAATGGCACCTCTGTTGAGGTATCATTTAGAGGAACTTCTGTTGATGCATCAGAAGATGCTAACTTCGAGTCGACTGCTACTGGGGTGGTAGAATCTGTTGTAGAATCTGTTGTAGAATCTGTCGTCGAGTCTGTTGTTGAGTTAACAGGGATTTCTGAGCTCGCAATTGATGACAAATTCGATGGATCACTTGTAGAATTATTCATTGGCACCTCTGTTGAGGGATCATTCTCAGGAACTTCTGTTGATGTATCAGATGAAGCTAACTTCGAGTCGACTGCTACTGGGGTGGTAGAATCTGTTGTAGAATCTGTCGTCGAGTCTGTTGTTGAGTTAACAGGGATTTCTGAACTCGTAATTGATGAGACATTCGATGGAGTATCACTTGTAGAATTATTCAATGGCACCTCTGTTGAGGGATCATTCTCAGGAACTTCTGTTGATGTATCAGATGAAGCTAACTTCGAGTCAACTGCTACTGGGGTGGTAGAATCTGTTGTAGAATCTGTTGTAGAATCTGTCGTCGAGTCTGTTGTTGAGTTAACAGGGATTTCTGAGCTCGCAATTGATGACAAATTCGATGGATCACTTGTAGAATTATTCATTGGCACCTCTGTTGAGGGATCATTCTCAGGAACTTCTGTTGTTGCATTAGAAGATGCTAGCTTCGAGTCGACTGCTACTGGTGTGGTAGAATCTGTAGGGTGGGATGCGGACTCCGATTGTGGAGGAACTGAGGAAGACGTAGTGTCAACAGAGTCATTTCTTAGACCTTCACCTTGAAGTTGAGAAGCATTCTCAGCTACAGGAGAATTAGTTGAATCTGTTGATTCTGTGGAAGAATCTGTCGTCGAGTCTTCTGTTGATGACAAATTCGACGGTACATCACATGGGACCTCTTTTGAAGAGAACTTCAAAGGAGTTTTTGTGGAAGTATCGGATGAAGCAAAGTTCTCGTGTTCAGCTGAAGGGGTTGAAGAATCCTGTGGGTATGAAGTTGTCGATGTTGTATCATCAACGGAATCATTTTTTGAACTTGTACTTTCAAGTTCTGAAGCAATCTTAGCTATTGTGGAATTAGTTTGAATTGTTGTGGGTTCTGTTTTGAAGTCGTGCGTTGAAATCGTATTCAATGGCAGTTCTGTTGTTGATTCAGGTGTGGTTGACTCCTCAGAGGTATTAGGCGTTTCTGCAGATTCCACAGTAACATTTTGTGGAATATTCGAGGGGGTTGTTTTATTACCACTCATTTTGCTTTTCCTTTCAAATTTTGGAACACTTATCGACGAAGTTGGTAACGTCGAAACAGATTCTGTTGGAATCGGGCCTGGAGAGGTTACCAAATCGGAAAGTTCAGTGATTGGCGAGCTATAATCATCACTTGACTCCGTGGGCAAAGTATCCCTTGATATGTATATGTGATATGGTTGCATCTGTGACTGATCATACGGATTTGATGCGGAATTATAATAGCCGACATTATGATATCTCATCGGTGGCTGAGGACCATAAGAAGGAGATTTATAAGCGTATGGTCCATACGCTGGAGGGAATCCATAGTTAAGAGAGCTATGAGGTTGGGCACCATAAAGCTGGGCACCATAAACTTGGGCACCATATGGCTGGGCACCATATGGGTGGACTCCATAAGGCTGGGCACCATAAGGTTGGGCACCATATGGGTGGACTCCATAAGGCTGGGCTCCATAAGGCTGGGCTTCATAATGCTGGGCTCCATAAGCGGGTGCTTCATAACGAGGTGGGCCATAGGGGGAATAAGGTCTGTCGTAAGGTAAAAACTCACAGGCTTCATCGTGATGCTTTCTCCAGGCTGTAGAAAGAAATGAGCAGAAAGTTAAAGACATTTTCCTATGAGTGTTGATTTTATCTAGGAATATAAATGTTATATAAATGTTAAGTTTTGATTTTTTTAAACTCATTTACTCACTCATACTATTTACTTTTTATTATTTCGAAACTTACGTTCTTTGGAGTGGCATATGTGCTTTCGCAATTCACAGTAACTATCAAAGATTCTTAAAGTAGATCCTAGTAAAGCACAAACGGGCTTCCCCTTGTTGAGACATTTGGTTGGACAGTCGCAGGTGCCCTCATTGATGACATGCCAAGCTATAAGCGAGAACCTCTAGTAATTATGTTTCCCACAGATCTCCAATCCGTACTTACGTTCGTCAGTCAAACAGCTAAAACGTTCAACCTCGCAGGCATTTTCAAAGGTCGCTTCCTGTTTAGAATTTCTGGACTTGGCACAAACTTTACTTTCCTCCCACGGACATTTAAAATGATCACAAGATGGGGCAAAGTATTCTGATCCGCCGTAGCCCCAGCTCCAGGCGACTGTGAGGAGACTCAAACTGAATAAATAAAACAACATGTTTCGGGACGATTCACAGGTTAACTATGAGGAAGACTGGCGCAGGCTGCACTTTTTATACTAACCCAAGTCCAATGGGTTAAGTGGCATATGCTCTCATATCATTGCAATGTGTACGTGTCTAGAACTGCATTTCATTTATCAAAATCCCAGACAATTAACATACGTTTCTTTCTGTTTTGACTGCTTTATTTTTTATTATTTTTATTGTTTTGGGTTATGAAATTTGTACGAATTGTTTCTTATTCGTATTATTCGTAAACTTTGTGTCATGGGAAAATTTTGTGAATTAAAATGAATCGTAAAACTATTTCGAATATCGTTCTGTCAATTGGGAATGATAATGAGTAATTGCCCGAGCACGCAATGTATTATGATATGTTATTGACAAATGCCAAGGTCAGCAGATAGCTCTCAGGTGTCCGAATTCAGTCTGAAAGTAATACTATGAGCTCATGACTTTGCAAATCTACAAAGTATAATTAAATGATGATCAAAGACAATTTTTTGAAACCATTGAAGAAGCCCAACGTGTGCCATTTCTGATTTTAAGTAATGCTACTTATAACTATGATTCTTCGCGTATCTACACAGAATTTACGGAAAAGAATTTGATGAATTTAATTGAAACCATTTAAAAAATAACTACGCTATTAGTAAACAATTAAGTATTCAAATACTAATTAAGTTTCACTAAATTAATTATCTAGTCTATGTAAAGTATCAAATGTCACGTAGAGAGACGCGTGTAAGTTAGAAAAAAAAATATGTGTTTGGAAATTGCAATTTGAGAAGTGTATGTAATGAGAGGTATCTTGTTTTTTGAAAAGATTTATTTATTCGAAGGGTATAAGAAAAGGGGAAGTACAAGCAATTTCACTATTTGTAGGAATTTTAGAATATTATTGAGATGGGCTAGTGATTATAATAATAGTTCCATCTATATGGGGAAACTGCGGGAGCCGATGCGGAAGGATAAGTACGATGAGGAATATCATAGGGATTAGGACCATATCTAGATTCATAGGCATAATTATAATGGTAACCATAGGGTTGGTATACGGGCGTCTTATAGTTTGATCTCATTGGCGTCTTCCGAGTTGGATATGTGATTGGCAAGGGTGTAGTTGTAGTTGTTGTTGTTGTGGAACTTGTTGAGTTATTTATGAGACATCCAGTATATAGACGGGGAATTGGGCAGTCCTTGGATTGTACTAGCAGTGTTGTCTCTCCGTCACATGTCTTATTGCCATGTACAGGGTCAGTCATCTGTGTAGCCAACGTCAGACTCAATACTTCCCCGTTCGGGTTTGTAAAGACGAGAGTCACTAGAATGTTCTGTTCGAAACAAAGAAGAAATAAAGTAACAGACATTAATTATACATACATTGTACGTAAGTGTGGAATAATGTCTACTTACGGCATCTATATCAGTAGCTGTTGTTGTGGATGTTATTGTGGATTCTGTTGTGCTCGTCGTTGTGGATGGTGTTGTTGTGGATTCTGTTGATGTGGATTCTGTTGATGTGGATTCTGTTGACGTGGATTCTGTTGATGTGGATTCTGTTGATGTAGATTCTGTTGATGTAGATTCTGTTGATGTGGATTCAGTTGATGTAGATTCTGTTGATGTAGATTCTGTTGATGTGGATTCAGTTGATGTCGATTCTGTTGATGTGGATTCTGTTGATGTCGACTCTGTTGATGTGGATTCTGTTGATGTGGATTCTGTTGATGTGGATTCTGTTGATGTGGATTCTGTTGATGTGGATTCTGTTGATGTAGATTCTGTTGATGTGGATTCAGTTGATGTCGATCCTGTTGATGTGGATTCTGTTGATGTCGACTCTGTTGATGTGGATTCTGTTGATGTGGATTCTGTTGATGTGGATTCAGTTGATGTAGATTCTGTTGATGTGGATTCAGTTGATGTCGATTCTGTTGATGTGGATTCGGTTGATGTAGATTCTGTTGATGTGGATTCAGTTGATGTGGAATCTGTTGAAGTGGACTCTGTTGATGTAGATTCTGTTGATGTAGATTCTGTTGATGTGGATTCTGTTGAAGTGGATTCTGTTGATGTGGATTCAGCTGATGTAGATTCTGTTGATGTGGATTCAGTTGATGTGGATTCTGTTGAAGTGGATTCTGTTGATGTGGATTCTGTTGATGTAGATTCTGTTGATGTGGATTCAGTTGATGTCGATTCAGTTGATGTGGATTCTGTTGATGTGGATTCTGTTGATGTGGATTCTGTTGATGTGGATTCTGTTGATGTAGATGGCGTTGTTGACTCTGTGGTAGTTTCGGTTGTACTCGTGTAAGCTGTTGTATATGCGGTTGTGGAAGCAGTTTCGGCTGGTGTTGTGGTGAAAAGATTGATATAATAGTTTGGAGCTGATGTGGTTCGGGGTGTATATTCTCTTGGTGTCTCGTAACGATTCCAGATGCCAGCATACCCATTTCCAGGACCATAGCCATTGATTTGGGAATAAGCCTTACGGTTGAAGTGTCTATAAGGATTGTAGGCCTGTTGTGCATGTTGTGGTGTTGTTATAGGGGCGTTGGTGTTGTCTAGGGGAGCGTTATACTCATAGGGCGAGGCAAAGGCATAGTGCTGAGGACGTGGTGCTCTATAGGGTATGTTGTAGTGGAACCAAGTTGGCGATGGCAAGCAGTGCTGCATATCAACCTCAACGAGTTCTGAAAGAGAGTTAAAGTCTAAAGAATGGATCAATTTGAAATAATAGTCAACTCACCTCTTTGGCCACCAAACATTTGATACACATTGTGTGCGTTTAGGGAGCAAATGTTTTCAAAATAGCGATAACAATATCCATTGGTGGCACACACAGAACGACCACAGGATCCATAGTCTAGTTGGATGCCAATTGCCAGCTCCTCGTAATCCCGACAACGCTGGCCCTCAACCAGAAGAAGCAAAGAATTAGCGGCCATTACGGCAATAAGAATGAATTGTTGGGAGCGCATCTCGAAAGGTGTGTACTTTACCAATGCTATGGTTGACTGGCCTCGCACTGACTATTTATATGTATTTGCAACGAGACGCACTCCGTTCTAACTTGAGAATAACCAGTCGCAGACGCTTTATCATTGCTCCAGACGCATTACGTGCCCGACACAAACTCGGTTAACACATGTAAAGCTTGGCGCCAATGCCAACAACGGCAATTGATTGCAGACATTGTTGCAGTCTTTGTTGCCTCAACGCCCGCCTGATTGAGACCAATCCTGACCTTTGTTTAATTCCCTTTGTCTGAAGCATTTAGTCGCATTTACTTCAACAATGTTTGGAAATAGTAGTTATTATTCTTATTGTAGTTAAAGTCGCCGTCGTTTAAACATTTCCAGTCGAATGTGCTGCTTGAACTGTTTGGTGAACTGCTTTATGCATTTCACTACTTACTGTAAGAGCTTTGACAAGCAGTCCGTCAAGCAGTTCACCGCATCATGCAGTAAACTTTCAACTTAGCATCCACAAGGGTTGCTTGATACGTTTGGCAAGTTTGCCGCCAATCCAAAGTATAGTGGGTAATGGCAATATCTTATGAAATTTATCAGTCTTATAACATTTTAAATATGAATGAATGTATTATTATTATCGTAATATAAAAGTCTTCAAATGCTTATATTTTTTCTTTTTTTCCCCCAATTATTAAATGACTTAATAGACATTTATTCAAAAATCAGTCTTAAAGAGAAGTTTAGCGGCACTTTCCAGAGTTACTGTAATTACAAAAAAAATGTTTATATTTACAAAGCAAATGAAATTTGTTCTTAGAAGTATTTTTATTTGAAATTTTGCTTAATATCAATTATTTTCAATATCCGTAATATATAGATTTGTTTAACACGATTTAGTTAGAGTTAGTAGTTGTTGTAGTAGTAGAAGTATCTTTATTATTATAGATTTTTGTTATGGGTTCGCATAAGTATAACATCAATTTTTTAAAATTCCTTAACAATTATTAAGTAATGATAATGTTTAAATTAGCATGGCTTATAACCATCAGCTGATCACAATACTCACACCAGCGCCATCCAGCCCACAACACCTGGCTTCCTGGATCATCCCCGGCTACAAGATCATTAGGTTGTGTAACGCCGATATGCGCATTAGTGTCGTCTTGGCCAATTTTTCGAATTTCAGTACTCGTTGAGGCTCCTCCCAGTTTATCTGGTCTTTGCTCCAATATATACGCCGTATCTCCCGCAGTATAGAGCAGGTTGCAATAAAATTAAACGTGTCTTCTCGTTCTCTTCGATTACAGAGCGAACACTCATCTATTTGATCGCGTCAATCGCGTCTACTGGACAGAGTTGCACATTATTGCTCTTGATGTTGCCTCAAAAAGTTTATACTTGGTGCTGCTTTTTACTTCTTTTTTTTAGACCCTTTACTTTAAAATAGTAAATAGTTTCTATTAAGTTTGTCAAAAAAAAAATGTGCGTAACAGGTCGAAGGAAGTCCGGCAGACCCCATAAAGTATATATATTCTTGATCAGCATCACCAGCCGATATAGCCATGTCCGTCTGTCCGTCTGTCTGTATGAACACCTTGATCTCAGAGACTATAAGAGCTAGAGTCACCAAATTTTGTATGGTGGTTCATCTATGGCATAAGCAGATCAAGTCACGCCCCCTTCCGCCTCCGTAAATCGGAAACAAAATTTTTAAAAGCCCATAAATCAAAAAATATTAAAGCTAGAGTCCTGAATTGTGAAACACAGGACGGGTATCAGGGTCCTAACGTATTTTGAAAATTTCATCGCGATCGGATAGTAATCTCGGAATATATTCAAAAAATCTTGAAGTCCCATATAATGCTCAATTTTAAAACTGGAGCCTTAAATTTTGGCACACTGGACAAACATCGGTGTCCTAATGTATTCTGAAAATTTCATCGCGATCGGATAATAACCTCGGAAGTTATTCAAGACTTAATATTACTCACAGTCGGGTCAAAGGAAGAAGAAGAGCATATTGACGTTACAACGCGTTATGGGAACTATTAGTGTTACTCTTATTTCCATTTAGAAGAATAAGTAAAGGGTCTCTCATAGTCGACGTCGACTGTGGCCTTTCCGACTGGTTTAGAACTGCCATTAGATTGCTCATTGTTGGTTCAGAAGAACAATCCGATCTACCTCTCTTTGAGTACTGTGGCGTAGCCGTATTAGAGATTTTTGTGGGTACACGAATCATTCCTCCACTTCCAGTCATTTTTAAAACAATAGCAAGTTCAGCAATAGCAAATTTAAATTACCCGCCAAGTTTGCACTGCTTGCATCAGACTGCACCAATTCTGCTCGCTAGGTGGCAACCTCGAATCGAGACGATCTGGCAGTTTTCTTCTCTCAACTACTCCGAATGCAACAGGTTGTTCTGCGAGCGTTTTCCAGCACTAACAGCTGCAGATGTTCGACAAGATCAGCTGTCTGTCTCTATTGTGGCACAATACAATACACAAGAACAATTGTAATATGCAAATAAATTCGCCCGCCAGCCGGTTTGTATGAAATTCAGCCCTTACTTGCGTGTTCCTGACCTGCTCCAGTGTTTTTTGGATAGGTAAGCAATCCGAGCCCTTTGCCGATTTTACCGTTTTTTCCAATTTCTTGCAGAGAGTCCTGGAATACGTCCACTCGCCTTGCGTTACTCAGATATTTTTTACTGGAGTATGTAGAGATGTATTGTGTATTCATTATAATGATAAGAGTCAGTATAGAAATAATAATTATGAGAAATAAAAGTTGAATAAATTCAGTATACTAGTTTAATGAAATGTATGTATTCCTTAGTTCACATACAACTAAAGTATCTCTTTTAAAATGTTGCTTGTACTATTTTGGCAAAAGATTATGAGTAATTTATTCCCTCTTTCCTCAACGATGCTTTTTTTCTCCCATAATATACATATTTTTCGATATTTAAAATTAATATTTCCTCCCTGTATGACATCTAACAAATGTATATGCATTATTATGGATAGAAGAGGTACAAAACAGCAATAAATAATCGAAACACATGGAATTAATCTGTTGTGAAATATGATTTATTGATTTATAGTGCCACTTAGTAATCGTGCATAAAAGTGAAACTGATTACAGTAATTACTTAGTGAGAACAAGGTTTCCCAAATTATATTTCCAATGACGTTAAAACTAAATAAAATCCAAACAAATCAAATTAAACAATAGAATTGTATGTGGTTTTAATTTAAGAAAACTTTTATTTGTTGAGTTTCCAAAACTGTACACGCAGTATCAATTTAAAACACGATATTTTGCTCAGTTGAAAATGAATCAGTTTTGCAGCCACTTACTGGAACAATTCGAGCACCCCTCGTATAACAGTTACACACTGCTTTCCCGAAAACTCTCTGGGCTAAAAGCAAAAGGTCCTGTGAGCCACAGAATGAATTGCACGCAGCCTCACTTACCAGCTCGCAGCTGAAGCGAACGGTTGTCGCAACGTTTCTGCAACAACTGGAGAAAATACTCGAAACATTTTCGTAATTTTCGTCATCTTGAATATTTTTGGTTCGTTATCAGTTTTTGGCGCGCACAAATTTAAAACAAACAATAAATTTATATAGAGACGCGTGTTAGTTAAAAAAAATATGTGGTTGGAAATTTCAATTTGAGATGTGTATGTAATGAAAGGTATCTTGTTTTTTGAATAGATTTATTTATTCGAAGGGTATAAAAAAAGGCGAAGTACAAGGCATTTTAACTATTTGTAGGAATTTTAGAATATTATTGAGATGGGCTAGTGATTATAATAATAGTTCCATCTATATGGGGAAACTGCGGGAGCCGATGCGGAAGGATAAGTACGATGAGGAATATCATAGGGATTAGGACCATATCTAGATTCATAGGCATAATTATAATGGTAACCATAGGGTTGGTATACGGGCGTCTTATAGTTTGATCTCATTGGCGTCTTCCGAGTTGGATATGTGATTGGCAAGGGTGTTGTTGTAGTTGTTGTTGTTGTTGTTGTGGAACTTGTTGAGTTATTTATGAGACATCCAGTATATAGACGGGGAATTGGGCAGTCCTTGGATTGTACTAGCAGTGTTGTCTCTCCGTCACATGTCTTATTGCCATGTACAGGGTCAGTCATCTGTGTAGCCAACGTCAGACTCAATACTTCCCCGTTCGGGTTTGTAAAGACGAGAGTCACTAGAATGTTCTGTTCGAAACAAAGAAGAAATAAAGTAACAGACATTAATTATACATACATTGTACGTAAGTGTGGAATAATGTCTACTTACGGCATCTATATCAGTAGCTGTTGTTGTGGATGTTATTGTGGATTCTGTTGTGCTCGTCGTTGTGGATGGTGTTGTTGTGGATTCTGTTGATGTGGATTCTGTTGATGTGGATTCAGTTGATGTGGATTCTGTTGATGTAGATTCTGTTGATGTAGATTCTGTTGATGTAGATTCTGTTGATGTAGATTCTGTTGATGTGGATTCTGTTGATGTAGATTCTGTTGATGTAGATTCTGTTGATGTAGATTCTGTTGATGTGGATTCTGTTGATGTGGATTCTGTTGATGTAGATTCTGTCGATGTAGATTCTGTTGATGTAGATTCTGTTGATGTGGATTCAGTTGATGTTGATTCTGTTGATGTCGATTCTGTTGTTGTGGATTCTGTTGATGTGGATTCAGTTGATGTAGATTCTGTTGATGTCGATTCTGTTGATGTGGATTCTGTTGATGTAGATTCTGTTGATGTGGATTCTGTTGATGTGGATTCAGTTGATGTGGATTCTGTTGAGGTGGATTCTGTTGATGTGGATTCTGTTGATGTGGATTCTGTTGAAGTGGACTCTGTTGATGTAGATTCTGTTGATGTAGATTCTGTTGATGTGGATTCTGTTGAAGTGGATTCTGTTGATGTGGATTCTGTTGATGTAGATTCTGTTGATGTCGATTCTGTTGATGTGGATTCTGTTGATGTGGATTCAGTTGATGTAGATTCTGTTGATGTCGATTCTTCTGATGTGGATTCTGTTGATGTGGATTCAGTTGATGTGGATTCTGTTGAGGTGGATTCTGTTGATGTGGATTCTGTTGATGTGGATTCTGTTGATGTAGATTCTGTTGATGTGGATTCAGTTGATGTGGATTCAGTTGATGTGGATTCTGTTGATGTGGATTCTGTTGATGTGGATTCTGTTGATGTAGATGGCGTTGTTGACTCTGTGGTAGTTTCGGTTGTACTCGTGTAAGCTGTTGTATATGCGGTTGTGGATGCAGTTTCGGCTGGTGTTGTGGTGAAAAGATTGATATAATAGTTTGGAGCTGATGTGGTTCGGGGTGTATATTCTCTTGGTGTCTCGTAACGATTCCAGATGCCAGCATACCCATTTCCAGGACCATAGCCATTGATTTGGGAATAAGCCTTACGGTTGAAGTGTCTATAAGGATTGTAGGCCTGTTGTGCATGTTGTGGTGTTGTTATAGGGGCGTTGGTGTTGTCTAGGGGAGCGTTATACTCATAGGGCGAGGCAAAGGCATAGTGCTGAGGACGTGGTGCTCTATAGGGTATGTTGTAGTGGAACCAAGTTGGCGATGGCAAGCAGTGCTGCATATCAACCTCAACGAGTTCTGAAAGAGAGTTAAAGTCTAAAGAATGGATCAATTTGAAATAATAGTCAACTCACCTCTTTGGCCACCAAACATTTGATACACATTGTGTGCGTTTAGGGAGCAAATGTTTTCAAAATAGCGATAACAATATCCATTGGTGGCACACACAGAACGACCACAGGATCCATAGTCTAGTTGGATGCCAATTGCCAGCTCCTCGTAATCCCGACAACGCTGGCCCTCAACCAGAAGAAGCAAAGAATTAGCGGCCATTACGGCAATAAGAATGAATTGTTGGGAGCGCATCTCGAAAGGTGTGTACTTTACCAATGCTATGGTTGACTGGCCTCGCCTTGACTATTTATACGTATTTGCAACGAGACGAACTCCGTTCTAACTTGAAAATTTTAAAAACAGGGTGTTATTTAATGCATATACACACTATAAACCAGTCGCAGACGCTTTATCAAAGCTGCAGACGCATTACGTGCCCGACTCGCACTGGTTTAGCACATGTAAAGCTTGGTGCCAATGCCAACAACGGCAAATGATTGCAGACATTGTTGCAGACATTGAGACAAATCCGGACCTTTGTTTAATTGCCTTTGTCTAAAGCATTTAGTCGCATTTACTTAAACAATGTTTGGAAAAGTAGTTATTATTATTATTGTAGTTAAAGTCGCCGTCGTTTAAACATTTCCAGTCGAATGTGCTGCTTGAACTGTTTGGTGAACTGCTTTATGCATTTCACTACTTACTGTAAGAGCTTTGACAAGCAGTCCGTCAAGCAGTTCACCGCATCATGTAGTAAACTTTCAACTTAGCATCCACAAGGGTTGCTTGATACGTTTGGCAAGTTTGCCGCCAATCCAAAGTATAGTGGGTAATGGCAATATGTTATGAAATTTATCAGTCTTATAACATTTTAAATATTATTATTATTATTGTAATATAAAAGTCTTCTTTTTTTCCCATATTATTCAATGACTTAAAGGACTTTTATTCAAAAAACAGTCTTAAAACAGATCTTACTATCTAAGCTTTGCGGCTGTTTCCAGAGTTACTGTAATAACAAACAATTTTTTTATATTTACAAAACAAATTAAATTGGTTCTTATAAGTAGCTATTTTTTCTAAATTTTGCTTAATATCAACTATTTTCAATATCCGTAATATATAGATTTTTTTATCACGATTTAATGGACTATTTAGAGGTCGATGGTCGCCTGTGTATTGATTATAATGATAAGAGTCAGTATAGAAATAATAATTATGAGAAATAAAAGTTGAATAAATTCAGTATACTAGTTTAATGAAATGTATGTATTCCTTAGTTCACATACAACTAAAGTATCTCTTTTAAAATGTTGCTTGTACTATTTTGGCAAAAGATTATGAGTAATTTATACCCTCTTTCTACAACGATGCTTTTTTTCTTCCATAATATACATATTTTTCGATATTTAAAATTAATATTTCCTCCCTGCATATTATCTAACAAATGTATATGCTTTATTATGGAAAAAAGAGGTACAAAACCGGAAAAAATTAATCGAAACACATGGAATTAAACTGTTGTGAAATATTATTTATTGATTTATAGTGCCACTTAGTAATAGAGCATAAAAGTGAAACTGATTACAGTAATTACTTAGTGAGAGCAAGGTTTCCTAAATTATATTTCCAATGATGTGAAAACTAAGTAAAATCCAAACAAATCAAATTAAACAATAGAATTGTATGTGGTTTTAATTTAAGAAAACTTTTATTTGTTGAGTTTCCAAAACTGTACACGTAGTATCAATTTTAAGCATGATATTTTGCTCAGTTGATAATGAATCAGTTTTGCAGCCACTTACTGGAACAATTCGAGCAGCCCTCGTATAACAGTTACACACTGCTTTCCCGAAAACTCTCTGGGCTAAAAGCAAAAGGTCCTGTGAGCCACAGAATGAATTGCACGCAGCCTCACTTACCAGCTCGCAGCTGTAGCGAACGGTTGTCGCAACGTTTCTGCAACAACTCGAGAAAATACTCGAAACATTTTCGTAATTTTCGTCATCTTGAATATTTTTGTTTCGTTATCAGTTTTTGGCGCGCACAAATTTAAAACAAAATTTATATCTATCAATTCGTAAGTAAATACAAGTGAGTGAAAAAGATTTTGTTGTTTGTCTTTAAGTGCTGCCGCCAGGCACAACAATAAGAACGAGAACGGCATAAACAAATAAGTACATCGCGTGCAGATGGCCACAAGAACAGGTAAGTGGCAGGTCTTAGAAACGTATACTTAATATCCGTATATTTGAATTCTATTTGCTCTGTATTCTATTAATGGCATCAGCATTCAATTTCACGTGCCATTGGTTTATTTGGACTGTTTACTCTTGGCCACGCGTAAGTCCCGAATACATATGTTTGTTGTTGCCTTGAAATTGTAGACAAGTTGCCAAGTCTTAATTCAATATAAGGAAATTTACTTAACATTATGCAAAGTGAGTGAATACATATCTTGAGTACTCGAGTGCTATTCATGTTTTGAAGTGCAATTTCCTCGAACGAAAACGATTCAAATTTCATGTAGGAAATGTCAATGCGTTGCATTTATGATTTATTCATTCATTCAATCATTCGAAACCAACGTCTTGCCTTTAACATCCCTTCTATCCATAACTTTCTCGTCCTTTTTGTATGCCTATTGCCAAGTCCATAAAATTTGTGGCACGGATCGACAGACGTTACTCACAACCGCTTGAGTAAATATGAGTTAAAAATACATTTATGCCAGGGCAAAAATAAACAAACTGATTTCCTATTTTTCTTGTATTTTTTTTTTTATTTGCACAGAACTCTATAATACTAGTAGACGCAAATGTTTTACGTTGCGTATACGCAGCGTATGGCTTTTGTCGCAACAGAAAAAAATGTTTTGTTTATGCTTGCGTCTCCGTTGCGGTTGCTGATTCGATTAGCTGCCTAACCGTGGTCTAACCACCATGCACCACCAAGCACCACCGCATCACAAGCTCCCGCTCATCAAGCGTTGCTCATTATGGCCCTGTGGACTGTGGCATCAACATCTTGCGGCACGTCACGTGTACGCAAAATACGCTGCCACGGGCAACATTTTCTAATTGTTTGAGGTTCAGGCTATATTTAGAGAAGGCTGTGCATTGTTCTGCCCCCCGACACAACCATCATTATACGCTTGCAATGGGTATAATAACTATATCACAATATTTGTAACGCTTTAAATAAAGTAGATTTCCGATTAGCCAACTCCATTTCGCTCTTATTTTAAAAGCATATGTTGATGTTACCTAGTACATATTAATCTTTCTGCTGCAGCCAGTACATAAGTCGAGATTAGACGGATGGATTTACTATAAAACATATCTACCATGGCAACAATTCAATTAAAATCAATATTGAAATCAATAAAACTTTTCTTTGTATATTTAATAATATTTTAGGGATACATACTTCATCGCTTTTTGGGCAGAAATGGTTCTAGGAAACTCTGAGCACAAAGTTTTGGTTCGAATCATTTTTAGATCCTTTTACTTTAAAAAAAAGAAAGTAAAAAGGGTCTATCAAGTTTGTCAAAATGTGTGTAACAGGTCGAAGGAAGTCCGGCAGACCCCATAATGTATATATATTCTTGATTAGCATCACCAGACGAGTCATGTCCGTCTGTCTGTATGAGCACCTAGATCTCAGAGACTATAAGAGCTAGAGCCACCAAATTTGGTATGGTGGTTCGTCTATGGGCTAAGCAGATCAAGTTTATGTTAAAATTTTGACACGCAAATTATGCACTGTTTTAAAATCATGACAAGATAAAAATATATATAGTTAATTAGGTAATAATTATTTATTTCAAATCAAACCTATATTTGAAGAAACTGGTTAGGTTTTGTCTCGAGAGAAGAATTAGTCAAGAATATTTTAAGAAGTTATTAAAGTTAAGAAGTTCCCTTTTATGAAAGCATTATTGAAAAAACTACAATGGTATTAAATAGGTATTAAATGTTCGGCATGCCGAGTAGAACTTTTCTTTCTTGTTGCCACTTATGTTACAGTTTGCCTTCAATTGGTTTTTGTTCTGGACTTGTTTGGGCCGACAATTGTATAGTTTTTCGCTCACGCTATTATTGTTTGCAACATCGACAACAATTTGCCACGTCCGCCTCGATGATGATTGTGATAAATGTTTTTCAATATTTTTTCACATTTATCCCTACGTTTCTCCATCCTTCTATTGAGTTGCCAGGCGCCACAACAGTTGCTGACATTGCTTATTAGATTGTCACACACCTCACACAAAAACACAAACACAAGCACAAACACAGAAACACACTCCCGCACCCACAACACCCCTATGTGTCTAACAATTCAAACATTTACATACACATGACGCAGACAATGAACTCTTAGCATTTTGTTGTTGGCCAAGCCAGAAATACTTATGATAACACTCGATTAACAGTTGAAGCAGCGATGGGATGAGAAGGGGAATTTGTTCATCCCTTATGTTAACCACTCGATAAACTGTTTCATTATAATTACTACTATAGATTGATGACAATTGTAGTTATGCTGGCGTTAAGTGGGATAAGTATAACTATAGATAAGCAAAACTTGTATCTAAGGGAACATTGGTCTGTCTATGGTAACCTTAACGCAACACTTGCCTAATGAGCTTAAGGGAAAGAGGCAACAATTGTTATGTATAAATGTTCTGCCCTCCATTGTTAGTTTATTTGCAGTTAGTTATGAAAAAATTGAGAAACTTTAAAGTAAAATCATTGCAAATAAGTTAGAAAATCTACAAGAAACTCGTTTATATATTTTGTGTGCTCCATGGACACTTTAGAGACACTTTTAGAGCAAAGTTAAATAAGCTTTTGTTTTTTTTTTTTTTTTGTTAAAAAACTTTGTAAATTTCCTTGGAGTAATACTAAAGTGAAGTTGAAATTCATTTTTATAAGTTTTGTGTTCTCCATAGTCTTTGTATTTAGATAAAGATTTTGAAAAATTAAGTAAATAAGAGGAGCAGCAAAAGAGTGTTAATATAAGTATATTTAAACTTGCTCATTTCTATGATTACTTTATTAATGTATATTCCTGAAGGAGTCAAACAAATTGAGGTATTCTGAATAGATTAAGATTTAACTCAAATATCATATAAATGTCAAGAGCAAATCCACAATAAACTGCATAGCATATGAAGATCCTTTTTAAATTGAAGTTTGTCCAAATAATGCATGGAAATTGATTTATTAGAAAGTGAACAGAGAAATGAGATAAATATAGACATTAAGACAAGGTATCAAATAGTTACATTATTTTTTCGTATTTTAAAGCTCTTCTTCATCGCAGTCTTTCTCTTTCATATATCGCTTTTACTGCCTCTTCACACTCACTGCCTTGAGAGTGTCCAAATGTTGCTGTCACCAATGAAATAAAGTAAAGAATATGTGAATCTATACCTGGCATCCCGGACAGTTTATCCCAAAGAGCTTACGCCGAAGGCGGAGGATAGCTACCATTTTGTTTTTGTTTTTTTCTTTTGGGCGTGACTAATGAGGCGACTGTCTCTTGGTATGTGTGTACATATGTTGGTATTGGTCTACGGCCACATACGTGTATTAACTTCCGAGTTCTACAACCACTTGTAAGTAGTGTATACCTGGGATACCTGTCCGCTGGCCTAGGTCGTATGTCAATTTATGTTCAAGTGCCGTCCACATCGTTTGCTCATTTTGTGTTCGCTCGATGTTCGGCATTTTTTTTTCTTTCTTTTTTTAATAGCATAATTTGGGGGCAATGTTGGAAAGACAGACGGACTGACTGACAGACGGACAGACGGACGGACGGTCTGACGGGGGCTTATGAATTTACCGGCCTCGGACGGCAACTACAACTCACGTTTTATTGTAGCCGACTTTTGGGCGCTTATTAAATTTTTATGCCAACACAAACAACGGGAGAAACACACAAAAAAAAAAACACAAAAAGAAATTACAAGAAATGGACACTGGATTGAATTTCATTGCCGTCGACGTTGCCACACACACACACACACACACACACACACACATATTACAACGCACACACACATTGAATATACAAATTTGGTAATTGCGCGCTTCATGTATATTTAATTTTGTTTCTTTTTCTGGTGACTGTTGCACAGTTGCCAAAAGTCCATAACCTCGCCCTTTGCCACAAACCGCTGTCAACGTGCTCGAATTTATTTGCTACCGTTTGCCACTTGCCACTTGCCACTTGCTAGTATTTGCCATATTTTTTTTATTTTAGATTTATTTTTGAACATAATTTCATTTTATTTTACATCTGTATTCATTTGCTCGTGTTGTTTTTGTTGCCATCAAATTGTTTAAATCTGATTTATTCATAATCAAGTGCCCATTTGGCATGCAACTAGTCGTTGGGGGAATCCTTTTGTAGCGTAAACATTATAAGGAGCTGCCGAGGAGTAGAGACTTAGGAGAATTAAATAAGTAATGCGAATCGGAAAGGATACTCTCAAGCAACTTAATCAGCTTTCAATTGGACACTGTCAGCTGAGAATTTTCTGAGAGTGAGAACTTACTTTGCACTTTGAGTTGGTGTTTGGAATCTTTAAGGAAAAACGTTATAAGCAAAGGAGCAAACTTGGAAAGATCTACGAGTACAAGTATATTGAATTGAAAGTATTTTGAAATGAGCTTAGAATAATCTGAAACATTTCAAAGCTGAAAGTCTTAAAATATTAAAATATTTAATGCTTAGATCCCAATCAGGAGAGTCCGAACTTATCCGTAACACTTATTTCCAAATTAATTATATTAAGTGTCATTGTAAAAATATATATATAATCAAAGAATTTCAAAATATATGGTATTTGTTGACAATACTCGTAGTTTTAAGAAATCTGAAATAATAAGAACTAAATTGAAATTGCTAGACTTTATATTGAAACTGTTTCCCTTGAGTTTAAATATCACCGATTATAAGAGTTACTTACACTCAACAAATTGTTATTAATAGTTAATAGTTAGTGTTAATAGTTAACCAGTAGGGTTCTTGGCAGGCCAAAGACTTCACACCCTTGCAGAACCCTGATGCACTTTTCAACCGACCTTTCCTATGGCAGCTATATGATAAAGTGATCTGATTTATGTCAAATTTGGTCAGGATATATAAGTTCTGACCAAATGCCTAATCTGTGAGTTTGGTGGAAATATGTGAAAAAATAAAATAGGTTGTCATACAAAAGTGTGATTTTCGACCTATGGCAGCTATATGATCATGGTTTCCCAGCACTGGTAATTTTTGCAGGCAGATCAAGTTTATCATTATTATTGGATGGCACTCCCCCTTCGCCCACAAATCAATAAAAAGCTCATAACAAAAACAGTTTTGTAACTAAAGACTTGAGATTTGGCACACATGATAAGTATCTTGGGGTTGATATGTACAGAAAATTTCATCGCGATGCCACGTCCCCTTCGCCCACCACTCGGAAATATGAAAATATGAAAATGAATATTTTGAGGTCGATGTGGATGGAATTCTGGCTGACCCCATAAAGTATATATATTCTTGATCAGCATCAATAGCCGAGTCGATACAGCCATGTCCGTCTGTCCGCCAGACCGTCCGTGTGTATGAGCGAATAGATCCCAGAGACTATAAGAGTTAGACACACTAAATTTGGTATGTTGGTCCGTCTATGGGTTGAGCAGGTCTTTTCAGAAATCTTTGCATTCTTTGCCATAGAGACTAAATAGTCAAGTCAATTGATTAGCTGGTCATATTCAAAGCATAACTGTAAGCCTGTATTTATTATGGAACCAGTTGGATGCATGAAATTGATGACTTCTTCACGCCAAAGTCATAAACAGTATTACAAAGTCATGAGCAGTCTGCCTCCAGGTTCTTCTCTATCCTTGTCAAAGGGGTGGGGGCGGGGGCAAGCAATTTATGCAATGCCCCAAAGTGTGGCACAGTCAGAAAGTGAGACAGGTAGACAGAGGCCGGCAGGTGTCGTAAATTGTGGGGGCATTAATCGATTCATTTGATTTCCGGCATCAAATTGAGAGGCAGACGGCGCACAAACACACATACACACACACACACACACATACACACACACACACACACACACACACGCAGACACACACACACACACACACACACGCAGACACACTGAAGAGTCAAGTGTAAAACACTTTTCGGCCAAGTTCAAGTAATCAAAACCAATAAAAATAACAAACACAAACACAAGTGCCTCAGCCTCTGTTTCTGCCTCTGCCTCTGCTGCTCTGTGGCTCATTCACGTCTTTCGGTTAATTGTAAACAACAACAAACAACAACAACGGGGCGTATACGCAATGCCACGAGTATAAGCCAATTTAACGGCCATAAATATCAATTCAGAGCGAATGAAATCAAATCAAATTTCATCTGAACAACGTTTACAACGCCGTCAACGACAGCAACGCCCATGAAGTATCGGGATCGGCTTTGATTTATGCCCTCTGAAATTTAAATAAAATATTTGCCCAGCTAAGCAAATTTATTAAAAAATATAAGATGTAAGTGGTCACCGCAAATGTTCGAGCATTCGACTGTAAAATACCCTACGAGAAGTTAAATAGTAATATATTTATTAAATTGAATTGATCTAAATTAGCACAAAGATGATATTGTAGAATATTTGACTCATTTATTGTTATTTACATCAATAACTTAAACTTTTCTAAAAAATTACACTAAGAAATAAACTATCTAACTTTATTGTAATCCAATTTGAAATTGATTCAGTATTTATTTATTTATTATTTATTTATAAATCGAACTGAAATATTTCATAATAATAATAATAATTTGATTTACATTGAGACGTCGCATATTAGTTGAACACGTTCATACTCCTCACTGGATTGTAGGGTATGCTAACAACGAATTATGTTGATTTATGTGACTTGAAAGCTTGTCGATAACCGGCTTAAGATGCCGCTAACAACAACAGCAACAACAACAATGGAAGAACAATTGGCTTGGCCATATTGATAACAGTTATCGGCCATGGCCAAGACGCAAAGCAGCTGCTCTTTAAACTTTTCAACAGTTCAACATTTCTTTAAATTATTTTTTCTGATTTTTCGTTTTGGTATCAACATTCGTTTCTCTCTCTCTCTCTCTCTCTTTCGTTTGTGTTTATCTTCTGCCGCGCCAAAAGGTGTGAGAAAAGCTAAAAAAAAAAAAAAGAGTTTCCATGACTTTTGTTCATTTAATATACAATAACAAATAGGGTATATTAGTTGTGATTTACTAAAAAAAAAAAAATAATCTTTGTGTTTTAGAAAATGATTAAACTCGTGTTTAGATTAAGTTTCAGCGTAATGAATGAAAAGAATATGTTCGAAACAATCTCTACACGGTATTTCAAATTCCATACGCACAACATTTTCTCTCACCTTCATTTTCCTCAACTTTTCTGAAAAACTTTTAATGAGCAAAATTATTGGCAGCAATTGAAGAAAGACACGGGCCCGCGGCGTTCAGAGTGCTAACAAATCAAATCAAAGTGAAACGCAATGAAATTAAATTCAATTATAAATTGTTTTGGACGAATGCGAAAGAGTTAAAAATACCAAAAAAAAAGAAGATGAGCAGACTCATATTCTGATGTGAATGAGTTAAAATGAAACGAACTTTATCAACTTTTCCGTATTGTAGAAAATCTAATTAAATTGTACTTTATGTTAATCGGAGCAAGCAAAAGTACAATGGACAATTAAAGGACAATGAAGGAGGCGAATAATCAACACAATAACAAACATATTACTTTTGACAAGAATATGAATTAATTAAGAGTACGAAATTGCCCAACCGATGGGAAGTAGTTCAAGTTTTTCAAGTGACAATAGCTGATGCAAATACAATAAAATATTTAAATATACTTAAGCCATTGGCTTAAATATTCAAAAAGTTCTGCCATAAAAGAAAGAAAAATGTGACGCCTAAACTTATGCTGGGTTCACATTGAGTCATAGAGCGTCACAAGGTAGTGTCATAGTGTGAACTTCAACGGCTGTAACACTACAATTTTGTGTCACAAGAATGTGACACTTCAATGTGAACCCCAGTGTCATTTTGTGTCACATATCTTTTGTGACAGAGGCTGTCACGTTTGTGACCCAAATTATTTGAACAGCTGTTTCAGTTGAAGTAGCTCAAATGAACCCATTCTACCTGTGACGGGCAGAACTAGCAAGTTGGTTTTCTCGTCACATTTTGACAAGTTGATTTGTTTTGTTTCTCGATTTATCGACTTATACTTTGGTGAAAGAAATGGTTTCTGAAGATGATGCAGAACTAGTGGCATTGTCTGCAATTGGGCTGTGGCTGCTGGATGAAGATGATGATGAGCCTAAGACAAATCACAGTTGTTGGGTCGACAAATCGAACTTAATACGGGAGGAAGAAGGCATGTATGCTACTGAATAGTAATACGGCGTACTCGAATTGTAACTTTTGCGTTTTCCATTCCATTCACTCGGATGACAGTTGAACAGTCAAAGCATTCTTTTACCGTTAGCCTTTGTTTTTATTCTTTTTGTGGAACTTGCTAATCGCTTACGAGCTTGTTCAATGATCACTTTCTGTGAACCTTTTGACGCTCTGTGAAAGTTTTTGACGTTCTGTGATAATGGCAATTAGTGTTCACATTGAGGGCTGTCATTTGGCCGGTCACAGAGCTGTGATGCACAATTTATGACCCGCCAATGTGAACACTTTTGACTTGTGTCACAGAGCGTCACGGAGCGTCACAGACAACAGTGTCACAGTGTGACCCAGTGAGAACCCAGCATTACATAAAATAAACAAAATTAATAACAGAGCACACAGATTGCAATTAAAGAGTGTAAAGTCAAGGACAATTTGTATATGTTTTTTTTTTTTTGTGGTCGCGGATAATGGGAAAATAAATTATAATTTAGGTGTACCTGAAATGATAGCAGGGCAAAAAATCAACGCAAAAATATACAAAGAACAGGCCAAGGGAGAAGGAAGAGGGGAGAAGGAAGAGGGAAAAACAAAGGACAATTTATATTTAAATGTATTTTGTTTGTCATGCAAAGTGTTGCCGGCGGCGGCATCAGCTATGGCCTATTCTTAATTTCCGCAATGCCAAAAAAGGGAAGGAGAAGAAAACCTTCCACACCCCGCCCCCCTTACCTTACCATACCATACCCATACCCAATACAGGTTCCTTATAGGACCTGCTCTATTGTTTTGTTTTTTCTATTTTTTCCTAAGCTTTTTAATGCCACTTTATTGTCGGCAGATAAGCGGGAACAATGGCCAACAACAAAGCGGAAAATGCCGCGAGTGAAAAGAGTAGATAGAAAATTGAATATGATAAAAAAAAGGCAAAATAGCTAAATGTGCTATATTCGTTATGTTGAAGTTGAAATACTCTTTGCTTGTCTTGTTTCAAATTCACATTTCTTATTCTTTTACCGATTATTCCTATTTCATGATTATTCATTTCGAAAATCAGTCCAAGGTGATTAATTCTAAGCTACAATTAAAATAAATTAATATATAAATAAATAATTATTTCAATAAGATACTTTAAAAATATATGATTTAACTTGATATCGAAAATTGAAAATAAACTTGATCTGCGTATGGTATTCGGGAACCTACATTCCAAATTTGAAGTCTCTAGATTTTATAGTTGCTGAGTTGATACAGACGGACGGACGGACGGACAGACGGACAGACAGACGGACGGACAGACAAACATACAAACATACAAACATACAGACAGACAGAGAGACAGACAGACAGACAGACAGATAGACAGACAGACAGACAGACAGACAGACAGAGAGACAGACAGACAGACAGACAGACAGACAGACAGACAGACAGACAGACAGACAGACAGACAGACAGACAGACAGACAGACAGGTGTCAATCGACTCGGCTATTGATTCTAATTCAGAATATTCATTCTTTATAATGTCGGAGATGCCTCCATATGCCTGTTACATACATTTCCACAAATTCGTTATACCCTTTTTAGCCCATTTTTAATGGGCACAGGGTATAAAATCTCATTGCCTGTCAAACAATAGCAAACACCAGTTCATATGGAAAGAAGAGTGTGTACTCGTAGTATGTTCGTGTGTGTCTGTCTTGTCCATTCAATTGAATTTTCAATTAGAAGACAATCGCTATTCGATTTTACGACCGAGAGAGCACATTAATAAAAAAATCCAATGAATTATGGGTCTTTAAAATATGATTAGCTTTATTAATTATTGTTATGATCAATGGAACATAAGTAGTACATCAACATTTTCTATTTGTCTACAGAATGAATTTTTTTTTTTTAAAAAAAGGAATGATTTTTTTCATATTTAATTGATACCTAAAGAGTTGTCTATTGTGATATATTTGGAATAAAAATTAAATTATTAAATGTCACTTTAAATGTATTAATATGAACTTTGAATCTTCTTATACCTTCACACTTTTTAGACTGTTATACAGCCAGTAAAGACGATTGGAACTCCGTCACTTATCACTGTAATTACGACCGTGGGTATGCTACAATCCTCTAACTTTAATAATAAAGCCGTTGAACCATTTATGTCTATTTGAAGGGAGTTTTCCTGTAAGACCGAGAGACCGAGAGAAAGAGAGAGAGAGGGAGGGAGAGAGTCATAAGATATTTTATATGTTTGTTAATTCTTTCACACTTACATCAGTTGAAGTTTCTGGTGTTGTAACTTCTTCGGTTGTGGTTTCTGGTGTTGTATCTTCTTCGGTTGAGGTTTCTGGAGTTGTATCTTCTTCGGTTGTGGTTTCTGGTGTTGTAACCTCTTCAGTTGTAGTTGTAACTTCTTCAGTTGTAGTTGTAACTTCCTCGGTTGTGGTAGGTGGCTCGGTTGTAGTTGTAACTTCTTCAGTTGTAGTTGTAACTTCTTCCGTTGTGGTAGGAGGCTCTTCAGTTGTAGTTGTAACTTCTTCGGTTGTTGTCGTAACTTCTTCGGTTGTTGTCGTAACTTCTTCGGTTGTGGTAGGAGGCTCGGTTGATGTCGTATATGTCATTGGATATTTGCCATAAGCTGGAGCATAAGTTGGATAAACGCCTGTTACCACAGGTGCCGCTGTTGTTGCCTCCGTAGCTTTAGTGGCATAAACTGGCGTTTTTCCCGCATACTTGTTGGCATAGGCAACAGTTTTGGGACTCAGATAGGGACCAGGTGCCTCGGCAATTGCCTTGGCGCCATTGGGACCTCCAGCTGCAGCATAAGCATATGAAAATCCATTCGATGCGGCGGCTGCCTTATAGCTCGTATCCCCAAATGCAGATCCGCCAAAAACAGGACCCATATCGCCGTAAACATACTCCGACCCGGAGGGAGCTGTACCATACTGACCATAGGCGAAATCCTCATAGTTGTCACCATAATAATCAACGGCAACGGCAACGGCCAACATTGCCAGACTGATGCACAAATTGAAACTTAGAGCTGTCATTTTGTGAGTGGTTCTCTCTTGTGTCGTCGCTTTCTCACTGATGTCTTAACCAACTGCAGCGACGCCTTTTTATTGATCGTCAGGTGGCTAACCGGATGGCGTTGGGTCAGCGGATTATGCCAATTCGCCTTTGTCCCACATAAGTGTGTGTATGTCATCATAACAACAGAAAAGAAAGAATAACATAAAAAACACACATTCAGACAATACAGATTCATACTCATGTTCTATCACCGTCGCACGTGATGCATTCTCGGCCAGGCCGGGTTCGTTCGTAGCCGGTAAAACACTAACTTTAATGCAAGCTCCACTATCTGTCGCCTACGTGCGATTGGCCAACTCTTTTTTATTATATGCCAATTACGAAACAGTAGAAAAAAAAAACAAAACAAAAGAAATGCAAATTTTATATGAAATTTTTATAATTAACTGCGAAAAAAATTCTACAAAAAAAAAGTTTGTTAATCAATTAAATTCGCATTTTCTTTTGGCGTGCGACATTTAATTTTTCATTCACTTATTATATCAAATATACTTATTATTGAACTACAAGTTTAACCAAGTTTTTGTCACCTACTTTATTTTTACTACGTTATTAGTTAATTTAAAATATTAAATTATGTTTAGTGTCAAATTGTATTAATAATAAAACAAAAAGCTAGTAAACAATACAAATATCAAATAGGGATTTATATTTAGAATTTTTTTTAATAATATATTAATTTACTAAGATAAGGAAATGTGGAAATACTTTTATAACTTAAAATTATCAATCTAAACACTGAATTATATTATGTTTAAATTTGTATCTTTAAGTAATAATTTATTAATGAAACACTATAAAAGCTTGAGATAAAAATAAAAAACAAGCCAATCAGTCGGGAGGGCGCGACAGCAGGATACCCTGTGCTGGTCTTAAATCAAAAATATTTTGAAAAAACTAGCTATAAAACTGCTCTGATTATCAGCTTCTGCCGATTGTGAGCGAAGGGGGCGTGGCATCGCGAAGAAATTTTCTGGACATATTAAGCCCAAGTTTCTTATCATGTGTGTCAAATCTGAAGTCTCTAGCTACAAAACTGCTAACTCTTATGAGCTTTTTCTTGATTTGTGGACGAAGGGGGCGTGGCATCCAAAAATAAAGATAAATTTGATCTGCCTGCAAAAATTACCAGTGCTGGGAGACCAAGTTCAAGCTTCTAGCTCTTACCATCTCTGAGACCCTTTCGTTCATACGGACGGACCGACGGACAGACAGACCGACAGACAGACTGACTGACAGACAGGCAGACAGACAGACAGACAGACAGACAGACAGACGGACAGACGAACTAGACTATATCGTTGCTGATCAAGAATATATATGTTTTATGGGGTCAGCCAGACTTCCTTCTGCCCGTTACATACTTTTAACAAACTTAATATACCCACACAGGGTATAATTAAAGATCTACAAATGCGGCTTCTTTTAGAAGCCCTAGTAATTTTTCTCTTTTTTAAAACTCGTGAATTTAAATATATAATTATTAAGATAAGATTATATATATTATTAAGAGTTTACGCCTTTCAGTTCAAAGTCGCTCTCAAATTGAAACTTTCATTATCTACCTAAGCTAAAGATATAATAATAACAATAATCGAAAAAATGATTCAAAATGAGTTAGAAATTGTTAGATGTAATGTGAAATACTGATAAAGCTACTATGTCTAATATAGTAATATATAGCGTACAAACTAAGAGCAATAATAATAGGAGGTGTCTGTTATGAGAACAGTCTTAAATACAACGTTAATTAATATCGGTTAATAATTAAAATTTACAAGTCAAACATCAACGACAAGTGCTTTTTAAACGCAATCTGATACAAAATCTTTGGCTTTCCAAAAACGAAACTAAAAGCAAAATTGTTAAACTAATATGAGAGTGAGTAGTTGAATTCACTTGTAATCCAAGTAAACATGTAAAATGCATGTGCTGTTGTAAATAAAGCAGAAAGTAATTAAAATCCACAACTTGAGATACGAAATCAGACCAATTATATTTAATTATTATTATTAGGCAACAAAATATGCATGTGCTGGGGAAAGAAAAAGCAGTTCAAAATGTTAGTTGCAGATGCTAAAACTAATCATAGATTAACAGCTGAAATATGCTGGACTTTTAAGTAGTAAGCCTTAAATGTAAATATATGTAACAAGTGTTGTAATGAGTAATTTTAATCTTACAATTGAAGAGTAGAAGAGTTGAAGTAAACAAATTTTGTTGATAAAATCTCTCACTTACAAATAATAAATAAATAAATTAGACTTAAAGAACGCCTACACCTCAGTAAACTGTCCTAATAGTCAACTATCAAGACTATCAAACTGTCCTAGCAAATTAAATTACCCACTTTAAATACTGAATCTAATTGTTGAGTCCATTGAATTAAACCGACAGTAATAAGCTTAAGTTAAGTTAAGTTTATGTGCTTCAGTATAAATCTAGACAAATCCATCAATATAGACTTTTCAGCTGCGCTTTTCCTACAATCCCTTGTCGCTTGTTTAATATCTTATCAGTTTATGATTTTATATTTTCTTTGTCATCCTTGAAACAGTGTGAAAGCGAACACGATGTAAACCACAACAGCTGTGAGCATTTGTTGGCATTCTATCATTGAACGACTGTCTCGACTGGGCTCTTACTTAGGTCTAAACTGAAGAGAGAACTATTTCAATTTATTTGCAGCAACATTTCATTTGCCAGACTCTGTTACCAGCTGGCAAATCAGTCAACTCCCTTTTTCCACAGTTCGTCTTTCTCGCCCCCATTCGCATACTTAGTTCACCCGCTGTGCAACTGTCGAAACGAACGAAATGATTGTCGGTGAAGCTCGACACCCAAAAAATACCCTGTAGTTTGATTTGTGGTAAGAGCAGTGCAAGTAAAGTAGTCATTTGTGTGATAATTAAAAAAAACAATTTGAATACTGTCTGCATCTTGTGTCAAAGTCATTATATAATAACAAATACTATTGAGGGAAAAAGTCAGCGAAGTATTAATATCTGATATATAACACTACACAAATCTCATAAATCACACTCAATCATAATGGAATTTAATTTAAATTACTATAAAATATATAATAAACTATAACAGTGCCAAGAGTTAAAATCATATATATAATACTATGGGCCTATTTTTCAAGGTCAATATAAAGTGATACATAGCTGTGTTTCAAAGAAAATTATCCATTGAATAAAGTGTCCCATTAGACCCATAATTTCATTTTTTTCATCTACACATACATTTATGCATTCCTTTGAATGCTGAATGGCCAATAAGTATAAAAGATGGCAACATTTTGTACAAAAAAGCTGATTATTGGTGACGGGTGGCAACATCAAAGCGATTTAAACATTTCAAGTCACATAAACAACCAGTCGGAAAGGCTACAGTCGAAGTTGACTATGAGAGACCCTTTACTTATTCTTCTAAATGGAAATAAGAGTAACACTAATAGTATTCCATAACGCGTTGTAATGTCAATATGCTCTTCTTCTTCCTATGGCCCGACACTGAGTAATATTGAGTTTTGAATAACTTTCGAGTTTATTATCCGATCGTGGGGAAATTTTCAGGATACATTGGCAACCTGATGCTCGTCCTGTGTGTCAAAACTCAGGACTCTAGCTCGATTTATGGGATTTCAAAAATATTGTTTTCGATTTACGGAGGCGGAAGGGGACGTGTCAAAATTTTAACAGAAACTTGATCTGCTCAGCCCATAGTCGAACATACATACCAAATTTGTGGCTCTAGCTCTTATAGTCTCTAATATCTAAACGCTCATACAGACAGACGGACAGACGGACATGACTCGTCTGGTGATGCTGATCAAGAATATATACACATTATGGGGTCTGCCGGACTTCCTTCGACCAGTTACACACATTTTGACAAACTTAATAGACCCTATTTAGTTTTTTAAAGTAATGGGTATAAAATCAACTAACCTATTAGTACTCGAACTAATATTGCTCTTAATTTTTGCATTCAACAATGAAATCCATATCATCCAGATCCACAAAAAAAGTTTGGTCTGCTATGATAAACTCGTGCACTAAGTATAAAACCAACTCATCTCTTTATCGGAATCTTTCAAAGATTGTAGATTAATCACGCAATTTAAATTTAGAGCCATGTTCGTGTGTAATGATTTAATCGCAGCAACGGTTGTCAAACGGTTTGCCAACTGTTGCCATCAGCTGTTTTAGATTTATGTGCCACATAGTGCTTTTATGTATATGTCAGATCAAGTACGCTCTATAGCGCTTATGTGTCACATAATCGAAATTGTCCTTAATATCAGTTTACCCGAAGTATAAGTAGTAAATATAAATAAAAATATAAATACAAATTAAATTTAATATATACTTACAAAATAAAACTAGCTAACTTATCAAAAAATAATAATTATTAATAAAATATGATATGATGTAAACATTAATAAAACAAACATTAAATAATAATGTAATAATATTAACATTAATTAAGTAATTAGCAATAATGGGTCTTCTACCTTCTTTGCAATAATGTCTATTTTCTATTTCTCTTAAATTATAAAATTAATCTGAATTATTGTTAAGCTAAATAATTTATATTTAGACTGGCGCTAAAATTTATAAGCTTTGTCTAGAAGCGCTGGGAACTCAACTAAAAAATAAATAAATAAATAAATAAAATTAGATCGGCCCTAAGAACATATATACTATTTACATTTTCAATGTTATACTATTATATTATTTACATTTTAAATGTCTATATAAAACTCTACAACTCTGTTAAATTATTACAGAGTCACTAAATTTTGTATGTCTGTCAGAATTGAAATGAAAATCTTGAAAAGATTCATCTTTAAACTATTAATATTTTGTCTTACAATTAGAAAACTGTTATACTGTTATACGCAACAGTTCAACTCAATTGTTTCAGTTGCTCAGTAAATTTACAACAACTGTTTATTGAACATATGTATATGTAGTACATATATCTTTAAAAGATACAGGGTATAAGTAGCGAAAAAGCACTAATATTTACACCCCCCCCCCCCCACACACACACACACACACAAACAAACAATGACTGTTTCCCTGTGCAGTGCACAGTGGTTGGGCTTGTATGTAGACCGCGGCCATAATTACTTCTAGTGGTGATATCGTTATGAAATTAATACCAAAAATCTAGAAAAATATTTTAAATATATAATAAAAAAATTGGCCATATCGTACGTCTATATCATATAGCTGCCATAGGAACGATCAGCTCGAAATCAACAATTAGTATGAAAAACTATTTTGTTTCTTTAGATATCTTAACAAAACTCACACATTGTGTGTTTGGTATAGTTTCAAACAGCCTGACTAAATTTGGTTCAAAACGGACAACTATATCATATAGCTGCCATAGGAACAACAATGGCAGGAAGAATTTTAAAACTTATGTTTTTTTCCAAACAGCACAAAAACAAATAACGAAATCGGTGAGGCTGCTTTAGTCTAAACGGTAGAACACAGAGATTTGCAGATATTTGCAGCTAAAATTTATACCAATTAATCTGTAAATATTGACGAATATTTTAAAATTAATTTGATTGTTAACTTCGATTAACTTCACAACTAAAAGTCTAAGTGAAATTTAAGGTTAAACACGAAATAAGTAGTACTAAAATTGGCACTAAAGTTTTATCAATAAAATAAAATAAATACACAACATGCTAAGAACTCGCGAATTATTATAAATACATAGTACTGGATTTCTTTCTTTATAATATTTAAACTTTCCATTGCACAAAAGCTCTTCGTTTTAAACTAGTATCTTAACTTTTCTTGGCACCTTCACTTTCACAATTTGCTCACGCAGCAAAGCCAAATTAGTTGCGTTCTCTGTTTTTTGCAGCTATTCTTTAAAAGTTCCCTTACAGTGAAGCAAAAACAAGAACACATTTTAATAGATAGACTTATTAAGAGATAGTGTTGATACATTTCTAGCTAAAATTGTCACTCTTTTTTTATTTTTGGCCTATGGGGCCGACCACTGTGCAGTGTCACATTTTCAATGCTAAGCCATCGTGTGCAACTTGTTGCTCTGTGCTCAACTTAGCATCCACCACTTGCGTACCACTTGCATACCACTTACATTCCACTCACATTGCCAGCCACCCCTCAGATGTCGGCAAAGCAGTGCGCCCTTTCGCTTTTCGCACAGTTCCGCAGTCCAATAGTGGAGCAAGAGATGTTGACTGGCTGTGGGTGGTTCCGGGTGATTTTTGGAATATATTGGGATGTGTGAATGATGGACAGTTTCTGCTGCGTGGTCATAAGAAAATATTTCGTTTCGTTTCGGCTCATTTGCCAACTTGCGGCACGGCCGTACAGTCGATTGGGAAATCAGGCAGCATTCAGTTTAGTTTCGGGATTTGTGATATGTTTTTGGCGCCAGATAAATTTCGAAGATTCTGTAGTATAAATAAATAATAAGCGAAACAGCAGCCGCTGCACGTTATAATTGAACAATACAAATACAGCAAACAGAAAACAGAAAACAACAACAACAATTCATACATTTGTAAGTGATTCTCTCAGTTCTCAACAAATTCTCATTAGAAGATTACTTATATTCGTATTTAGTTAAGTATAACTAATCGCATTCACGTACCGAGAACATTTGTTTATTTGTGCTCTTTAAAATTATGTGAAGATATTAGTTTTTTTTTTCTTTTCTTTTTTACAATGCGAAAAAATGATATAAAGAAATTTATAATCATGAGCAAATGGTATAAACAAAAGACGTTTTAATTGCGTGAATTTATAATGTTTTACTATAAAATGCTTGATTTTTTTGTGGTTTTTTTTGTGGTTTTTTTGGTATTTGATCTATTGTTGAAGCGAAAAACAACTAACTAACTTTGATTAGCTACAAATTTGCAGAAAGAAAAAAGAAAATAGTGTCGGACTAGCAGGTAATTAACTAAACAAACTGCCAAATCCGACGGATTAGTGAAAATCTATGTACTATGGTGCAAATTGTAACGTTACAAGAAATTAATATACTACAAAATGAATAAAATAAATGATATAGAAAAACTATAAAAATAAATATAACTAATTTTATATAAGTCGCTCAATTTGATATACTTTGTTGGCATGTGTCATATGATATTTCCTACTGAGAATCAGTTAATTACTGCTTATAAATTTGTGATTATAGTTTAACTTTGTTTTTGAAGTTCTGTGTGTGAAACTTGTTAGATTTGGTAACTTTGATTGGTTGAAAAACTAAGCTGATGTTAAAACAAATGACTGTAGAGTGCCCCGATTCAGTTTTCTTTGTTATTTTTGGCACCCCAAAGATTTCATAAACTTACAGAGCCCTGATGCACTTTTTAACCGATGTTTTTTATGACATATAGTGCTCCGATTTATACCAAATTTGGTCAGGATATATAAGACATAAAAAAATGTATAATTTGTGAGTTTGGTTGAAATGTGTTGAAAAACAACAAAGTTTGTCATACAAAAGTATGATTTTCGACTGATAGTTCCTATGGCAGCTATATGATATAGTGCTCCGATTTATACCAAATTTGGTCTGGATATGTAAGACATAAACAGATGCATAATTTGTGAGTTTGGTTGAAATGTGTTGAAAAGTAAAAAAGTTTGTCATACAAAAGTATGATTTTCGACCGATAGTTCCTATGACAGCTATACGATATAGTGATCCGATATGGCCAGTTCCAACATATGTACTGCCTGCAGTAAAAAAACTGATGTGTACAAAGTTTCATTTAGACAGCTCTTAAACTGCGAGACTTGTTTGCATAGAAGCAATCAGACACACGGACTGACGGGCAGACAGCCGGACAGACAGACAGACGGACAGAAGGACCGAGGGACATGGCTATATCGACTCGGCTGATCAAGAATATATATAGTTTATGCGGTCTAACATGGCTACTTTAATGCATTCATTCATTCGGCACAAAATCTTAAATACCCACTGCAAAAGCATAAAAAACTACTTTATTTTTGCAGATATTTCAAGTATTATTTCAATTAAGATTAGATTAGAAAAATGTGGCTGCTTAAGTAAAAACTTTCAAACAATCTCTAATTTAAATTTCAACTGGTAAATATAAACAAAAATAATAAATTTTATTAATTTTCGCGTCTTCGATTTTGATTTTATGTTCGAGAATATCTCAAATAAACTCTTACAATCGAATTATTATATCAAAATTGAGTTTTAAATCGGCATTAATTATATAATGTAAATAAATCCGGGTATATTTTTAAATATATATGAGTATATTAAGTTATCAAAGCGAACAACTGAAACAGAGTTATTCCACCTAATTTAACTAGTTACTTCCTTACCAGTAGACCTAATCTCCCACACATTTTAAATCCATAACGGCTATATATATACATTGTATGTACATATATGTACATATATGCCACAACTTGCCAACAAAGGAAAGCATCAAAGGCTCCCGTTCCCGAGCCATGTTTCATAAAATTTACCAATTTATGGGGTAAAGAAGAAATGCGATTTTAGCCCCATTGTGATGTGGCTCTAGTCCTCTTTCAGCCAGGCAATGAGCCGCAAAATGTGCACACACACAAACACACACAAAAACCTAATTGCATTTACTGACCCGCACACACACACACACAGACTATTACAAGCAAATTGAGTGGACAGCATTTGCAATAGCTAAACTCATTTATTATTATAATTGCTTAAAAAAAAAGAACAGCGGAAAAACTGTTGCATTAACAAATCGAGCTGCCAATTTTACTGCTGTGTGTGTGTGTGTGTGTGTGTATACTTTGGGTGTTGATATTTCGATTTCCGTTGTGCTGGCAGCATCATTAACCACATTGACATTAAGTAGACGACCCACTGTACAAACCTCCCTCCCAGCCTCTGTGTGTTTGTTTTGTGTTGTTTGTGTTAAACAGCAAACAGTAATAACAAGCCGATCAGTCGAGCGCCCGCGATAGTAGGAAACCCTGTAAAGGTCTTCAAACAAAAGAATTTTCATTATAATGGGATTTAAATATATCGCTTGAAGTCGATTTTGCTTGCATCGAGAGTAGGTAGCTTGCGGTAGTCTGGCAACACTGGACTGCGGCTGTTGATTGTTTATGTTAAGCGCCACAGCGGCCGAAAGGCAAATCAAACATACATGAACACACGCGTCTTTTCGTCCGTTATATAGTCGCCGCGGCGCAGCGACTGCGCTGCTACTGCGCTGCTACTGCGCTGCGACGCATCTGCTGCGCTGCATAAATTTGTTTATTGAATAACTTCTGAGTTAAAAATCCGATCGTACTGAAATTTGTAGCACACACTGAGGGTAGGTGACTTATCATGTGTACCAAATCTCAAGTCTCTAGCTATAAGACTGCTCTTGTTGTCAGCTTTTTCGAGTTATGAGCGAAGGGGGCGTGGCATTGCGATGAAATTTTCAGGACACATTAAGCCCAAGCTTTTTATCATGTGTGCCAAATCTCAAGTCTCTAGCTTTAACATTGCTTATTTTATGTTGATTTTTCTAATTTGAAAACCAGCGGGACTTGATATCGTATCGTATCGGGACTTGGTAGCGTATGGTATTCAGGAACCTACATTCCAAATATGAAGTCTCTAGCTTTTATAGTTGTTGAGATCCACGCCTGCATACAGACGGACAGACGGACGGACAGACAGACGGACAGACAGACGGACAAGTGTTAATCGACTCGGCTATTGATACTGATCAAGTATATATATACTTTATAGGGTCAGAGATGCCTCCTTCTGCCTGTTACATACATTCACACAATTGCATTATTCCCTTTATTGCCCATTTTTAATGGGCACAGACTATAATAATTCATTAACAATACGAGTATTCAGCATTCAGTTGGAGTATTCAGCATGTGTACATACATATAATTACCACAGTTCGATTCGCAACCAATAATATCGATTCAAACTCGTATTCATACTCACACTCATACTCATTTTCCTATTCGTATTCATTTTCGCTGCCGTCGGCAATTTGTCTTCCCATTTCTTTTTTTTTTGTTGGTTGCAAACATAAATTTCAATATTTATTTAATTTATGCAACCAATTATTGTTGTTTTTGTTTTGGTTTAATTTTTTAAATTATGTTTTCTATTATTTTCTCACATATTTTCCACAGTTAATGGAGTTTCATGTAAGGGATTGTTTGAAGAAAAAAAAAAAGACTCCGACGAACTTCATTAGCTTGCACTTTATTTTCTTTTTTTGTTTTCTAATATTTTACTGTCAAATTCTGTTTTGCTTTGTCACTTTATTTGTAGTTAAGCTAATTAATTGTATTCTATTGTAATTTTAGCGCACATAAACTTCATTTGAAGTTATATATTCAATTTGTCATTTTTGGGTAAAATTACTTGACTTCAAAAGACTTTATTCCACTTTCAGTTTTCTGTACTTGAAGGCTATGGAAAATTGTTCTGTTCCTTACAGTATTTTAGCTCCAAAAAGTGTTATCCATGTTCATCTAAAAAGACATTTGATCCAGTTGAATTCTCAGTCAAGTGAAATATAAATACTTACCACAATTTTAGCATGCTATAATTAAAATATGGAATTTTATTGTTACTTGGCTTACTCTGTTCACAAATTGATTAGACACTTCAAATTCGAAATCAACTAAAATTCTTGTAAAACAGTTGCAAATTATAAGCCTTCAATCATTTCTGAGAAACAAAACTGCATTCGATTGAAAACAAAAGAAGCAAATTGTTATAGAATTTTCTCTGTCGGTCTCATCCGATTTCACATTCATTTTATGCTAATTTATGCCCCGAGCTGCAATCACAGCCCTATTATTATAACTATGCAAAGCTCAAAATACACAAAACGTTTACAATTTCATGTCCAGTTTGGGGGGGGCGGAGTTTAAATTGTCTACATGGAAATTGTGAAGAGAACGCTTAGCTTTGAAAAGGACCTCGAGAGCATAGAAAAAAAGGGGCAACAGCTGGTCAAATTGAATGCTCCTGATGGGTGAATGCAATGATAATATCATATTTCTATAGTAAGAGTGAGAGGGAGAAATGGGGGAAGAAACGAGATAAAACGTGACTGGGCATTGACTTGGAATGGCCTACTACTGCACGTGGCGTATACGCAATGTCAGTGAATTGAATTAGCGCACATTAATTATAGCTAATAGGAAAATACCGCACTCTCTTATAGGCCACAAAACAATCCAACTAATTGACATACACTAACAACAATTCCACAGCAAAGGACTTCTAAGAAAATTATATATCATAGTTCTTAGACTTCTACATAGACTTTTATTCATTCGAATTTTCAGTATTCTTTTGACTTGGTGACCAACTAAAGAAAAACTGCTATATGTATGATGAAGCTGAAGGAGGAGGAGCTTTAAAAGCTTTAGCTTTGCTCTTATCTATTGGTCTCTGTGTTCATTGGGATAAACTAAATATTGAAAACAGCTCACATCATTTCGGTTCAATAGCAGTTCTTTATTTTCCAAATATAATATTGTTATAGCCTGTGCCCATTAAAAATTGGCAAAAAAGGCTATAATGAATTTGTGTGAATGTATGTAACAGGCAGAAGGAGGCATCTCCGACCCTATAAAGTATATATATTCTTCATCAGTATCAATAGCCGAGTCGATTGACACCTGTCCGTCTGTCTGTCCGTCCGTCCGTCCGTCCGTCTGTATGAACGCGTGGATCTCAGCAACTATAAGAGCTAGAGACTTCAAATTTGGAATGTAGGTTCCTGAATACCATACGTAGATCAAGTTTATTTTCAATTTTCGATATGAAGTCCCGTTGGTTTTAAAATTAGAAAAATCACCATAACATAAGCAATGTTAAAGCTAGAGACTTGAGATTTGGCACACATGATAAAAAGCTTGAGCTTAATGTGTCCTGAAAATTTCATCGCGATGCCACGCCCCCTTCGCCCATAACTCGAAAAAGCTGATAACACGAACAGTTTAATAGCTAGAGACTTGAGATTTGGCACACATGGCAAGTATCCTACTCTCAATGTGTGCTACAAATTTCAGTACGATCGGATATTGAACTCAAAAGTTATTCAAGAATCAAATTTATGCAGATGCGTCGCAGCGCAGTAGCAGCGCAGTCGCTGCGCCGCCCGAAGATATAATGAACGAAAAGACGCGTTTGTTCATGTATGTTTGATATGCCTTTCGTCTGCTGTGGCGCCAAACATAAACAATCAATAGCCGCTATCCAATGTTGCCAAAATTTCGCAAGCTACCTACACTCGATACCAGCAAAATCGACTTCAAGCGATATATTTAAATCCATTTATAATGAAAATACTTTTCTTTGAAGACCTGCACAGGCTATCCTACTGTCGCGCCCGCTCGACTGATCGGCTTGTTAGCTCATGAATTTTGTTAATTATTATTGTTAATGGAAAAACTGTTGTATAAATTCTTACTTTAATATCTATAGCATAGATTCAATATTAATAATCATATATTAAATAATAATTGTAATAATAGATTAAAGAATAATCGATATAATAATTATTATAATAATAACCTAAGGTCAACAAAAATTAGAGAATTCTTTTGTATGTAAGTTTCTGAAGCAAAGCTTTAAATGATTAGTTGATTAATTAATTCGCAGATATTTAGAAAGCGATTATTACACTGTGTAGTCTATACAATGAGCTAATAATTAGTTCTGAAAACACACACTATATAAAGTAAAGCGATATTTTAAACATTTTTTATTCATTTGACCCATTAATTAAAGAAGACTAAAGAGAGATGATATTGTGATATATTATTTTAAGGCATTTTGTTTTTTTTTTTATTGCTCTAAAAACTCAGCTAGGTAAATTTAATCAAATAAATTCTTGCATTATCCTTTAAATTTCGTATAAATATTTCGTGAAGTAGTCAATTTATTCATAGTGTTGCAATGTAATTAATTTACAAAACTTTTGTCAAGCGTTAACAGCATTCACACACCACACTACACACACACACACACACACACACACACAGAGCCCTCAGGTGTGTAAACATGTCTTTAGCAAACAGATTGCACAATTTGACAATGTGATGACCTGAGGACATGTGGGAGACAGAGTCCTTCATCTAGAACATAGCACATGCTACGTGACAGTGACAAACACGAGAAAACAGGACACGGTCAACAGAGATGACAACAGAGTCCAATAAATCAGATTATTGTCTAATTAATGAGCGTTCATTTCAGCGTTTGCCGTTGGATGCTCCACTTGTAATTAAATTTCAACTCTGCGACTCTGTGAGGCTTAAATAAAATGCGCTTCTTACCTTGCATCGATCGAAGTACATACACTCATACACACTCAAACACACACACACACACACACACTCACCCACACACACACAGCACATGCTTGACTGAACTGTACAAGTTTCTTGTCTAACTTTGTTATATTTTTAATCAAAACTCATTTCGCTTGATTGACTTTTAACACTAACAATTCCTCACACACACACACACACACACACACACATACACACACACTTATACATCGACAGTCTGTGACAATTTGGTTAATGCATTGCAGCATAAGTCTAAAATAAAAAAAAGAAACAACATGCAAGTCACTGTCAACGTGACGTATGCTTAATTTATATTTGACTCTCTGTCAGTTAGTTGGAATATTAAAGGCAATTTACAAAACTAGGCCCAAAATAAAAGAACAAGCTAACAAAAATACGCTAGCTTAAACTAGCGTTTTTGGTATATGTAAATGTGTAAATACGAAATAAATTGTATATATTATCAAAAGGGTTTGAAAAATCTCCAATATGTCATTTTTATCAGTCTGAAATGAGAAACGTAAACATTCTAGACCAGATAATAACATTTACATTAACTACCTTATTATTGATTATATAAGTCAAATTTGATAGTCTCATAGGTCGTAGTGTTATAAATACATAGATATATCTATATATATATATAACTCTTTGTCCAGACTGATTCACTGAGACATAACGTCTAGGCCAAACGGGTTAAGATATCGAGCTGAAATTTTCACACAACATAGCTCAGATATAAATATCGTGCAATAAGGCCGCGTTTTTCGATATTTCGACTGGAAGCGGTTAAAGATCAAAGGTCAAAATTGCTTAGTATGAAAAAATTGTGTGTTCTTTGAGCTACCAAACTCACAGATTATCTATATCTTACTCATTGTTACATTCTGAGAAAATTTGGTCAAGATCGGATGACTACATCATATAGCTGACATTGGAACAATCGCTTGGAAATTAAACTTTTGTATGAAGAGCTTTGTTGTTGTTTTTTGAGCTATCTCAATCCATCTCACATATTATAAAATCTCAGCAGTCGTGGATGTTGATTAAACATTTTCTGTGACTTTTACATACATTTTCATCATAATACTTAATAAAATTCGTTAGTGGTTGTAGAGAATAAAAAACACTTCACATCGGAGCATTTTTTTAATTGTTAGGGGAGTTGAAACTCTCAAAAGTTATTTTACATAAAGCTATTATGCCCTCTTAATTATTTTTAGACTCTTTACTTTAAGGAAGTATAAGGGTCTATTAAGTAAATGTGCGTAACAGTTCTAAGGAAGTCTGGCAGACCCCATAATAAATATATATTCTTGATCATCTTCAACAGACGACTCATGTCTGTCTGTCTGCTCGTCCGTCTGTCTGTCCGTCCGTCTGTCCGTCTGTCTGTATGAGAGCCTAGAGCTCAGAGACTATACGAGCTGGAGACACCAAATTTGGTATGTTGGTCCGTCTATGGGCTAAGCACAACCAGTTTATGTTTAACTTTTCCCACGCCTCCCTTCGCCTATACTATCGCTCCTGCCCCGACTATCGCTCCCGCTCCTACTATCGCACCAGCCCGACTCTTGTGCGTGTTAGTGACTACAGTAAATGAAACGATAGACTCATGGAAGTTGTTTGCTTTTTTTTTGCAGAGTTATAGAGTCTGAAAGTGTAGGAAAACTTTATGCTAGACATTTGTATATTTATTATATATTTTTATACCCTGTGCCCATTAAAAGTGGGTATAATGAATTTGTGTGAATGTATGTAACAGGCAGAAGGAAGCATCTCCGACCCTATAATGTATATATATTCTTGATCAGTATCAATAGCCGAGTCGATTGACAGCTGTCCGTCTGTCTGTCCGTCTGTCCGTCCGTCCGTCTGTCTGTCCGTCTGTATGAACGCCTGGATTTTAGCAACTATAAGAGCTAGAGACTTCAAATTTGGATTGTAGGTTCCTGAATACCATTCGCAGATCAGGTTTATTTTCAATTTTCGATATCAAGCTCCGTTTGTTTTAAAATTAGAAAAATCGACATAAAATAAGCAATGTTAAAGCTAGAGACTTGAGATTTGGCACACAAGATAAGAAACATGCGCTTAATATCCATAGAAAATTTTCGCGATGCCACGCCCCCTTCGCCAACAATTGGAAAATGCTTTTAGCAAGAGCAGCTTTATAGCTAGTTTTATAATAGAATAGTTTATATACTAAAATGAATATTGTTCGTCACAAAATTTGATATCAATAATTTTGGGGCTTGAATAAGCTTTCGGCACTAGACTAGTATTATATATATTTAAATCCTATTAGAATGAAAATATTTATATTTGATGACCCGCAGGGTATCCTAACGTCGCGCACGCTCGACTGATCGGCTTGTTTTAAGTAAAGGGTTTAATAAAACTGACTATCTTTGACTTACGAGGCATAACTGAATTATCACACACACACGAATGCATAGCACACTCACACACACACACACACTGTTGTTATAGTACATTCCTTCTTTTCAACTATTACAGTACTGGCAACAATAACAAGGACTCGCTGAGCAGAAGCAGCAACATCGTTGAAGATGTTACCACAACCGGAGGATAATCTACGCTCGCTTCTAAAGCATTTATATGCCGAGTGCGTACATCGCTATCAGAATGTCACGTCAACAGGCCAGGCAACAGGTTAGTCAATCTGCTCCTCCCCTCTTCCAACCGACTGATAGACAGATTCAACATATTCTTTCATATACCACACATATATAGAGTCTGATGAGGAGGTGCTGCTGGTGCAGGACTATACGACACATTTCTTGGAACAGGCCATACTCAATGAGGGCAACATTGATATGCAGGATGTCGATGAGCAGTCGGCCAGTGACAATGAGCTTTATGCTACGGTTCTAACCGCAACAATGGCAACAAATCAGCATTCAATTCCATACAAAAGCAACAACAGCAACAACAGCAACACCAACAATAGCGAAACAGAACGCCTCTATTGTCCTTTGAATTTTGATGGATATCTGTGCTGGCCACGCACACCAGCTGGCACCGTATTGAGTCAATATTGCCCTGACTTTGTTGAGGGTTTCAATACCAAATTGTTGGCCCATAAAACGTGAGTTCAATAACAAATCGTAGGAACCAAAACATTAGTTAAATATGTATTCTAACAAATTCAAATTTTTAACCTTAAAAAAAGAATACTACTATATAATTGAACTATATAATGGAATGCCTTGGCCAAATTTTAGCAATATATTTCGTTTAATCCCAATGTGAATCCCCTCTAATCCAAATCCTTGTCCAAAAATTCCGTCTAGATGCTTGGAAAATGGTTCATGGTATCGACATCCGGAAACCAATTTAATCTGGTCAAACTACACCAAATGTGTGGACTACGAGGACTATGAGGTGAGTGGACATTGAAATTGATGTGATGAGATCGATTGAATTGAAAGATGTGAAAATGTGTGCTCGAATCATTTGCAGTTTCGTCATTTCGTCAATGAGTTGTATGTAAAGGGATATGCATTATCTTTGATGGCATTATTGATATCGATATTAATATTCTTGGGCTTTAAGTACGTACGAGCTATGCAATTAGCCCGAGTTGTGTATGATGATGCTGATGCTCTATCCAACAGATCCTTGCGCTGCACTCGCATCAGGATACATGTGCATCTGTTTGCCTCACTCGCTTTCACCTGCATCGCCTGGATACTGTGGTATCGTCTGGTTGTCGAGCATTACGAGCGTATAGCTGAGAATCGAGTAAGTGATAGAAATAAAGAAATAAACAAACCGAACAAGTCGGGACACCGACCGTAAAATACCCAGTGGTAATACAGCAAATACATTCATTTTGAATTACAAGTACAATACTAACTTGTTCTCAACTGTTAAAACTCCGTAACTGAGTGCAAAAATATAGTAAAACAACAGTCGAAAAGGCTATAGTGGAAGTCCACTATGAAAGACCCTTTAATTCTTCTTCAAAAAGGAATTAATAGTATAAACCTAAATATATTTAAAAATAATAAATGATTTTTGATATATTTAAAAATAAAAATGGTAGGTTTCGAACTCCAGAAGTACACCGCGAGAGTTCGAAACTCTAACTCTTACCATTGCGCCAATGCCGCCATAGTCGATCTGGAAAATTACCAGTTTCCTTGCCTCAAGTTGCTGCCTCCAAGCTTTGTATATTCCAAAATTTATTTACTTCATATCTCCGGTGTTTATCGTCCTATTGCCATGAAATTTTTAGTACACATTAAAATTAAGCTAAACTTTTTAGACCCTTTACTTTAAAAAAGTAAAACGGGTCTATTAAGTTTGTCAAAAAAAAAATGTGCGTAACAGGTCGAAGGAAGTCCGGCAGACCCCATAAAGTATATATATTCTTGATCAGCATCACCAGCCGAGTCGATATAGCCATGTCCGTCTGTCCGTCTGTCCGTCCGTCCGTCTGTCCGTCTGTCTGTATGAACACCTAGATCTCAGAGACTATAAGAGCTAGAGGCACCAAATTTGGTATGGTGGTTCGTCTATGGGCTAAGCAGATCAAGTTTATCTTAAAATTTTGACACGCCCCCTTCCGCCTCCGTAAATCGAGAACAATATTTTTGAAATCCCATAAAACGAAACTTATCAAAGATAGAGTCCTGAATTTTGGCACACAGAACGGGTATCAACGTCCTAACGTATCCTAAAAATTTAATCGCAATCGGATAATAATCTCGCAAGTTATTCAAAAAAAAATTAAAATCCCATATAATGGTCAAATTTAAAACTGGAGACTTGAATTTTGACACACAGGACAAGCATCGGGGTCCTAATGTATCCTAAAAATTTCATCACGATCGGACAATAAACTCGGGAGTTATCCAAAACTCAATATTACTCAGTGTCGGAAGGAAGAAGAAGAGCATATTGACGTTACAAAGCGTTATGGGAATCTATTAGTGTTACTCTTATTTCCATTTAGAAGAATAAGTAAAGGGTCTCTCATAGTCGACCTCGACTGTAGCCTTTTCGACTGGTTCTATTCCGAATTTGGAAATTGTATATTTTAAATTACTTATGTTATTCGAATTTTACCGAATTTTTGAGGCGGAATGGGGCGTGACCAAATTCTAAAACAAATTTGACCTTTGTCGAGGCCTCTGGAGTATTGTCACCAAATTTGGTTGCTCTAGCTCTTATAGTCTTTGAGATCTAGGTGTTTATACAGCAGGACAGACGGACGGACAGACGAACGTAGCTATATCGACTTGGCTGTTGATGCTGAACAAAAATATCAAAAGAACCGTTTAAGAATATCTAGCAAGTGCTGTGAAAAATCATTTCGAACTGGATTACCAAAGTTATATAAAAAGTTTTCGTACACAATCCTAATCAATTTTGAATTATACTTGACTCAATATAATTTTGTGTACTTGCTTTAAGATTTCTTACACTTAATTTAAGTGATTTGTACTTGTGTCATGTCTGGATTTTAAGAATGTCAAATACTAAGTGTTGAGGTCATTTGCACTTAATTTTAGCAGCGCTTTTTACACTCTATGAAGTATGAATAAAATTAAAATTGAATAATACAAAGTCATAGCATTAAACTAATAATTTTGTTGTAAGTATATTCTTTTAGCACAATGAAAAAAGATAATTAAATTAATTTTTAAATAGTTACATAAGTTTATTTTCCACTTTTAATAATTCCCGCTTATTCCGCTTCCACCCTTTTGCAGCCCTGGTGCATTGGTCTACATTTAATCGTACATTATTTTATGCTGGTCAACTATTTCTGGATGTTCTGCGAGGGTTTGCATCTACACTTGGTCCTGGTTGTGGTATGTACATATGTAGTATACACAGCTCATATGTGAATGAGTTTCCTCCTCCATCTCCATCATTGACATGCAAATCGGAGTAATTGCTGTGCAAGTTTGCATACTTTATGAAACAACTGCTGTGAATATCTAATGTGATTTACTTGCAACGAGGTTGCAGTTGCAACTGTGTTGTCTTGCCTCAATTTATGTGAAAGCATTGCTTCAACTATTGCAAGTGTTTTTTCTTTTCATACCCTTGCAGTGGGTATTAAAACTATATCAGGAAATGTGTAACGCATTAATATTAATAAACTTATTCATATCCATTCGCCTGGCTGTCTGGTCTCTCGGCTGGTCTGTTAAGATGACTACTACTAGCTGCCAAAATTGTTGTATAAAAACATTTTCGTTTTTTAACATATTTACACTAAATAAAATTAAAACTGTTTTATGAAGTTAAAAAAGCTCAGGACACACGACCATCATGTAACCGACACTTTTTCACCGTCAGTGAATTTGTCATTCTCATTATTCGCATCGGTTGCCAAACAAAAATCACCATCGAATTTTGTTCTCATAGATTCTGGTCATACTCTGAACAATTTCACCTTTCACCGACACTTCTTACTAAAAATCAAGCCGATCAATCGAGCGTGCACGACAGTAGGAAACCCTGTGCAGGTCTTCAAAGAAAAGTATTTTCATTATAATGGGATTTAAATATATCGCTTGAAGTCGATTTTGGTAGGTAGCTTGCGATAGTCTGGCAACACTGGACTGCAGCTGTTGATTGTTTATGTTAAGCGTAGTTGCTGAGATCTACGCGTTCATACAGACGTACGGACAGACGGACGGACGGACAGACGGGTGGACGGGCGGACGGACAGACGGACGGACAGACGGACAGACGGACGGACAGATGGACGGACAGATGGACGGACGGACGGACAGACAGACAGATGGACGGACGGACGGACGGACGGACGGACAGACAGATGGACAGTCGGACGGACGGACGGACAGATGGACAGTCGGACAGACAGACGGACAGACAGACGGACAGACAGACGGACAGACAGACGGACAGACAGACGGACAGACAGACGGACAGACAGACGGACAGGTGTCAATCGACTCGGTTATTGATACTGATCAAGAATATAAATACTTTATAGGATCGGAGATGCTTCCTTCTGCCTGTTACATACATTCACACAAATGCATTATTGCCCATTTTTTAATGGGTACAGGGTATAAAAAAGAAAAATGCAAAATATATTTGTGAAAATCTACAGTAGTCTGAAGCCAGGGTATCATCTCTTCGGCGAGCCGAGATACAATAAATTTCATCGTTTCTCATGAAATAGAAATTTAAAATGCCAAATGTTGCTTGGCCATCATTTCTCCTTATCATCCAATGTCTCTATGTGTGTGTGTGTGTGTGTTTGTGTTTTTTTCTTCTTTTTTTTTTGATTTTCTTATTGCAGGTCTTTGTCAAGGATACGGTTGTGATGCGCTGGTTTAAGCTAATCAGTTGGCTATCTCCCCTGCTCTTTGTAATACCCTACGGCATAGCACGACACTTTAGTGCCAACGATAATCAACAGTAAGAAGTTATAATTATAATTGATATACATATAATTATAATTAATAAAAATTAGATTTATTTGGCCTGCTCTAACCCATTTATTTACTTACTTACTTAGTTCTGTTTATTGTCCTACAATCTCAAATTAACACCTTGACTTTTAAATACTTAACTCAAGTCGTTCCAAGACTTTGAGTTATTTGTATAAAAGACAAAGAAAGTAGTACACAAAGAAACATACAACTTTAGCTGAAATTCCTTAGGCAGTAGAGAATTCAGACTTTAGACACATCCAATCCACGTACAACTTATAATTTCCTTCTCCACACTTACAGCTGCTGGATAAATGACAGTCTCTATCTATGGATCTTCTCGGTGCCCATTACACTCTCACTTCTGGCAAGTTTCAGTAAGTCAAATATATCAAAATGATAACTCCAACCTTTCAATTATCAATTTTTATTTCTGCAGTCTTTTTGATCAATGTGCTAAGGGTAATTGTACGCAAGTTGCATCCACAATCGGCACAACCGGCTCCCTTGGCCATACGTAAGGCAGTGCGTGCCACGATTATATTGGTGCCACTTTTTGGCTTGCAACACTTTCTATTGCCATATCGACCCGATGCTGGCACCCAATTGGATCGTTTCTATCAGTTACTCTCCGTCGTGCTTGTCAGTCTACAGGGTATTGTCGTGTCGTTTCTATTCTGCTTTGCCAATCATGATGTTACCTTTGCCGTACGCACCCTGTTGAACAAATGGATGCCCAGTTTGGTGGCACCACCGCCGGCCGGGAGTAATACTGGACAGGTGGCCACAACCACGCCCAGTCGCGAGCTGGGCGTCTAAGCGAAGTCGCAACAAGATTCAGGCAATTGATATGACCCAGTTACGCTTGTGATTCCATTGAGAACAGAAGAAATCAGTAAGAAATATACATTAATGGAGAAATGTAAAGTGTGGCGAAGATACTTGCTTAAAAATACAGCAAGAATATCATATATATATAGAGCATTATTTGGATCCTTGAGCCCAAATAGAAATGTTGCATGGCATACAGTAATTAATACAATGAGAGTCATATAAGGAAATGAACACCGTAAATAATTCTCTAAAAAAACAACAAAGAATTCTAAAGAAAAAAAAACTATAAGAAACACACTAATGTTCCCAATAAGTCGCCCAATTATTAGCTAAGAACTCAAAGAAAATATCGTAGTCCTATGAATGAAAATGCAGTACAAACCTTTCAAGAAACTCTGCAATAAGAAACAATACAGTAAAATCCTTAAAAGGATCACATAGAACGTTTTAGTAATGAACTTCAGTCTTTATACTATAACCATTAAAGAAAGGTAGAAAACTACCATAAAAGAGTCCAGTAATGAGTCCAATAAACAACTCATTACAAAATGCAGTAAGAATTATTAGGATAATCATAAAAATGGGGAATAACATAAAAAAAAACCATATATATAAAAAAGAAAACACAGTAACGAATCCAAAAACAAAACTCACAAAAGAATGAAGTACAAAAGTCAATAAAGAATTCAAGAAACCCACTGAAAATGAAATAGTAAATTCAGATGGATTCCTGTAAGAAATGCCGTATGAAACCTAAAAAAAAGAATGGAATACACAATTTACAAATACAATACAGAACTCAGCTCAGCACTTGACCCACTGAAGAACAAAAAATGGAAAGATTTTTCATATTTAAGATGACATATCAACTTGTCGAAAAGAACCCAAAGATTGTTATTGTTTTTAATCAATGTCTACAATATTGTTAACAAGGCAATTACTATTTAGCTGAAAACTGTAAACGTGGTTATTCCAATAGATTATCTAGTTTCAACATAGCTATAATGGTTTTTTTTTCTTAGTAGTGTAGTTATTGACTTTTAAAGTCTTTGCCAGGGCACTGGATACTTAAATATATTCGGAAGGAAATTTGCTTCCGAGCTTCAACCGCATACGTACTCCATGTACCTAAATGACAAATGTTTGTGCTAACATCATATAATAAAAATATATATAAAAATATCTATAAACAATTACAAATATATATATATATTCTTACATATAAATCAGAAAGTTAAATAAACATGCATATATATACACTCCAGTTCATTTGCATACATAGCAATCAGTTGAAAGATGCCCAAAAAAGTATGCTATCGAAATATGTGTATGTTGCAAATGAATTAAGAGTTTTGCAAATGGTTCCAAATATATATTGATAGTATCTATATATATTATTATATTTACCCGATCAACAGAATATATATATATATATATATATATATATATGTATGTATATATATATATATATATATATATATATATATATATGCGACAAATAAGAAATAAATAAATTGTGTTATCCAACAAAATGTGTATCATTGTTTTACTTCTCCAGTCTGAAGTTTTGTGTAAAGCGTAAAAGCTATTGTCTCTGGAGTAAAGGGAAATTAAGTAACTAGTAATAGAAAGCGAGGGAAAGACTAAGAAAAAGGGAATCGCGAAAGGTCAGGGCAAGAAATGAGACAGAGATAGAAAAAAGAGATGATAAATCAAAGAAGATTGAAGATAGATATAGAGATGAATAGAAACTAGTCGGAAAGGCTACAGTGGAAGTCGACTATGAAAGACCCTTTACTTATTCTTCAAAATGGAAATAATAGTATAAACCTAAATGTATTTGTAAATAATAAGTAAAGAATAATAACCTGGTAGGTTTCGAACTCCAGAAGCACACCGCGAGAGTTCGAAACTCTAACCATTGCGCCAATGCAGACATAGTCGATTATCTGTCAAATTACCAATTTCCTTGCCTCAAGTTGCTGCCTGCAACCTTTATATATTCGAAAATTTATTTGCTTCAAATCTGCGGTGTTTATTGTCTGAATACGATCAATTTTCACTACGCATCGCAATTAGGCTAAACGATTTATATGCCGAACTTGGAGCTTGTATCTTTTAAATTACTCGTGCTATTCGGGTTTTTTCCGATTTTGGAGGCGGAAGGCGGCGTGGCCAAATTCTAAAACAAATTTGACCTTTGTCGAGGCCTCTGGAGTATTGTCACCAAATTTGGTTACTCTAGCTCTTATAGTCTCTGAGATCTAGGTGTTCATATAGCAGGACAGACGGACGGACGGACAGACAGGCATGGCTATATCGACTCGGCTGCTGTTGCAGATCAAGAATATATATACTTAATCAGGTCTGCCAGTCTTCCTTAAACCTATTACGCACATTGTTTTTTGACAATCTTTAGAGACCCTTATACTTTTTTAAAGTAAAGCGGCTACAAATAGAACATTTTACAAAATACAAAGAGGAGATACAGAAACAGATTCATAGACAATAGAAAGGGGTTGGGGCCAAAATTATGATTATAAAACAGTGTGAGAAGAAAAAAAAAAAAGAGTTAAATTTAAAATCAAATAGAGACTGTAATGAAAACGAAGGAAAACACAGATGGATACCTTAAGAAGCAGATGAAATAAATAAAGTAGGAAATAGGTAAAGAATGACAGCTTCAGAGGTCAATAGAGATAGATAATGAATTTAAAGAGAATTTATTGAAATATAGTTAAGTAAAGCAGATAAAACAAGGAACAATTAACAATATAGGGATAATGAAAGACAGATAGAAATGATATTATGGAAACCTACACTTAAGCAGCTTAACGTCATCGCATTCCCAATTCCCAACTCAATCGAACAAATAAAACAAATTTGAGCATAATTTGCATTTCATTTTATTTCACGTTGTTTTTTTTGTTTTTAGTTTTTTTGGTTTTGTGTTTGATTTGTTTTTTTTTATTTTATTATTCTGTTATTTTTATACCATTGCTTGCCGGCTTTTTGTATTTGTTTTTTGGTTTTTTATTATTTATGAAAGAGCAAAAGAGTGTAGAACAAAACTAATACAAATACAAATACAATAATAATTGTATAATTTTAATTATAATTGTAATTAATAATAATACATCCATTCATATCAATTATAAATATGTACGAGTATAGTTTAAATTCTTGTAATAAGTTATAATATAATATAATATATGCATATAAATGTGTAAATCTTGTAGTTAATCATCTACTACGGATCTTCTCTTAATTCGATCTCTCATATCCTCATACCATATCGTTTCTCGGTTTTTCTTTTTCTCCCAAAAATTCTGCTATGTTTCTTATCTTTTATATGTTTTTTTTCAGTTAAGTTTTTGTTTTATTTTGTGCTTGCCCCAAATGTTGTTAACCCATCTCTTTAAAGAGCTATATATATATTTATATATATATATGTATATAAATATATATATATATATATATATATATATATATATATATATATATATGTACGATATATGTATATACAATTATGCATATGCGTATAATCCATAGCTAGATGTACGTATGAACAGTTGAGTTAATACCTTAAATACTCGTTACGAGGCCTTCGAATAACTATAGATTCATTTAGCTGCTATTTCTTCGATACTTTTTAAGGGTGGAAAACTGTTGTTGTTGTTGTTGTTGTTGTTATTGTGTTGGGTATTTGACAAAAGCAGAAACACAATTATGGAACAACTTCCAATAGATACATGAATATGAATCATAAGTACAATACAATTTCAATGCTAAGTACAATACAATACAAATACAATATAATTGAATATAATTGAATATAAATATGTTGAAAATTCTTTCTTTTTTTTTCATTTTTCGTTGATAAGCTTTGTTAAATTGATTAAGATGTGGTTAAACTAAGTAATGCAATATAAATATTCAAGTACAAATTCTGAGTGCATATAAAGTATCTCTTTGGTTTTTTTTTTTTCATAATCATAAGTAGCATACATAATCAAATAGACAGTAAACGATTTGGAGTGTATCTATGTATCTGTAGCCTTATCTGTATGTGTTTGTGTGTGTGTGTATCTATGTGTGTGTGTATGTATTTAGGACTTATTACATTTACTCGTCTATTAGCAATTACTTAAAGCTAGAATGTACTCTTTGTATTTGGTATTTAGTTTTATATGTTTTTTTTTTGGGCGCGTTCCGTTGACAAAAAAGCGGCTACGTATATTTCGTGATTCTTTTTCTCTTTTATTCACGAATTTTCATCAAAATTATTGCTCGTTCTTTATCGTAATTACTTGATATATGGTTTTTTTTTATTATTTACTCAATGCTAAGTACATTTATTTAAAAATTTATGTTTTAATCACTGCTTAAAGGTTATGTCGAGCCAGCGGCTAGCGCCTGCCTATGCGATTCTCATGGCAAGCACTTGATCGCTTCGGCTCGCGGTTAGCATACCTTTAGGCTGCTTTTTTAACATACAGATACATGCATTCATTCAAATATAAGTATATATACCGTGTTAATCGCCCATCATTGGCATCTTTTTGGCTTGCTCTCTCTCTCGATTCGTATTCGTCTAAGTGCTTATTATTAACTAAATTGAGTTATCCTTCAATATCGATATATTAGATTGCATTGCTGCGTTAAATCAAAGCTATCGAAATTCGAGTTTAAATTTGATTTTCATTTTGTTTTCTTTATCTGTTTGTTTTTAAATCCTTGATTGTAGTGGGTGTGTGTGTGTGTGTAAGTGAGTGTATGACTGTATGTGTGCACATTGTAAAAATTTTGGAAGTTTTCATTTTCTTACTGTGCGTTTCTCACGCTGTTCTACAGTTTGTCCGGCCAAATGGGTAACCATATATTTCTATATAATTATTTAGACATATATATACATGCGTATATTCGAGTATAGTATACTATACACATAAATACACACATCTATTTATATGCATTTACATGTACATATATATATATATATATATGTGTATATTTTGTGAAATAATTGTAAATGCATTTCATGCTTAGTTTATGATTTTCATTGTTATTTCGTTCACACATTTTCAGTTGGGTTCAGTTATTTGCTTCTTCATCTTCATCTTCTACTTCTGCTTTATCTTCTCTTTCCTTCTCTTTCGATATTTCTCTGTTTCTTTCTCCATTTTATTTTTGTATTTTGCCAGTGTGTTTGAATGTGTGTCTGGTTTTCTCTATAGCTTTGTCAGCATCATCTTTACTACTTATTTCTTCCACTTCCTTGTCATCTATGTACTAATTATTCTTTAGCTTTATTTTAGGTAATTTTATAGCATACACTTTATGCGTGCACACTCTGAATTCTGTGATCGAGTCGCTGAGTTACGAATTTGTACAGCGTAGCATTCTCTCTAGGCATAGGGTTCTCCAGAAGTAATTGTTTCCCATGCTGGAGAAATACTTCAATTCTCCACGCTTTGTTTTTTTTTGAGAAAACTTTGAAAATATGTCGAAGAAATGTTGAAACACACTTCAACTTAAGTTATAGTTACTTTCAACACTATTTTATGGAAATAACAAATGCTTTTTAAAAGACTAAAAGTATTTCATGCTAAAATCTATTATGATACAATTACGCTTTACCAGCAACTGAAGATTTTGGAAGTAATTGTTTCTCATTCCATGAAAAATACTTCAATTCTCCACGCTTTGTTTCTTTTTGAGAAAACTTTGAAAATATGTCGAAGAAATGTTGAAACACACTTCAACTTAAGTTATAGTTACTTTCAACAATACTTTATGGAAATAACAAATGCTTTTTAAAAGACTCTAAGAGTATTTCAATCTAAAATCTATTATGAAACAATTACGCTTTAGCAACGACTGAAGATTTTAGATCATTTCGGAAACTCTTGAGATTTGCATTCTATTTTGTAAAATGTATTAAATTGATTAGCTAAATAAATTGTTGAAAAATGCTAAAATACTTTATTTTGAAGAAATGCATATTGAAGTGCTAACAGGGAATTAATTTCTTCATATTCTTTCCTATGGTTTGCATTGTTTTTTTTCGTTTTTGTGCACAGCAAACTCAAGTCACATATTAATATTGCTTTCTTGAATAATGACACACAACTCTGAGGTGATGTGATAGTTATTTCTATTTTAATAATGTATTTGATTTATTTATTTTGTATGTGATTTAAGTCCATTAAATTCAGTTTATGTTTATTTTCCTTAGTTGAATGTAATTAATATGTAATTTAATGTATTTTCTTTTTTATCATTATTGAGTAAGTATTATTATTTATATAGAGTCCACACTGGCAAGCTGAACTGTCGAACTAATGAGCTATACATAGTAGTACATAAGAAAGAATGAAAGATTCGATAGATGAGAAAATGATTCGTGTTTGCAATTTGTAGATTCTTCTGAGACTAATAGTAGTACATCCATAATTTGATATTTTTATTTGTACGAGTACACACACATGTATACATTGAAGTGAGTATGGTTTTTTTATGTTATCGAAATGTATCGACTATCGAGTATTTAAGTGTATATGCCCATTAATTGTATTCCGATTTGACGATCTTTTACGGGCACATTTGGCGAACGTTCTTGGGTATCAGTTTTGTTGATTTGTTTAACACTTTTCTGTGGTATTTCTGTTTTTTTTTTTTTTTTTGTCAGCTTCCGTGTTGCGTTTATTCCAATCTTTTGGTATTTTTTAAATGTATTTCACATTTTTTTTTTTACTCATGTTTTAAACGCTGCTTCATGCATTTGCTTAGTTTTTTTTTATAATTTTCTTGTGACATGTATTGTATATATATATATATGTATATATACTTATTATTCAATATATTCATAAATTTTACTATAAATCTTTGTTTAAAAAATTTTACATCCTTCATATGTATATATATAAATATTTTATATATATATTTCATATATATATATATATATATATATATATATATATATTTAAAATTTGGTGTTTTCATTTTGCGCATGCAACTTCCCACAACATTTGCCTTGCTTGAGTTTTAACTATCTTAAGAATTTCTTTTCTTCCTCCCCAACTTCTCATCTCATCATCATCATCATCATCATCAACTTCCTCCTCCTCTTCGTAGTGCCCACTTGCCATGTAGATGTGGCCGTATTTTAAGCACTAATTTTTAGAGAAAAAAATGAGTCTCGTTTTTAAAAATGTTTATTAGTTTTGTTATTATTATTAAGTATTTTTTGTTGCTAATTCCACTGACACACACATTGATTGCTGTTTAGCGCTACTGAGTATATTTGGGGACCAAAAGAACGAAAGGTATGAAATGGTTCGTAGCTAATAGGCTCACTTCTTATAAGTATGTATAAATGTCTATTTATAGTATTTAGTATATAGTATTTATTTGGTATATTTTTGCTGTTGCTGTTGCTGTTGCAGTTGCTGTTGTTGCTGTTGTTGTTGGTACCTATCTTGTATCTATTCGAAAACCAGTTTAAAACTTATCCCATTACATTTGTAGATCATATTGAAACTAAGCTGAACGTTTGCGAGTTCAATTAAAGTAATTTTTTTGTTTGTTTGTTTAAAATGCGAGTGCTGTTGTTGTTCTTCTTCTGCTTCTGTTTCGGTTTCTGTTTCGGTTTCTTCTACTAAGTATTATCTTTTGTTTTGTTTTTTTTTTCTATATGTAGGCCAAGCAAATTTCGAACTGCATTCTGACTTTGCCTTGCACTACAGTGCAGGCACTGTTGCCACATTTCAGTTACCCATTTGTAGCTGTTTAAAAGTTTAAAATAAAAAAAAAATATTGCTATTGCTGGTACAGCAAGTCGTCGTCGTTGCGACGTTGCCAATTTTCATTGTGCGATTGCCACATTTCACACAACAATTGCGCTGTTGCCAGTGTTCACCTGGCATGGCAACGTTGCCAATTTGCACTTGCCACTTTTTTAGATTATTTTCTTTGTATGTGCGTGTATGGCAAAAAAAAAGAAAAAAGAAAACAAATTGTTGTGTTTTGTTTTTGGTTTTGGGTTTGTTTTTTTTTTCTTCTCAATTCGCATAGTTTTTGTTTTACTTGAATAAGTCACACATTTATTTAATAATAAATATATATGTATATATATTTATATACGTTTTTGTATTTCGTAATTTGTTTTTTATTTATTTTATTTTTTTTTTGTATTTTCTCGTTTTTGGTTTGGTTGATGTTTTTGCATTTTTTTGGTTTTTATTCATAAGTTATAATTATAAAAATGGAATAATAAGTAGGCATAATAATATAATGTAATATAATATAATAAGTTTTTCTTGGTTTCTTTACGTTTCCGTTTGCACATACAATATTGAATATACTTTGGTATTTTTTTGTTATTTTCTTCATTTAGTTTTTAAGTTAGACGACGACGAAAAAATTGAAAGTAAAATGTTTACATATAGATAATAATAATGGTTATAAGTATGATGTATGATGTATGATGTATGATGTAGTACGTATGATGTATGATGTATCTTTGTTTATTTTGCGTTTGTTGCGTTTCATTTATTGAACGCGGCTTTTATTTGTCCAAATCAATGCGAATCGAATCGAATCTACATAATTCAATAGAAGCATATTTCAAGTGAATGCAATTCATATAATTAATATAAGTATTTGGTAATTAAGTTAATTAAGTTAAGTGCATAACGAACACAAATACAATATAGCAATTATAGTAGCACATTCGGTGATCCATTTTCGGATGCACTTCTGGCCAAATCTGAATAAATAGTATTTAATTATTAGGTATATTTTTTTTCTTTTTATTTTGGTATTATACTTGCTTAGTTAAATGAATAAACATTAAATAATTTAGTTACGTAAGATTAATATTCAATTTAATTTAATTTAAATTTAATTTAAAAAAAAATTAAGTTTTTTTTTTCGTTTTGTTTTTCATATTTTTATTTAAGTATTTCTTTTTTTTTAATGTGTCTCTTCAATTGTTTTTCTTTTTTGTCTATCGCTCAATTCAATTTATAGACATTTGTCTGTTGTTTTTCTTGTGGTTGTTTTTGTTGTTATTGCCTCTTTTAAGCTTTGTTTTTTTTTTAGTTTTAGTTTTTCAAGTGGTATTTGTATGTGTTTAGAAGTAGTAGATGTAAATAAAGTTTATGTAGTGCTGTTCCACGAGAAAACAAAAATGTAGAAAAGAAATATAAATTTTTGCTAAGATCTCATTGAGTCACGGAATCAATCAATGAGTCAATCAATCAATCAATCAATCAATCAATCATAAATCAATATTGTTAATATTTATGTTTTTTTTCTTTCATTCTCTTCTTCTTCTTCTTATTGTTTTGCATTATAATAATTTCGACTACAACTTGCTGTCAAATGCCAAATATACAAAATGTGCTTCATAGTTATTTTTTCTCTCATTATCATTGACATTAGCATTATCATTATAATATTTGATTTAATTTTATTATTTTCTTCATTTTTTCTTTTTTTTTTTTTTGCTTCTTCGAGTTTAAGGAGAAAAATTAAAAACCTACATTAGATTCATTGGATCGCAGAAACAGAAAAACTCGATCTTAAGTTGTTTTGGTTTTGTTAGTCTTAAAGCTAACCTGCAGCACACGATTGCCGAGGGTATAGCCGTTGAGTGATTGTATGGCTACCACAGCCTCATCATAGTTGGTCATGGTCACAAAGCCGAATCCCTTGCATTTGCTAGTCTGCAGATCCCGTATTACCTTGACCGATTGTACGGCACCAAATGGACCAAATAGCTGCCATAGCACATTTTCCTCGGTCTCCGGTGCCAGATTATAGACGAATATACACCAGCCGGATCCGGTCATTGCATTGCCCGGCAATATTGAATTGGCCAATAGATCTCCAGCCAGTGGTGAGTATCTGTTAGTATCAAATTTTCATTTGATTTGATTTTGTTTTTTGGGAAAAAGAATACAAGATAGATTAGTATTTTCGATATTGATATTGATAGTAGTACGTTAGCTACGTTTCGATTAAGTAAATACTTGAGCTTGTTGTATTCATTGTTCAGATTTTTTTTTTTAATTTTTTTTTTAATTTACATTTAACGTTGTAAAAGTGACGTTCCCTGCATTAATAAAACACTTAGAAAACTAGTATAACGCTATGCTGGTTGTGTGTTTGATTTCATATATTTTGTTGTTTATTTTTGTTTATATATTTTTCATGTATACCCTTGCAGTTGAAATGTTTTGCGATTCCAAAAAAAGAAATAACAAGTTTCTTATAATCAGTTTTTCTTACAAAGTTTCTTATTGATTTTCTTAACCTGGACTTTTTTCTTTATGCAGAACTTAATGTAATAAACTGTTGGTATCATTTATGTTCATCAAAATCTTCTGTGTTTAACTTTTATGTATATTTTTAAATGCAGTCATAATTAAGACTTTTGTATTAGGTTGGGGGATAAAGTAATCCACTATTTTTGTATATTTTGATTTGAAAGCTTCTTGGAAAGTTGGGATTCCCACTTAAAACACAATTTAGTCCGGTTTTATACCCAGTTTCCAACATGGACAACATTTGTGTGAATGTATGTTACAGGCAGAAGGAAACATCTCCGACCCTATAAAGTATATATATTCAGTATCAATAGCCGAGTCGATTGACACCTGTCCGTCTGTCGGTTTGTCTGTCCGTCTGTCCGTCCGTCTGTCTGTTCGTCTGATGAAAGCGTGGATCTCAGCAACTATAAGAGCTAGAGTCTTCAAATTTGGAATGTAGGTTCCTGAATACCATACGCAGATCAAGGCAAACACTCAACTCGAACTTCTATTGTCAACACTAAGGGAGCTTGGATGGGAAGTCTTAATGTATCCACCGTATAGGTCGGATTTAGTAGTACCAAGCGACTATTAGCTTTCTTTATTATTATTATAATTATTATTATTTCTATATTAGTCGAGTTTTTTAACAGCAAGAATCAGACCTTTTTTTTAGAGTGCAATTTTAAAATTATCCTCAAAGTGGCATCAAGTCATTGAGAAAAACGGAACATATTTAAAATAAATTAACTTTGTAAATGGATTTCTTTTTCCCCAAACCTAATATGTATGTTTATGCTATTGGTTATGGTTACTATATGGCTATGGTTATGACTGCCTTCATCCTTATTCTTATTACAAACAATATATTTTTCAATCAAAATATTTCTATTTTGAAATGATCGGACAACTATATACATTTTCAACTATATGCCTTTCATTTGTGAAGACTGCAAGAGTATTTATAACTTCAGCAATGCCATAGTTAACTTTACTTTCTGTTTTTCTGTATTTTAATTGGTTTTTACATGCTTCATAGGTTATGTATCTATGTATGTATGTATGTATATGGAGGCCACCATTACAGTGTGCTGTTTTTGTTTTTTTTGTGGCATTATCTCGAACCCAATTGATTGTACGGTTTGAAAGCACAAGCATGTAATTGTCGCTAAATTCATTCAATAGGAATACACAAACAATAAAAAAAAGATAGTTTATATACTTAGTATAAGTGTGAAATCAAAGCAGAACTATTTTGTTCTTTTTAAAAGAAATATGATACACAGACTTGTAATGAAAAGAAAGTATATATAGTATAGTATAGTCTGATAGATAAGAAATCATAAAGCTTAATACATGCACTGTGACAAAATCGAATTGATCGTTGGTTGGAACACAAAAAGCCGCAGTGTGAGTGGAAGAAAAAGATAGATACAACAAATACTGGAAAAAGATATCTTCAAATATAGTTAAAGACTTTTTTTTTTTTGTTCACGAATTACTTTAAAAATGATATGCGGAGTATATGTAAGTATTATAACAATTACACACACACACACACACACACAAACATTAAATCTAAACATTTATGAATATCTTTTAGTTTCCTATTTTTAAATATTTTCTTTTTTTAAAACAAAAATGGAAAACAGCAATCAATATATGTATGTAATATGTATGTCTGTGGTCTGTGTGTGTGTAAGTGTGTGTGTGTGTGTGTGTGTGTGTGTGTGTGTGTGTGTGTGTGTGTGTGTGTGTGTGTGTGTGTGTGTGTGTGTGTGTGTGTGTGTGTGTATGAGAAATGAATTAGTCGAAAAATTCACCTTTGCAAACCCTTGTTAATCGCTAACATGGGACTTTTTCCAATGCTAAAAATTATGAGAAATTTGTTTTTTTTTTTTTTTCAAAAAAGAAAAAAGAAAACCGAAATATGGCACATAAGAGGTAGGAAATAGAAACAAAGTAATTTTATGTATACATGTTCAAAAATTCATAATAATATAATTGAAAGTAATCGAAATCAAATAAGTATATGTATATAACCATTACAAATCATATTATTTAACGAATTGATGTTTAAGTCTGAGCTTTTTCTTTTCTTTACTTCTTTTTTTTTCATTGAAGTCGAATAATTTTGAACACGAAGACCCCAACTTAAATGAGAAGTAGTAGATAGTGTAAAAGAGAGACAGAGAGAGAGAGAGAGAGATAAACATAGTCGGACGGGTGCTCTTACCCCCCCCACTTAAAGCAACTAAAACGATATCACTTATCGATAACTATCGATTGGATGCTACGCACCTGATGCGTCCAGCCGATGGTAGAGCACCGGCTAAACGTCGAGTTGCCGCCGCCGCCTGTGGCGTCAAATATGCGGTTAATGGTGGGGCAATTTGGGCCTTGGCGCTGTTGCTTGGATTATTGGCGAATTTAACGGTTATCGGTTCGGCATAGCCCTTGGGAGTTTTACCATTTAGCTCTTGTATGGCACGTTCAGCTTCGTTGCGTTGATCGAAACGTATAAAACCGACACCCTTCGATAGACCTACAAACGATAAAAACGATTTTTATTAATCGAACAACTTATATGATATGTGTATTTTGTTCATTCTTTGACTTTACCAGAAATATTATCACAGAGTATACGAGATGTAATTATTTTGCCAAACGATGCAAACATCCCCTCCAAGTCTGGTTGTGATAGATTTTTCGGAAGACCCGATACATATAAATTAGCACCCTTTATAGATTCTGAACTTGGACGGGCGTATGATACTTTAATAACCTTATTCTGCAAACGCAAACCGTTCAGGGTGTTAACAGCCTTCTCAGCATCCTCGGCGCGCACATAGTTAACAAAACCATAGCCCAAGCTCTGACCTACACACAATGATACAAGAAGATGCATTAGATATATCAATAGATCAATTTTAAGAAAAAACAGTTACCGATATGTACTTACCCTGCTGCAGAGCTGGATTGAGTGCGGTCAATGATGCTGGCAAGACTGTAAATTAAGCAAGTTTTTTTGACATGTTAAATTATTTCTTTAATGGATATTTTAAGTTCAACATGCTAGCTAATAGAATTATTAATAAACATGCATATTTCATTTAATTATCTAAAGACTACAAATCATTTTACAAGCGCTTTCAAGTTCGAGCTTTTCAAAACTTCGGCTAACAGCTGTGTAACATGGCATACAGTATAAACTTTCGTGTGACGTCGCTGCTGCGACTTGTTTCTGTTAAGTCGCTGTCGTGGCGCTGTTATGGCGCTGTTACGCTGTAATGCCGCTGTTGAGGCGAAGCACAATGAATCAGCTGCAGATCAGCCATTGGTGATGCTACGCTGTGCAACTTTTGACGAATTATACATTGTATACACCGAAAAATAAATGTTTGATGAAGTTTGTGAAAAAGTATTCTTTCTTATACAAATTATGACCAATATATATCCGACTTGAATAATAATAAATAATATAAAGGGGATATAAATGCGGACGACATAGTAAAAACATTTCACTAAGCCAAGCAAACAGCACACGTTTGACGTCTGTTATCATTTTGTTAATTCAAACACTAACGCAATGAAACATTTGACTGCGTTGTTGCCGACCACTGTACTAGACTGTTTGTAACTGCGAGTAACTATTTAGCATGACAGCAAACTGTTAACTGGCTGTAGAGTTTATGTAGACAGTAATCTAAAATGTTTGACTCTTGCTTGTTCAGCTTTTACAGTACATAAATTTAAATATAACAGCAGCAAATATTTTTAACATATGTAACACACAAATGTTAACGAGAGTAACTCTTCGGTTTATTTAATTAATAAAAACTTGTGACAATTAATGGTCGACTCTTATTTGTTTTAGCTTAAACGGGTTTCCAACTTTATAACACATTTATGAATATACTAATAAATAAAAGATATTTAATATGTAAGCACGGTTGCCACATTTGGTAAATTTGTTTAAAAACTGGTACATTTCTTTCTACCTTGGTATATTGAATCACATTTTTTCCAAAATGGTATATATTTTGTGATCTTATCCCATTTATTTGGAATAATGAAAAAAGTTTACGAACGAATTGAAAAATTAATAAGAGAATTCTAGGAGTTTTTCTTTTGTGGGGATTTATATAGTATGATGCATAAGTATGAAATGAATGCGCTTAAATAGATCAAATTAATTGAAAAGCAATTGTTTTAATACGAACAGAAAGTCCAAATGCAAAAGATTTGTGTGTATACAAAAATGTACCATCTTTTTTTATATGTAAGCTACAGCTCTAAGGGCCGATTTCTCATCTTGCCTATTGTCTTAAAGTGTAGATAAACCTGCCAATAAGATTTGATTCAATAAAATTTGATTTTCTTGTCATAAATTTAGTGCCAGCCTCTCGATAACTTACAGGGCAGATCATCCTCTCTGTATGTTCATTATTACAAACTTTAAATATTTTGAAAAGGGCAAGCTGAGAAAATGAAAAATGTTAATTCCTATATTTTCTGGTAAGGTAACATTTTCATAAAGTAGGCTGTATCGGTAAGATGAGAAATCGTTCCTAAATCTATGAAACAAAACAAACTAGTTTAAGGGTGTATAGTAGTTAAGTTAAAGCTATCATAGATACTGCAAATAAATTGTTATTTAAGATATTGTCTTCTAATTTTAAAGCTGACATTTAAACTTAAGCATGTTAATTGTCAAAGCTACCTGGAATTTTCTAACATTTTTCAAATAGTTTACAGATGTAATAGTATATATATATGATTGATCTCTAAACTACAATAATAGTACAACTACTTAACTATTTAAATAAGTTAAAATGTTGGTTAATATTTACCCAAATTACCTGAGACTTTATCACGCACCAGTTTGCAACTCTCCAACTCACCAATGCTTGAGAAGAGCGAACGCATCTCCTCTTGCGTCATGGTTTGTGGCAGATAGTTGACTATCAAATTGGTACGCGACTCATCATTGCTGCCATCGACAGAGCCATTGGCGCTCCCACCGTTCTTAACAATATCCATGGCGTTGGTCATGTTGTTCAGGCTTTCGTTACTGTTGCTGTTACTGTGGCCGTTGCTGTTGCCGTTGCCGTTGCTGTTACTATTACTTTTAGTGCTAATCTTGATGCTGTTGATGTTGAACTGTAACTTTAATAGTTACAGTCAAACAATTGCCGGTTATTTATATATATGTATATATATATTTATTTTGCGTTTCGAAATTATGAATTTCGCTTTGGCTTTGGTTTTTTTTTTGTTTTTTTTACACTCGATTGTGTTGTTGTGGGTTGTGCTTAGTATTTAATCTCACTGCTTGTTTGGTTACACTTAGAATATACTATGTACTTATTTCGTGTTATTCCCCTTTATTATTTTTTATAAAGAGCTTTGACTGCGCTTTGCACAATGCCCGTCGTGAAGTTGTTTGCCGCAAGGTATTCTTTTTATTATTATTATTATTTTGTATTTTTGTATTTTTTTCTCTTTTCGAATTGTCGTCGTGACGTTTCTTTGGGTTTTTAGATCAACTACGATCGCAAAAAAAATAGTATTTTATTTAATCTTAATTTTCTCTTTTTGTTTTTATTCCATTTAACCGTTCTTTGGCTTCGCTTAGAGTTTTAAAATTTAATTTAAATTTGAAGTAATTTCTTTTGGTTTTTTTGTTTTCTTTATGTTTTATTTTTAGTTAGTTTTAGATAAAAGAGTAAATTTTGCTAATGTTTTTTTGTGTTATTTTCTTTATTATTTTTTCAACTGTTTTGTGTTGATTTCGCTTCGCTTGGGGTATTCTCTCTCTCTCTCTCTCTCTGTGTCTTTTCGTTTTATTTTCTTTTATATATAAAATTGCAAAAATGCAAAAAGATAGCAATAATTTTTGGTTTTCTTTATATATATATATACATATATATATATATTATTTTTACTAATTTGCGCTGGTTTTTTTTTATTAATCCTCTTTTGCTTTCGTGAAATAATCCTTGGAACTTAGTTTTGTTTATGCAAATATGTATACACATATAATATATATAGTATATGTATTTGTTATAGTTCTTGTTCTTGTATATATACGTTTAAATATGATTATTCGTTATATATATATATATATATATATATATATATATTATTTTTCTTTTGTTTATGTTAATAGTTGTTGGTTTTTGCTTGGTGGTGTTTGGTTTTATCTTTGCTTGGTTTGCAGTTAAAAATCTTTCTCATACGTAGTATTAAACCTTCTCGTTTTTTTTTCAATTCGACGATTTCTTCTTCTTCTTCCAACTGGTTGTCTCTCGTGTCTCTGATAAATGATAGTTATTCGATTGCTCGCTCGTTTTTACTCAATCTGCAAGAAACCAAATAGAAACATATGGGCATCATTAAAGAGTATGTATGTATGTATATATGTAGATATTAAAAGACTTCAAGAATCCCACTAATAAGCACGTTACACACACTCGAGTTAACGGACGGACAGAAAGAAAGAGTGCGAGTTTTGGAAGCCACCCTAAGCACATTTAGCTAATACCCTCATCCCGTCGGGGTATTAAAAAAAAAAGAAAAAAAAAAAGAAATCAAATTCAAAGCCCAAATCTGTTTATCAAGTTTTCTTCCGTTTCTTTTTTGTTTTTTTTTTTTGTCAGCAAAAACTTTGCTTAATGGCTTGGAATTTAATTAAATTGTTTTGTGTGCATGTGAAATGCGCAATATGCGAGTGGCTCAGCAGTTGAGCGGTTGAGCGGTTCAGTGGCTCAGTGGTTCGGAGCAACCACTCGCTCCACAGCGAGTACTGAATGCGTTAAGTGCGATTGCACTCGAGTGCGAGCAGTTCACTTCTTTTTTTTCGCCTGGCCTAGCACATTTTTTTTCTTGAAACATCAAGTGTATACCCTACGAGTGGTAGGGCATATTGATTTGGTGCTGACGCTTACAGCACAAAAGCTAATTTTACTAGAAATGCTATTTTATTAGCTTATATCATTTAGTTATTTCTATTTACTTAAAAATTTATTTCGAAATATATTAATATTATAATATAATATACTTTTATTTCATTATATTTGTAATTTTATCACGATTTTTTGTATATTTTTTTAGTTGACAACATTGGTTTAATTTTTAAGTAAAGTTACCATATTAAATATAAATATAAACTATTGTCTATTATTTAAAAAGATATGTCTTCGATAAGTTGCAAATATTTATTTAGTGACATTTTATCAGCATTGGGTAACTTTATCGTATATCAACCCTTTAACTAGTAGCTAGAAGTATTTAAATAGTATTTATATTAAATATAAAATATGAAATTGCCAGCATTGTTATATTGTATTTATTTATTATACTAATTAATATATTATTATTTCTAAATATTTATAATATATACGTTATACTTCAACTTATCACTGCGGACGGCAGTCCGCGCTAGTGACGTAAGCAGACTCCAAGAACTCAGTTTGCTGGGCTGCAGGTCACTAGCTATTGAATATATCAATAATTTTATGATGTGAAATATTCTTTTTAAAAATTTGTTTGCTTTTTGCAACTGTCAGATCTTTTATTTGCAAATGTTATAGGGTTATTGACTTATCTTATATTCATTCCAATTGCCATAGTCTGTCTTCTAACTCTTAAAATGCTTTCAAAAAATATTGTTTCCCCACTTTCAATTGCTGGCGGGCACTGTAGAGTATTGACAAGTCTACGGTTTTGGGTTTTTTGCTTGCAAAATGCAATTTAGCAATATGCAATCGTAATGAAATCTGAATCAGTTGGCAGCTGGAGCCATATGACGCTATCGTATAATTTATTCCAATTGGAATGATGTATGTGCTATGGTCCAATTGGATGCATACCATAGGGGGTTGCAAGCGCAAGAGAGCCAGAGAGAGAGAGAGATAGCGAGCAAGAGAGAGAGAAAGAGCGAGATAGCTAAAAGGAGGGGGAGAAAAAAGGTACTCCCTTGACTATGTAGAGGCTTAGAAAGGACCGCATTGGAAATAGGGTAAAAACCTGACGCGAAAAACAAACAAACAAGCCGGCACGTCCTGCAGTTCGTACCTCGCACCCCGCACCCCGCACCCCTCAACCTATTTCTTCCCCTTGCCCTAATGCTTCCCCTACTCCTTTCCCGTTCCCGTGCAGGATATGGACTTTTGGGTTCAAAGCAATCGCCTTTTGGGTTTGAGTTTGAGTTTTGAATCGTTGGGTCAATGAACTCGCGTTGTGGCCAGTGTTTCAATTGTTTGTTGTTGCCTGTTTGCCGAGTTTTCCGAGTTTTTGTCATTTTCTCATTTTTCGTAGCGTACAGATCGTTGTTGTTGTTGTTCTTGTTGTGGTTGTCCTTTTGTGGCAAGCTATGAAAACAGCTGTTGCGGCTGCGTTCAATGAACTCAGAAAGGCGCCTAACCAGGACAACGACAACAACAAGAAGATCCACAACACAGAGACACTCAAAGGGCGACTGCTAAAAAAGGTAGCAAAGACAACAACAACAACAACAGCAACAGCAACAACAACAGTAGACAACGACAACAAGTCAAAGTGTAAGCCACAAAAAGGGCGACCCCAAAACAAAAGAAGTGCAACAACATCTGCGTGTGGGGTTGGGGGGAGGGAGCATGCAACAGCAAGGGGCATCCCAAGGCAGCAAAGAGCTCAAACACACACACTCACATCCTTACACCCTTATACCGTTACACCCTCTCACACCCTCACACACACACACATGCCCAGAGGAAAACGTTTAATTGTGCTGCAACATAACATGACGCTGCATAATGCGAGCTTGCATCACAGGACCTTCCTCCCCTTTACATATATGCCACACCTTCGGCCCCCGCCTCCCCAACGGCCAGCGACCCTGCTGTGCCAAGGGTGTGTCTGTGTGTGTGTGTGTTTATGAATAGCGTGTGCAAAAAAAAAACAACAAAAAAATACAGAAAGAAACGAAGAGCAGTGGGCAAAGAAAAGGAAATGTGTAATTGACACTTTTGCGCCGATATCTGTGACCTCATTTAAAATGTGTGTCGCCCCAGCCGAGCACCTTGAGGTGGGTCAGGACACATGTCTTGACGGCCAAGGGTGCAAGACCCTGAGTAAAGAACAGAGACAGCGATGGAGACGGCGGAAGAGACAGAGACAGAGTGAGATAAGGAGTTAGACAAGACCGAGCAGAAGAAGTCATCGGAGATAGCTGCAGTTTCTATATAGAAAGCTGATATCTGTTATGACTATATCTCGCTCTCTCTCTCTCGCTCACACAATCCCTCTCTCTCTCTCTCTTTCACTCAACTCTCCTCCTCCCTATACAATCTCACACTCGTTGTTTTTTTTTTTAGTCTGCCTAGTCTTAATCTCAGAACAAAGATTGCTACAAATTGCTTTCTCTCAGTTCGTATATGTTTCTATGTATGTATCTCGTTCTCTCTCTTTCTCACCTTTCAGCTTAACATTCTATAAAAGACATGCTATCTCTCTTTTCAACACTTACTGAATTTGCATATTAATTGCAACTTATCTATGCTATATCGAATGTATTATGTATATCTTTAACTAAAGAATTCTTCGTAAATTTGACAAACCTCATTATCTTTTCAATTTCTGAAGATCTTTAGACTTTTACGTATCTGTCAATTTAAAATTTCCTTCTTTTTCACTTCAGCCCTTAATTTTTTTTTAATTCATAGCTTAAAACTTTCTTTGACAAGTTTCAACACTTTCCCCCTTTACACTTATCAACCCTGCACTTTCTCGCATCCCCCTTCTCACATTTGAAACGCTCCCTTGTTGAGCTTTGTGAATTCAACGCTGAAACTAACCTACAAATTGTAGGAAAGTTACTTTTTATACATTTACTTTCGCACTTAAAACTAGATCTCCGTTTATAAAATGTAAAGAATATCCTCAGATCTATAATGATAAAAAAAAATAAAAACTTTATTTCTAAAATGGAAAACTTTCGGTTTAATTTTGTGTCTACCATAAGAAAACTAAAAGGAAAAAAATGTTTGGACTTTCAATCCAGATGTTTCTTCCATTTTTAAGCATTATTGCTTCTCGACGCATTTCTTAGACAATTTAGAAGAAAATGCGTCAAAAACATGAAATTTTCTTTTCTGTGTAGACGTATCCTTTAAATTATACAATTATATTGATTTAAGATCTTATTTATGAGATCTGTATACCAATCTTCACAGTTTTCACACACTTGAAAAAAATTACAAAAAAATATATAGAAACATGCAGTCTTATAACTGTCATACTGTTATACTGTATAACAGATGATAATACTTACAGATTTTTGGCAATAGGCGATAACATTAAACACTTTCGCGTTGCAAACACGTTCCCAAAAAAAAAAAAACAACTAAAAGTGTTCAGATATATGTATGTATGTAAGTATATGAATTAGGCAAGTGAGTTCTTTAGTTTCCTTTTTTCTATTTTGGGGGAGAAGTAGAGGAAACAATGCTCGGTCTAGTATTGATTGCAAAATTCTCTCTCTCTCTCTCTGTCTCTGTCTCTGCCTTTCACTCCAATTGCAAAAGCTTGCAGCTGTCTCGCTTGCACGTTGCCACGTCGCACGCTTTTCTTTACGGTATTGGAGAATGCAGCAGCTGTCTCGCTTTAACGGCTTTGTCTAATGGCGCTGCTCCGACCACGCGGCTAACGGTTCTTGTTGTTAAGGTATAAGTGCTGTTCTTGTAGCTAGAATTGTAGTTCTTCTTGGTGTTGTTGTTTTTGTTGTTGTTGCTATTTGACAGACACTTTGCACGAAATGTTTTGTTGTTGACGAGCGAAATATTTGCACAGATTAACAACAGAGAGCGACAAAAAAAATATGGACAAAAATTTGACTAGGACTGTTGAACACAATCGATGCGATGTTGTTGTTGTTTAATTTTTTTTATAATTCTTATTATTGCAATTGTCAGGGCCCGACACGAATGAACAAAAAAAAAGCGTGTTAAACGAATCGAATTCGGAAAGTGTATAGAATGCTATACGATAGTTACGATAGTTGCGATAGTAAGTATTTATATATATGTATATCGGATATACTATTGCACATACACAGTTATTGCAGTCAGTTTGTTGCAGTTCCTGTTGGCTGTGAGTGTTTGTTGTTGTTGTTTTTTTTTTTTTTTTTTGTTTAGTTGGAAAAAACCGAGAACACAACAAATTCGTAACTGAATACAACACAAAAACTGGTGCAGAGGAGTCAAAAAATTATAAATGAATGTTCTCGAATTGAGAAACACAACCGAATGGAATCAAAACCGAACGAAAGCAACGAACGAACACGTACGACTGAAAACAGAAAACAGGCGCCGTCCTCGTATCCTTAGATAGACCAAAAAAAGTATCCTTTTTTCTCCCTACTCTCCTCTCGCTCGTGCTCGTGCTCGTGCTCTCGCTGTCATATACTCTTTTCCCTTTGCCCCCACTTCGTGCAAGTGCAAATGAGCACAAGCAAGCAACCACCCTGCTGAGCGCAATTTTACTTCATTTCTATACTTGTATCCCTTTTGCACGCATAGCGCTGTACTGCTCTATTGCGAGCGCAGCTTAATGCCGGCCGGCTGGTACACACCCTTTCGAGCGAGTGAGCTAGCAATAGCCAATAGCATAATATCGGCTTGGCTGTCGCGCTCGCGCTCGCACTCGCTTGCTCGGTGGCGCAGCAAGAGAGAGCGTTGCTTGGCACTGTGAGAGCGCGTGGGATATGTACATATGTATGTGTATGCGTGTGCCTATGCGTGGAATGTGGGATGTGTGAGTGGGAGAGTCAAATGTGGGATGTGGGGAAATTTGAATGCAAAATATGCAAGTGTGTACCTGCCTACAGTATATGGCAGCTATAGCTATAGATATACTTACTATATATACTACATACATATATGCACTTTGATATGCAAATCAGTTGAAGTAGCCTTGCATAAAAGCCACTTTTAGGTCCAAGTATAAACTCAAGAGCACTTTCAATATTTACCAGAATAAACCCAAGCACATTATCGACGATCAAAGCTGAAGTTGAAGTTGAAATAGTACAAAGTGATGATGATTATGCTAAAATTCAATACAAAGCTGAAAACGTTTAATATAAACATAACACTCATTTACTGTGGTTACATTAATAATTCAACAAAAGCCACGTAAAAGAAATAATCGTCAAAGAAAGAGGGTACAACTCTAAGCCACGGTTACCACATTTTGTACAAATGTACAATGTACAAATGTACATAAAGTGGTACATTCTCTATTCGTTCGTAAATTGTATCAGTTCTTTTCCAATTGGTAAATTTTTTGAAGACTTACCAAACTTTAATTTTATTTAAATGGTCTTTTATAGAACGAGTATATAAAAACGAATTGAAAATATTAAAATAAGTATTTAAGCGAGCTTAAACATTTTTTTAATATGTCATGAGTAACTCAGTTAATAAGAGTTTTTTAAAAATATTTAAAAAAAATTTAAAAAATTAAATTAATTGACGAACAAAATTATTTTAGGTATATAAGTCTAAAAAAAACAAAATGTTCCCCTACGATGTGATACAAAATATTTTCCTAAAGTGACAATCGTGCTCTCAACTAGTTATTCTCATTATATTTAGTTAAATTTGCTTACTTAAGGCTGTGAAAGCATTAAAGTTGTGGCTTCAGCTGCTGCTGGAGCTCATGTTCTCAGACAAGTTAATTGGATTATATTTGCAGATATTCCCAACTGGATTCTAGATAAAAAAGCTTGACAAAAGACAATGAAAATTTAGACACAGCCGCAAAACGCGACTCTTTCCCGAAACTGCACGCTCTCTCGCTTTGTCACATACATAACACGCAATAAGGATACGCATGCAGAAAGAGTGGGAGGGCAGAGAGAGAGAGAGATGGGAGAAAGAAAGAGCGCAAGATATTTTGCCGGCAGCCGGCAATTCATGGAGAGCAGAGAGCACCTTGCAATAGCAGTCTATTAATCAGAGTTTACATATACACTTGCAACATACACACACAGACATAGACACTCTCTCTCTCTCTCTCTCACACACACACACACACACACAGCTTCCGTATTATAAATAATGAAATTTCAGCATTTGAGTTGACAACACTGAAGATGAGCAAATGTGGTGGAGCAATCTTTTGGATGGGGAAGTAAACGCAGTCAACCTAAACATCAGTTGGTTGCCTTGGTGGTTTTTTGGGTGGTTTTGGATGGTTGGGTGGTTTTTGGGTGCCTAGGGGATGGTTGCTTTTGCTTCTTGAGTGGCAACCGTTTGCATTTTTTAAAGGATTTCGTTGTACACACACACATACATACACATATGTATTTCCTTCGTTTTTCTTCATTCTGTTTCTGTTTATATTTTTTTCCCCCATTTTTCTCATTTTTTTTTTTGCAATTTAAAGTGTTTCTTATTTTTTTTTTTCTCATAGACTCTTGAAGATAATTCCGTTTATCTTTTGACCCAATTCGTTTAATTTTGTTTTGGGGTGGTTCTCTTTTTATGTGTGTGTGTGTGGGGGGGGGGGGGGGGGGTTGGAGTGTATGTGTGTGTGTGTGTCTGCATGTATAAGACCTTGAGTATTGAGTGTCAAGTGGTTGCTTGCCATTTATAGCTTGTGTGCTAAATAACCATTCATAATGTGGGCGAAAGAACATACAAAAGATCCAAAGAATTTCGGAATTTCAGAAATTCCACAATATTGACTTAACAACAACAACCCAACAGTCAATATTTTCTGTCAATATTTCACGCAAATTATAACAATGCTGAAGGCTAAAAGATGCTTAATGTTAAAATATGCTGAAAGTTATTGAATTGTTGTTGTCCAATAGCAGAAGTTAATGGTTTGTAATTGTTTTTCTATTAAACAGCGTTATTGCCGCTAGTAATAGTATTGAAAGAAATAATTTTAGCTTGATTTCTATAGTAGAAAATATTTCTAGACTTAAGAAAAAGACTTATATAACAAGCCGATCAGTCGAGCGGGCGCGACAGTAGGAAACCCCGTTCAGGTCTTCAAAGAAAAGTATTTGCATTATAATAAGATTTAAATATATCGCTTGAAGTCGAGTTTGCTTGCATCGAGAGTATGTTCAGTGCTCTAGCTATAAAACTGCTCTTGTTAACAGCTATTTCGATTTATGGGCGAAGGGGGCGTGGCATCGCGATGAAATTTTTAGAACACATTAAGCCCAAGCTTTTTATCATGTGTGCCAAATCTCAAGTTTCTAGCTTAGACATTGCTTATGTTATGGTGATTTTTCTAATTTTCAAACCAACGGGACTTAGTATCGAAAATTGAAAATAAACTTGATCTGCGTATGGTATTCAGGGACCTACATTCCAAATTTGAAGTCTCTAGCTCTTATAGTTGCTGAGATCCACGCGTTCCTACAGACGGACGGACGGACAGACAGACGGACAGGTGTCAATCGACTCGGCTATTGATACTGATCAACAATATGCATACTTTATAGGGTCGGAGATGCTTCCTTCTGCCGTTACATACATTCACACAAATTCATTATACCCTTTTCTGCCCATTTTTAATGGGCACAGGGTATAAAAAGTTAAAAAACTGTAATTACTTAATTAGACAGATAAAATAAATGTATAAAAAATATATACAATTGCAGATGGTTTGTAAATTTAATAAACAATTTTTAACTTTAATTTGCCCCCTTTACAAAAACAAAAAAATAATTTATTTTATTCAAAATAATGCAGAAATTAAACTTAAAATACATGACTCCCTGCTCGGCGTCTTTGAAATGTATTAAACAAATCGTAGAACGAGTTTTTCTTTTTTGCTCTTTATTAAAGTGAAAGATTGTAAATTGTTCTTACTTCTCATGAAGTTATCATTACACTTTTAATGTAATTCGATTTAAGCCGCTTTCCTCAATTTACCTACTTATATGTCCTCTATTACGAGACTAATTCGTTTTAGGCACAGAACAAAAAAAACAAGTTTAAGATCTGTTTCAACCCTTTTGGCTGGAACATTGCAGTATATCAAAAAATATATACGGCCATATGTCTTCATTTTCTAAAACATTTTCGACTTTTAAAATGTGCACAGGACATGTGTCGTGTCAAAACGCCAAAATGTTGTCAAGATTTCAACAAAAACACAAAAACACAAAAACAACAACGAGAAACGAGAAACGAGGGATCGCAAAGTTGAAAACAGTGTTGTAAAACCAGTTTTGGGACGCGTGTAAACGGTAACTTTCTCGGAACCAGAACGAATCAATTTGCATTTTTCGAGGGGACTACGAAATGTAACACTTTCCGGCGATCCACCCAACCAACCACCATCGTAGGGTTAACGAACGATCCACCACCTCATCTAACACAACAACAACAACAAAGGGATCACAGCTGTCAAATCTCTAGTCGAACAATTTATGGACAGCGACTTATTGACATTTAACAGTAGAGTTTTGCAGGGTTTGCATTGAATTTTGCAAGCCTTATGTAATGAGCAGAGGCGCAGGGGCGTTGGGGTTTATAGGCAGTTATGAACAGGAAATGTCAAAGTTATGATTGCAGAATTATGTTTTCTAAATGTTGGAAATTGTTTTAATGAGTTTCATCAACCAACCCTACCCCCCCTTTTTATCATTTCATTTTACTGTGCGACGCCTCTGGCAATTGTTCACAGTTTGCATTGTTAGAAAATTAGTTAGCGCCCCATTTTTCGCAACTTTTCGCTTTGTCTCTGTCTCTGTCACACTCCCTGTCTCCCTCCCTCTTTCTCTTCCTCAGTCATTTCCAACTTGTTAGCAACGAGTTCAATGCACTCGCAATTGCATAGAATACTCAGGTAGAAGATTGAATTGAATTGATATCAATTGATGCACGTCACAACCAATCAGTCCAAATGGACCAAGTCCAGTCCTCAGCTTGTTTGACTTGGACATTAGACGAAATACAGTGAAGCCTGACAGGCAAGGGACGAGCATGCCATTGAGCAACCCTCAACACAGTTGAGACAGTTTGCCAGTTTGCCAGTTTCTGCCTTCATTAGCGTGCCATACACATGCATGTGGCATGCCACTTTATATTCCTAGTTAGTTAAGGGTTGGCTCCCCGTGTTGCAAAAGGTGAGGTCGTGTTTTACCCGATAACCATCATAATTATAGACAAATTTAACTTGGGTTAATTACTTCAAGCGTGACACTTATATTCTTGACCAGAAAAACACTTAAACGATTGCAGAGCTTTATTCTGAACTTTAAAAGCTTAATTGTGCTTTTAGTATGTGTTTCTTTAACAATGAGATTTCTTATGATTCAGTTTGAGTTTAGAAAATAAATTCTACTGCCAAAAATGCTACTGCAAAAAATACTTTAGCTTATAACAATACATTAAAGCTCATAAGTTTAATTAAAGCTGTATTTATAATGTCAAAGCAAAGCTCAAAAGCACCTAACGTATCAAAAGAGTTAATGGAGTAATGAATACAAGTGCAGTTTTCTGTCATACAGGATAGGACAGTATTTAAACTCACTGAGCTTTAAAAGCTGACATTAAAGATCAATCGCAGAATTTTAATGATGGAAGCTTTCATTTGTGCTAAACGTATGGACATATCCGAAAGAGAGAGAGAGAAAGAAGAGAGTAAAAGATAAAGAGCTTTTAAGCTCAGCGTCCAAATCTGAATGCATGATAGAAAGCTTCGTGTATTCTTTGAGCTTCTGCTTTGTTATACAAACTTCCAGGCTGCCAGCTCAACTCAAGAATCTGTGATCAAATAGAAGAACTGGTTATATATTCAAGCTGAGCTTAAAAGCTTAAAGAACAAAAATGAAAATGTTATGTTTGGTACGTCAAAAATTGTAAAGACTTGTAAACAATTTCCTACTGATCGGAACGATCAGAAATACGATACAGTAGTAAAGAAATTTCATTAGTATATACAAAACAATACCAAACATATACATTCTGAGTTAGATTGAGATATCTTAAGGAAAAACAATGATTTTCGTAATGAATCTATATGATATAGCCCGATTTAATCCAAATTTGATCAGTGTATAAAAGACAATGCAAAACACACAAATTGTGAGTTTGATTGGGATATCTCAATTAATCACCCCGATTTTCATACTTAACCTTCATTTTCGTATCTTTGGCAGCTACATATATGATATAGTGATCCGATTTAAGCCAAATGTGGTCAGAATGTATAGAGCATAACCATTGTTATGTTGTCATACTAAAGTATACAAATTATAATACAATATCTACAAGGGTAGAAAACGAGGAAAATTTTGCAAGCACAGTGTGAAGATCTTTTCCAGATCTCTCTCTCCCTCTGTTATTGTTTCACCATATCTATAATTCTCTTTTTATCAATTTACTCTTATCTCTTTTTTAATCTTTTCGCCTGATATACCTGCCTCTCTCTCTATCTATTTCCTTGTGTCTCCTTTTCTCTATCTGCGATCACTTGCACAATTATGTAAGCTTTTTAGGAAGTTCTTGCACACATATGCAAATTTACGTGTGTATATGCTCCTTCTCTCTCTCTATCTTTCTCTCTCTCGCTCTCTCTCTCTATCTTTCTGTCTATCTCTCTATATAATTCTCTCTCTCTCTATTTATCTTGATACTGTTTTCTGCAGTCACCTGAACGCAATGCTGCGTCACCTGCAGGCAGTGTGTTCATTCAGGATATTGAACTCTGACACAATGCTATGTACAACATGAAGGCGTGCCACGCCCCTCACTTACCCCCAACCCCCACCACCACACGCCCCTCAATGCCAAAAAAAATGCCCGGTTGCCGGCCGGTGGCCAACTTGTCTATGCGGGCTGCTTTCCGCCTCCCTGCCTGCCCACTTCCTTCCATTTACAATCTTCCTCTCTCACGCGCAGTGCTGCCATTTTAGCCATTTTATAGCTACGCCTGATTATTATACTCTTTGGTGGTGTATTAAATTTGTTAAAAGTATATTACAGGCAGATGGACGCGTGCCCGATCCCATAAAGTACATACAATCTTGCTTAGCATTAATAGCCGAGTCGATATAGACATGTCCGTCTGATCGTCTGTCCGTCTGACTGTCTGATCGTCTGACTGTCTGTCCGTCTGACTGTCTGTCCGTCTGACTGTCTGTCCGTCCGACTGTCTGATCGTCTGACTGTCTGATCGTCTGACTGTCTGTCCGTCTGACTGTCTGTCGGTCTGACTGTCTCTTCGTCTGTCCATCCGCATGAACGAAAGAATCTCAGTGATCTGAAATCTAAGAGCTAGAATCTTGAACTTCAGTTCTTATATGTGCACGTAGATAAAGTTGATCTTATATTTTGAATGATATATAAAGAAAAAAACTGAAAACAAGAGCAGTTTTATAGCTATAGACTAGGGTTTTGTCACACATGATCTATATTACGGTCTGGCTTCTGTTTAACCGGCTTTTTTTAAGACCATTTACTGTAAAAAAGACTGTCAAAAAAAATATGTGCGTAACCGGTCTAAGGAAGTCTGGCAGTCCCCATAAGGTATATATATTCTTGATCAGCAGCAATAGCCGAGTCGATATAGCCATGTCCGTCTGTCCTGCTGTATGAGCGCCTAGATCTCAGAGACTATAAGAGCTAGAGTAACCAAATTTGGTGACAATAATCCTGAGACCTTCACAAAGGTCTAGTTTATTTTACAATTTTGCCACGACCCTTTGCGCCCCCAAAAATCGGAAAACCCCGAATAACACGAGTAATTTAAATGATACAAGTTCCAAATTCGACATGCATAAAGTTTACTTTATTTGCTATGTATACTAAAAATTTCATTGCAATCAGACAATAAATACCGGAGATTTGAACTAAATAAATAAACGAATATACACAGGTTGGAGGCAGAAACTTGAGGCAAGCAAACAAAATATTTAATTGCAGTTCGGTGAGGAAACTAGTAATTTGCCAGATAATCGACTGTGGCTTCATTGGCGCATTGGTTAAAATGTCGAACTCTTGCGGTGTAGTTCTGGAGCTCGAAACCAACCAGAGGCACACCTTTTTTAGGTTATTAATATTTTTAAAATTTATTTACTATTTACAAATATATTTAGGTTCATACTATTATTCTTAAAGTCGACTTCGACTGTAGTCTTTCCGACTGGTTTTTCTTTAATTAACTATTATTAACTATTAACCACAACTGCCGGGTAACTTCAAATTACTGATTAAAATGAATAATTTGAATAATTTTTTTAAAAAAAATATTTGGAGTATTGGTAATCGGATACTGGAACCCGTTTTTATATTAGTATCGGCAAAATTTCGGTTAAAATAAAGAATAACTTATAATTAAAAGAACACTAGGTGCATTTCTATTAAAGTAGAAGATCCAAAAATGTTACAAAAACTTTAGATAATTCATATTAAGTCACGAAATAAGTCACGAAATTATTTTTCACAGCACCAACCAAGTAAACTATTTAGTTTAAACGATTTTGTTTAAGAAACGAACATATTATATTTTGTAAGTAAAGACTGATATAAAACTAACCGTTATATATGAAGAATTTCGGTAAAATGTTTTGTTTCGATTACAGTTTCCGTTGCAGTTCCAAATTTCATCCGGTTAATACCTGTTAATGGTTTCAGTTACGTTTACGATCTGAATCTCTGTTTTGTAATATTTCTTAGCTTTTTCTAGCTACCAGTTTTGAAATTTAGCTAGAAATTCTGGCAGCACTTCTCACGCGCGCGCACACTCTCTCTCTCTCTTTCTCTCTTTCTCTCTTGCGCTTGCACATTGTCCTCTTCATTCATATGCTCCAGCAGTGTCTGTGTGTCTGCACTCGCGCAATCTACGCTTCACACAAATATTTTCTACTGAGCAGGAAGCAAACTGTCGCGAGAGAGCGTGAGCATAAGAGTTGGAGTCGAGAGAGCGACAATTGCAAATGGCGCATGTCTGTAAGAGTTCGTATGTGAGTGAGTGGGTGGCTTTGGGAATTTGCTTTGGCGGCATTCGTTTGGGGAGCTGCGCACAATGTGCGGAAATTGAATTTGTGGCAGAAAGCAAAGGCAACAACAGCAAAACCAGCAACAACAATAATAACAACAGCAAACAACACGCAGAGCGTAAAAAAAAGTTGCCTCATTGCATTTTATGTGTTGTCGACGTGGCCGTTGTTGAGGGTGTGCCTGTGTGTGTGTGTGTGTGTGTGTGTGCGTGTGTGTGTGTGTGTGCGTGTGGCACACACAGACTCACATAAGGAACCGGCTTTTGTTATTTCGTTAGCACATAAAATGGTTTTGATGTTTTTTTGCGCTTTTTTCCATAAATTGCAACAGATATAAACACACATACACACATATGTACATATATATGTAGATGTTTATGGGTGTGCGTACACACATAGCATAACAAACGGTACATATCACACACAGACAGATACATACATAAATACATACACGTACATTTTACCTGCCAGCTGAAGAAGAAAGGAAAACTCCAAATTGCACATTAACATTTATTGAACGTTCTTGGCATAAAACCGTTGCGAAGGGTAGCAAATATTACGGTATCTAAATGGGTTCCTCCCGGGGAGTTACATACATACTATAAGAAGGGGAAACCCCCTACTCAACAGCCAAACAATCTCATATTGCATATTATTTGTGCCCAAAAAAAGTTCTACATAAATTTCAAATAGTTTGTTTTAGACATGAACATTTTGCTAGGCAAGAAGGAAGTGATTCCCCCCCCCCCCTCCGCAGATAAACAAGTCAAATAGTAGATGAAAAGTTAGAATATTAAACATGAGCTTTAGGCGAGGACATACAAAGAGCAGCCATGATTATGAATGTAGATTGAACTGCCTTAAAGTTTATTAGATTAGATAATTTTTGTACATTTTTACATAGTTCATTTAGACTTAACTCAATTTTCTAGTTGATGCAGGAAGGATTCAAGTACCAAGTCAAATAAATGTTAACAGTTTTGCAAGTAGTTTAACATTATATGCAAATGTTAACAGAGATATACCTTAACATGACAAATAACTCTTTTAATAAAGGGCAAACATGTTTATTAGAAATTATCATTTTAAATGATCTGACTTGTGGATATCTTTCTAAACATCAAAAAAATAAATTTCCAAATTATTTCGTTGCATTTTATCACATTATATCACATTAAACCCAAGCTTCTTTTCATGTGTGCCAAATCTCAAGTAACTAGCTTTAACATTGCTTATGTTATGGTGATTTTTCTAGTTTTAAAACAAACGGGGCTTAATATCGAAAATTGAAAATAAACTTGATCTGCTTATGGTATTCAGGAACCTACATTCCAAATTTGAAGTCTCTAGCTCTTATAGTTGCTGAGATCCACGCGTTCATACAGACGGACAGACAGACTGTCGGACAGACGGACAGGTGTCAATCGACTCGGCGTTTGATACTGATTAAGAATAAATATACTTTATAGGGTCGGAGATGCTTCCTTCTGCCTGTTACATACATTCACACAAATTCATTATACCCTTTTTTGCTCATATAAAAAGTATAAGGATCTCTTAAGTTTGTCAAAAACAAAATGTGCGTAACAGGTCTAAGGAAGTCTGACATATCCCATAGGGTATACATATAGCGAATTCTTGATCAGCATCATCAACCGAGTCGATAAAGCCATACCCGTCTGTACGTTCGCCCGTCTGTCCATCTGTCCGACCGTCTCTATGAGCTCCTATATCTCAGAGACTATAAGAGCTAGGGACACAAAATTGTGGTATGTTGGTTCGTCTATGGACTTAGCAGTACCAGTTTATGTTAAAACTTTGCAAAACTCTCTTCCGCCCTCGTAAATCAAATATTAAAATTTTTGAAATCCCATAAAACGATCAATATTATAGCTTGAGTCCTGCATTTTGGCATAAGGCACAAGCATCAAGGTCCCAATGTATCCTCAGATTTTCATTGCGATAAGATAATAAACTCGAAAGTTTTTCAAAACACAGTGTCGGGTCAAAGGAACGCACTTTAGGGTATTTGCCAATTTTAGGGAATTCATTAAAGCCTCAAGGTTTTGTATATAAGTATCTAAGTTTGTTATTATTACTTCCGTCTTATAGAATAAGTAAAGTGTCTCTCATAGTCGACTTCGACTGTAGCCTTTCCGACTGGCTTAAAGTAAAGGGTCTAAAAAATATATATATGTATATACTATATATTGCCAATATCTTAGCTGACTGTAACACCTAATGTTGATAGTTTGTCAGTGTATTTACACTTCGTTGTTTTGCCCTTCAAGTAACATATTAAAAATGTTCAACTTCTATTAACTTGACAGCAGAAAAAATACTATTGTTGTTGTCAATATTCTTGTTGTTGTTGTTGTTGTCGATGGCCCTGTTGTGATTGTATGGGTTTTTTTCTTGGCAGCGTCTATTGTCGTTATTTGCCAAGTTGAAAATTGCTTTTGAAGTCGAGTCAAGTCGGCCAATGGCCAAAACAAGGAGAGAAAAAAAAAAGTTTTCTAATTAATTGTTTAGCACTTCATCTGCCTAGAAACTTGGTAACTTCTTTTTTTTCTTTTCTTTTCCCTTTTTTTCTGGTTTTCAAATTTGAAAATGTGTAAAAGAGAAATTTAAATGAAAAGCAGCAGCCGAAAACGATGATGATGATGATGATGATGATAACGATAATGAAGATCCTGACGATAATGAGCTTCTTGTTGAAGGATTGTGCTCTTGACTTTGCTCGAAATACTGAAGGTTTCTTGTTAATATATTTGAAGGCTTTAAGGCCACAATGACTAGTTGCACTTGAGTGCAAAAATCTATTGTGGTTGTAATTTGCATAAATGAGTTTTCTATGGAATGATTGCTTTTTGCAATTTCAATGAATTTGCCACATTTTGTTAAGTACTAGTTGCCGTTTTTCTTTTCCGCGATTTCATTGAGAGCAATTTTGCAATAATATGAAAGCAAAGATGCTGCTTCTGAAAATGCACAATAAGTGGCATTTGCATTTACCAAGTTTTCTTGACTAGTTGACTAGTTTTTTTTCCGCGTATTTCAGCTAATGATGAAAACACAACTCTTGGGGCTTTGCAATTAAATGCCACTAGTTGCTGCAGTTTTCGTGGAAAAGTTCTTGTGGAAAATAACAAGCAATTTAGCTGATGCTAATAAGAAGTGCATAAATGAGGTTTCAGTTGAACACTTCACTTGTTATTCAATTCCAGCAGGAATTGCACTACTACTACTTATTGTACAAGAAACTTGTACTAATGAGGTACTAATGTTTCTAATGCTACAGTTATTGTTGCAAAATATAATAAACGGGCTTAAAGCTTGCCGGACTCTTGAAAATGGAAAGCAGCAATCAAGTTGATGGTGAAGGATTACTTTAAAATTCGACTAGGGTTGCAAAAGTTTTGTCGACTGACTGCAGTTCTTTTTTTTTTGTTTCCTCGTTTAGATTCCTGTTTTCCTTTTTTATTTTCTGTTGTTTTCTTTTGTTGAGGTTATGTATAACCCGCTCCCAAGTCGCAAACAATGTACATAACATTTCGACTGCCAGTTTCATGGCATACGTCATTTTCTAAGGCAAAACACAAAAAAAAAAAAAAAAGTAAATAAAAACTGGTCCTAGCCCGAGGACCACTGCACCCTGCCCCCTGCCCACTGCCCCCTGCCACAGAATGTCCCCACCCCCTTGCGATTGAGGTTGTGGCACAGGGGCAGGACTTTGGCTGCTGCAACCGGATGCTGTCCATTTCAATTATCGTGCGCTGGGCGCTTTGGAGTGGTGCTTGAATTTTGAATTTTTGCAGCCATTGTTTTTGCTGTTGCTGCCGCTTGTTGTCAGTTTATACATTTTTGATGTTTATAGAAAAGCAAAAACAAAAACAAAAACAAAAAACAGAGCGAGGCAGAAGCGACAGTAGGGTGCCCTTATCCAGTCTTCGTTGTTATTTTTGGCATGCCAAAGATTTCATACGCTTGCAGAACCCAGATGCACTTTTCGACCGATCTATCCTATGGCAGCTATATGATATAGTGATCCGATTTTAACCAAATTTGGTCAGGATATTTAAAACTTAAGCAGATGCATAGTCTGTGAGTTTGGTTGAGATAAGTCGAAGAATAAAAAAGTTTGTCATACAAAAGTATGATTTTCGACCGATGTTTCCTATGGCAGCTATATGATATAGTGATCTGATTTATAGCAAATTTGGTCAGGATATATAAGACATAAACCGGTGCATAATCAGTGAGTTTGGTTAAAGTACTTTAAAGAATAAACCAGTCGGAAAGACTACAGTCGAAGTCGACTATGAGAGACCCTTTACTTATTCTTCTAAATGGAAATTAGAGTAACACTAATAGTTCCCCATAACGCGTTGTAACGTCAATATGCTCTTCTTCTTCCCTTGGTCCGACACTGAGTAATATTGAGTTTTGAATAACTCCCGAGTTTATTATCCGATCGCGATGAAATTTTCAGGATAAATTAGGACGCTTGTCCGTGTGCCAAAATTTAAGGCTGCAGTTTTAAAATTGACCATTATATGGGATTTTAAGTTTTTTTTAAATAACTTACGAGATTATTATCCGATCGCAATGAAATTTTCAGGATACGTTAGGACCCTGATACCCATTCTGTGTGCTAAAATTCAGGACTCTAGCTTTAATATTTTTAGTCTTATGGGATTTCAAAAATTTTGTTCTCGATTTACGGAGGCGGAAGGGGGCGTGTCAAAATTTTAAGATAAACTTGATCTGCTTAGCCCATAGACGAACCACCATACCAAATTTGGTGACTCTAGCTCTTATAGTCTCTGAGATCTAGGTGTTCATACTGACGTACGGACAGACGGACGGACAGACGGACAGGTTTTAATCGACTCGACTATTGATACTGATCAAGAATACATATACTGTATAGGGTCGGAGATGCTTCCTTCTGCCTGTTACATACATTCACACAAATGCATTAAACCCTTTTTTGCCCCGTTTTAATGGGCACAGGGTATAAAAAAGGATAAACCTAATATGCCTGCAAAAATTACTAGTGCTGGGAGACCAAGTTCAAGCTTCTAGCTCTTACCATCTCTGAGATCCTTTCGTTCATACGAATGGACAGACGGACAGACAGACCAACGGACAGACGGACAGACCAACATGCCTATATCTACTCGGCTATTGATGCTGATCAAGAATATATATACTTTATGGGGTCGGCCATGCTTCCTTCTGCCCGTTCTATACTTTAAAACAAACTTAATATACCCCCACAGGGTATACAAATAGCTAAGTCTAGCTATAATATAGTTAAAATGGCAACACTGCATAGTAGACATATTTTTACCAAAATGTTACCAGGCTGTATAAATTGTAATACTATATAAATAAATTGAATCCCATAACCGCTTGATTGTTCCTATAAAAAACTTTATGATACAGGGGTGCCACAGAAACTCAAAGCAACCGAAAATCAACTAAAAACCAACTCAAGCTGATTTAGGGTGACTCAGACCACTGCTAAAGCTGTTTCTTAAATCTCTAATACTTTGGCTAGAGATTTGCTCAATTTCAGTAAAATAAAACTTGTTATGCACCAAAAGTGTTACTGTTTTGGAAAGGTTATTCAATTTCCGAAATATCTGTATAAACACATTTCAATATTAAACATTATTTAATTAATTATTTCTAACTATAGTACGAAATATCTCGAAAATCTCTAGTACAATATGCCATTCGTTGTTGATGTGCAAATACGTCTCAAGCAATAGATATGCCAACTAGTTTTGGAATCAATTTAAAACAATTTAGAGTATTTAATATGTAAATTTGTAATTGCGCTTTCTTATGTCTATGAAAAAGTTCAAATGAACGAGTCATTGAAATGAACGAGTGAACTTATTCAGTCTTTCATGAACTATTTGGTTCATTTTGCTCAGCGGGTCCGTTGCATGTGAACAAATTTTTTTTATCTTTTTCAACACTGGAGTCGTGAAAATTCGAAGAATTATATATGCTTTTTATTAAAATTCTATTAAAATGTACAAAAAATACCGCAGGAGGCACCCTTTAGGACTGCTACGTCGTAGAGTCTCGCTCTATTGTGCAGTCTTCAAATAAAACGGCTGCTTTTGAAGTAAGTCAAAAATATAAATACAAATGGAAATATTTTGAAGAAATCCTAAAACTAACAAACATTTATTTTATTTTCTAATTATAAGCTTCAAATGAATTTTCTATAAAGGAATGGTTGTGAAATCATCTCAGTTAATCAAATTAACCGGTCTCGATGACCGTTTTACATCGTTTATAAGCAATTGACCAACTGATCAGAATGACCTATTCATCTTACATCGTTCATGACAACTGAATAATGAACTTAATGACAACTGAATAATGAATTTATGACAACTGAATAGAAACCAAATCGTTCTTAGTTCATGACAACTGACCAACTGAATAATGAACTAAATGACTGATTTAGTTCACGACTGAAAAATGAACGAGTGAACTTATTCAGCACATTGAACTAGAAATCCCAACTCTACTAATGAACATACAAATATTGTAGTTTAAGTTGACATAGTTGCGACTCTATGGAGTAGACAAATTACTCGGTTTCGACTTTGAAACAGCGACAAAAATAAAATATTAATTTTAGAGCAGTACTCCGACTAAATACTCCGAAAAATGAAATCTCTCAAAGTTCTGTATCACCTACGATTTGATTTGAGAGATTTGAAAACCAGCTCGTGTCAAAATCTCGAGAGATATAATCAGAAGTTTAAAAAAATTCATTTATGCTGTCTCCTTTACATAGTTTGTAACTAAATGATTATGCCCTGTGAAAGGGTATCAAAAACGCAACTTCGATGCGACCTTACAGCTGCCACAATGCGTTGCATGATGTGCCTTCCTTCCTGCCCGCCTGCCTGCCTGCCTGCCTCCCTGTTTGCCTGGCCAAAGGTCCTCTCGACTATATACACAACTTGGCTAATGGCCATATGGATTTGCATGTGGTTGCCGCTGGTGCTGCCCCTTCCTCTTCCCCTTCCCCTTCCTCTTCCTCTTCCCCATCTCCTTTCGCCTGCTGCTGCTGCTGCTGCTGCTGCTTTTGATGGTGGTGTGACTGATGGTGGCATCTCATGCTGTGGCTGCTGCACTTTATAGCGTCCAGTGGTTGCTGTCGCGCAGGTAATGAAAGTTGTCAGTTTTGCCAGAGTTTTTTTTTTATTTTGGGCTTGTTTTATCCACTGGATGTATTCGGGTGGTTCTCGCCCAGTTGGTGGCTGTTTTAAAAATTGTATTTGTTTCTTTTTGATTGCTCTGAAGTGCACTTCAATTGCATTTCATTAGAGTTAAGTTCAAAGTTGTCAACATGTTCATGAAACAACGAGACATTTTGTCAACTTTTCAATGTTGTCAGTAGCAATTGAAAAAACAAAAGTTCTGCTTGATAAAAGTTCACTTAAGTTCAAGTTAAGCAAGTTCATTACAAGTTTTTTAGTATTTTTCTAAAAGAAAACAAAACTCCGCCAACATAAATGCAATTAAATTATATAAAATACTATAGTACGAATTTTTATAAAGTTGTATTGCAATAAAGTTGATAACAAAGGAGTTTCTTCAACGAAAGCTTTATTTTTGCATATATTGTATTATGACAGCTACATACTTCATTGTTCTTAAGACACTCATATCAACTTATGTGTTTTCTCTAATAATAATAGATAGGCTCTAACAATTTTCAGCAGCTTAGCCCTAAAGCTGACTGAGTTCACATAGATAGTAAGTGTTATGGATAGTTTCGAAATGGTTTTTTTTTTGGAAGTTATTGAACTGAAATATACAAGAGTATGCTTAAATATTGCATTTGAGCTAATGAATTCAATTTTATCCACAAATTTGAGTGGCTTTTTGTTTCAAATACATACTATGTTAATATACTGTAAACGTATGGCAATCTGTTTTTATGCTTAACAGCGTTTTAACAGCGACAGCTGCAAATACTAACTACTTTACTAAGAAAGTTAAATATTTGCAATTTATAAATATTGCATGTTAGGTAATCAAATGAAAATTTAACTGCAGATTTTACTAACAGTTAAAAGCTATGTTAACAAGAGTTTATACTTTTAACATCGCTTTAACAGTTACTTTACATTCCACATTATGCCATTCGATTAACAAATGTACCCTAATTTAAGAGACTTTTACTAACAGTTGCTAATCATGTTCAAAAATGTTAATCTATGTCATGCTGTTATGCTTTTTACAGAGTGTTAACAGTGTCAGCAATATATATATATATGCAATATTCAATAATATTGTATATGAACAAAAAAAAAAAACACCATTATCAGCAGTTAGTTGTGACAGTCCGGCAGACCCCATAAAGTATATATATTCTTGATCAGCATCACCAGCCGAGTCGATATAGCCATGTCCGTCTGTCCGTCTGTCTGTATGAACACCTAGATCTCAGAGACTATAAGAGCTAGAGTCACCAAATTTGGTATGGTGGTTCGTCTATGGGCTAAGCAGATCAAGTTTATGTTACAAATTTGACACGCTCCCTTCCACCTCCGTAAATCGAGAACTAAATTTTTGAAATCCCATAAAACGAAAAACATTAAAGCTAGAGTTCTGAATTTTGGCACACAGAACGGGTATCAAGGTCCTAACGTATCCTGAAAATATCATCGGATAATAATCTCGTAAGTTATTAAAAAAAAACTTAAAATCCCATATACTGGTCAATTTTAAAACTGGAGCCTTGAATTTTGGCACACAGAACAAGCATCGGGGTCCTAATTTATCCTGAAAATTATGACATTCCATAAACAATTAATCCCTAATTTAAGAGGCTTTTACTAACAGTTGCTAATCATGTTCAAAAATGTTAATCTATGTCATGCTGTTATGCTTTTAACAGAGTGTTAACAGTGTCAGCAAAATATATATATATGCAATATTCAATAATATTGTATATGAACAAACAAAAAAACACCATTATCAGCAGTTACTTGTGACAGGCTTTTACCAACACACACTTGAAAGCCATGTCAACACGTTAAATTCAACTATAATTAGTTTCAAAAAAGTAGGCGGTAATCGAATTGACTGAACCAGCTTTTTAATTGCGCATTGCGACTGGAGAATGCAACCCACGGGTTATCATATCATCATAGAGTCGTATCCTGTAATTGTGTGTGGCCGGAACACACAACCATACACTCATTTTCGGGGGGCAAGCGCATGCGTCATATTGATTTTCATTTTGCCATTTCCCCAAAACAAAAAAAAACAACAAAAACAAGCAAAATCTTCAAAAGGAAACCCCAAATTTGCCGACAAAATTTGCCGGAATGTGAAATGCAATATGCAACATCCAATATCGAATTGTCAATATTCAATCTAAAATAAGAGGCTGTCTCATATGTATCTCATGCTGCCACTACTTTTTGTGGCACCTCCATGAGGGGGAAGTGATGGAGGGGGGGAGGGGGTGTTCAAATAGTGGACAACTTTTCGAATTTTTGAACTGACAAATCCCAATTGCAAACGAACAAAAAAACAATCAACGCAACTTAATTATAGCCTCAACTATTCAACAAATTTGTATTGTTTGATTTGTTGAGCTTTGTTTCATTCTTTCTCTCTCTCTCTCTCTCTGTCTTTCTCTCTCTCACTCTGCGTATAAATCACAGAGTTGCCTATGAGCCAATATTTGTTTATCTATATGAAAAAAAAACCAACACATTTTCGCCTGAAACATCACAAAACAAATAAATGCACTCTACGGGGATTTGAATGGATTTCAATATGGCTTACAGTGTGCACTAATTGTCTATTTACATGCACAGCAAATTAGTTTAGTTGGTTTGTTATGTTATAGCCAGGGGATGTAACGAATTTTATTGGATTATCTTTGAAACGTCAAGAGTTATGATTATAAATAGAAGAGTAAGAGATTTAAGTTTAGTATCAAATGCAAATTTTAGACCCTTTACTTTAAAAAAGTAAAACGGGTCTATTAAGTTTGTCAAAAAAAAAGATGTGCGAAACATGTCGAAGGAAGTCCGGCAGACCCCATAAAGTATATATATTCTTGATCAGCATCACTAGCCATGTCCGTCTGTCTGTCTGTCTGTATGAACACCTAGATCCCAGAGACTATAAGAGCTAGAGTCACCAAATTTGGTATGTTGGTTCGTCTATGGGCTAAGCTGATCAAGTTTATGTTAAAATTTTGACACGCCCCCTTCCGCCTCCGTAAATCGAGAACAAAATTTTTGAAATCCCAAAAAAATTAAATCGATTTGGCACACAGAACGGGTATCAGGGTCCTAACGTATCCTGAAAATTTCATCGCGATCGGATAATAATCTCGCAAGTTATTCAAAAAAAACTTAAAATCCCGTATAATGGTCAATTTTGAAACTGGAGCCTTGAATTTTGGCACACAGGACAAGCATCGGGGTCCTAATTTATCCTGAAAATTTCATCACGATCGGATAATAAACTCGGGAGTTATTCAAAACTCAATATTACTTAGTGTCGGACCAAAGGAAGAAGAAGAGCATATTGACGTTACAACGCGTTATGGGGAACTATTAGTGTTACTCTAATTTCCATTTAGAAGAATAAGTAAAGGGTCTGTCATATTCGACTTCGACTGTAGCCTTTCCGACTGGTTATATATATATCAGTTAAGTTCTTTTCATATGCAATTATCAATTGCTTCAATTGCTTCAATTGCGTTAATTAAATATTAATATTATATTATAACATATACTACAAAATTGATGAGAAAAGTTAATAGAACCTTAGAAATACCAACAAAATATCGTATTGTAGTCTCAACGGTTTGCCAGACTTTTCAACGAAGCTTTAAGTAGAAACAAATTGCTAAATAGTAGTAGAAATAGAGTTAGACACAAGTGTATAAGCCGAGTAAATACTTCAATTAAAATGCTAGTAAAATTAAATTAAGTTGACTCACAAGAAAATACAGAAAAAAAATAAACTCTGGACAGAAACTGATTAAATTTGTCCAGGCATTGTTCTAAGGCACCAACGGAAGACTGAAAACAAGTCAGGCAGCTAACTTGCTCACTATCAAGAGCATAAAGGGAAAATGTGAAAAATGTGGAAATGCGGAAATGCGGAAATGGCAAATACGAAATGAAAAATGGGCAAAATAAGCCCTTCCAAGAAGATGGGCAACAAATGTATCTCTCAACAGTCAAAACGCACAAATAAAAAATAAAAAAAAAAAAACAGTAAGAAAAGCAACATCAAAACAAAGAAAAATATTAAATAACTCTTTGAAATTCAATTTCTTATGCTGGCGCTTAATTCTGTTTGCTCGGCGCATTCTGTTAACTTGTCAAATGCGTTGAATACAAGCAAAAAGGAAAAAAATAAAGAAAAAAGAAAACGTACAGAGGGAAAACTTCATAATAACATTTTCCCTGTGGCCCGAAGAGCACTTAAACCACCCAACCACCCAACCATCCAACCATTCAACCAGTCAACCATCTAAACAACCCACCACCACCCAGTCTTTGTGAAACTGCAATAAGTTCTTGCTAGAAATCTCTCATTTGCGCAGCGTGGAAAATTCATCTCAAGCATTTCCAAGTTTTCACCAGAATTGAATGAAACTTTTCTGGAAATTACATACACACACACACACACACATACACAATAGAAAAGCTGCTCAAACAATGAACGAAAAGTCGCAGCTGATGATATACATACACTGAGAAAAGTACTTTGTATACAATTTCTATTTCTTATATAATTAATTAATTATTTCTTGAGAAGAGCTAAAAATAAGTTGTGATTTTGTTATAGTATCAAACAATATTTTTTCTCTGTTTATCGTTGAGTGTTCTTTATAAATATAAACATTAATCTTTAACTATCGTCTTTAGCTTTGATTGTATTCTCTTTTAGATGAGTCTAATTTATTGTATCATTCAATTACTTTAACTCAAGAGAAGCTAACAATAAAAGGAAGCTTGTATAAATAAATGATGTAAGCAATTCTAAACTCAATTAAAATATCTAGAGTGCAGCACGCTATTAGTAATGTAATATAAAACTAAAAATTTCGAAGCTATTCTTAATTTCAGTGCGCTCTCATCAATAGGATAATAGATAGTCATAGATATGTAATTAATATATACTTTCGGTTGTTCTAACTCTTAAAATTCCATCTCATTGGCAACTCTTTGCATATTTTCAGGTAGATAATTAGAATTATTTATGCTCTGTTTACTTTGCAACAGATACTTTCAGCTAAAAATGTGCAACGCAAGTCAAGCTTGAAGATGCTTTTTGATTAAAATGTGTAAATAGTTAAATAAATGTAATGCTTTTATAATGGGAGGCGTCTATAGATACGTTTTTAGATGCATAGTAAAAACATATACCTAACATCTCTAAAGATATATTTAGTTATTTAGCAAGCCCACAACTCTGAACATACAAATAGTTGAGCTACAAATATTTCTACTAGCAAAAGTTTATTAGTATCCAATCATATTTCAGCGTGGAGCAATCTCTGAGATACTCTTGCAGTTAGTTAAACTATTGAAAAGCATAAATTGAACTAATTTTCCAGTTGGTAACACTAAAGATACATTTAGCTAAAGACAAAGACTTTTTAAAGAGGCATACGATATTTGTAGATTTAGTATTATTCTATGCCTTTATTTGCTCTACAATCTAGTTAGTTGGCAAATTTATAGATGCTTTAACTGTCAGCTAAAAATTAATTAAATAAATTTTCAAAATAATAATAACCTAAAAAAAAGTGTGCCTCTGGTAGGTGTCGAACTCTTGCGGTGTGGTTCTGGAGCTCGACACTCCAAGCCATTGCGTCAATGCAGGCATAGTCGATTATCTGGCAAATTCCCAGTTTGCTTGCCTCAAGTTTCTGCCTCAAACATTTGTATATTCAAATCTCCGGTGTTTATTGTCCGATTGCGATGAAATTTTTAGTAGACATAGCAATTAAACTAAACTTTATGTATGTCGAATTTGGAACTTGCATCATTTAAATTACTCGTGTTAGTCGGGTTTTTCCAATTTTTGAAGGCGGAAGGGAGCATGGCAAAATTCTTAAGCAAACTTGACCTTTGTGAAGGTCTCAGGATTATTGTCACCAAATTTGGTTGCTCTAGCTCTTATAGTCTCTGAGATCGAGGCGCTCATAGAGACGGCCGGACAGATGGACAGACGAACATGGCTATATCGACTCGGCTATTGCTGCTGATCAAGAATATATATACCTTATGGGGACTGCCAGACTTCCTTAGACCTGTTATGCACTTATTTTTTTTTTGACAAACTTAATAAGTAGATTCCTATACTTTTTTAAAGTAAAGGGTCTAAAAAAACGCCAGTTAAACAGAAGTCAGACCGTAATATAGATCATTTGTGACAAAACCCTTATCTCTAGCTATAAAACTGCTCTTGTTTTCAGATTTTTTCATGATATACATTATTTAAAATGTAAGATGAACTTTATCTACGCGTAAATATAAGGGATCAAGTTAAAGATTCTAGCTCTTAGATTTCAGAGCTCTGTGATTCTTACGTTCATGCGGATGGACAGACGGACAGAAAGTCAGACGGACAGAAAGTCAGACGGACAGACTGTCAGACGGACAGACTGTCAGACGGACAGACTGTCAGACGATCAGACGGACATGTCTATATCGACTCGACTGTTGATGCTGATCAAGTATATGTATATTTTATGGGGTCTGCCAGACTTCCTTAGACCTGTTAGGCAACTTTTTTTTTCGACAAACTTAATATACTTTAAAAAAGTATAAGGGTCTACAAATCTATGAAGAGATACATTAGAGACATTTGCTCACTTAACGAACGTATCTATGGGCTACATTTGTATCTTTTTAATGATTTCGCCTGGTGACAGTTCTAACGAAATTACATATTTTGGCAACAGTCAAAAAAATAACAGCTGTAATATTCCAAATGATGTTAAGGTACAGAATGGTGAGTGTTGATGATGATGATGATGATGTTGTTAATGGTGGAGGTGTTGCTGGTGTTGTTGTTGCTACTGAGTGTAATGGGCTGCTTTTTGGTGTGGGCCAAAAAGGGGGTGAGTTGGACACAAGAAAACTGCAAGAGCTTTATGGCACTTACGGTGTGTATCTGTTTCTATCTCTATACACTAACACAGATACACACACACACACACACACACACAGACACACGTGTAACAAAAATGGCTTCGTTTCGTGCAGTTTTTTTTTGGTTGGGATGCTGCATCAATTGAAAGGCAGTTGAAGCATATAAAATATACAGTTATGTAGAGAAAGCATATATCATATACAAATATATATATATATAGATATATATATACAGTTATGTATGCTGCACTTAGCTGTTGTTGTTGCTGCCGATTGTATAATGTCCTCCCAATGGACATCGCACAGACACAAATCTCATTTCAGTTCATTTTAATTTTATGCCATCGCGCACAAGCGTCAACTGTGTGTAGGTGTATGAGTGTGTGTGTGTGTGTGTGGGAGTGTATGTGTGTGTGTGGGTATATAAAGGGGAAAGGGGCTACAGTGGTTGATTTTGTCCAAATGTCCATTGCTGCACTGCATCGAACTCTGAACTTTTGTTGAGTTACATTTAAATAATTGATTTTGTATGCCTTCGTCTGTCTGTTTGACTTTGCAGTCAGCGCTGACTTTTATATAAGTGCACACCCCCACGCCCACACTGCCAAGCCCCTTCCCACACTCCCTTCCCCTTCTCCTTCCCTCTCCCTCTATCCTAACACCCACAACTTTTGTGCTTCCCATTCATATGCGCTCTGTGTTTTGATAAAATATGCATGCTGTTTGTTGCCTGTTTTTAGGCGTTGTCCGTTCAAATGATGTTCCCATTGTTGTTGTTATTGTGGTGAAAACATGCTAATTGTTAGACTAAATACATTTATACCTAACATACGTCCTCATCTGCTGATCTTCTCTGGCTGTGTTGTCAACAGACAATTATTACTTTGATTGAACTGAACTCAACTATTTAAAGGTAACATTCAGATAGAGATAGATGTAGATATGTACTTGCTTAAGTTTGGATATCTCAATGTATCCTGAAAGCTCGGAAGTTATTCAAAAAGCGCTATTTTAGGCAGTGTTGGGCCAAATGAAGAAGAAGAGAACACTGACGTTAAAACGCACTTTATATGCCATGTCGGAATAGTCGAGAGTTTTACAGAATAACTAAAAAGGGTCTCTCATAGTCGGCTTCGACTGCAGCATATTGTTCTCTACTATCGCTCCCTCCTCGACTCACCAACTTGTTAGTAAATTTAAATAAAAATATGGTATCAGTTAAAGTTGGTATTTTTAGTTTAATTTACTGAATAAATTTAATCGTTCATTTTGAAGTCGTGAACTAAATCAGTCATTTTGTTCAGTTGGTCAGTTGTTTAATTGGTCAGTTATTCGGTTGTTCAACTGTTCAGCTGTTCAGCTGTTCAATTGTTCAGTTGTTTAGTTGTTTTGCTGTTCAGTTGATTACTTGTTCAGTTATTAAGGTGTTTAGTGTTTCACTTGTTCAGCTATTTATTTTGTTCAGTTGAACTGAATAAGTTCATTCGTTCATTTCAATGACCCGTTCATTTGAACTTATTCAGAATGAATCGACACAACTCTAGTATTCGTTGTATTCAACTATTTATTTGATGTTGTCAAATTAATTACTTCAATAACTGTGTTAATAAATTAATTATAAATGAGAACGTTACTATAATGAACCCTTTTTGCAAAAGTAATTTATTTTCTATACTTTTTAATACTATAATATTCTTCAATTGTGATTATATATGGTGGGGTCCGTTTGGTATATTTGTAAATTATTTAGTCCAAGTTAATACTAAGGCCGTTTTCTCTCATTTGAATAATAATTATTCGATATTTATTATATATATATATAAACATTTTTTAAATAGGCGTAGCAGCTGATAGACTGATAATAATATCTATTTATAATAAATGCAATAAATAAATATTTTTCAAAATGATTTCTTGTTCATAATAAGACTAAGTAGTTCAATATTAATGTGCAGCTTAAATTTTAAAGTGATGTTATTGCCGTAGTGCGAAAAATCTAATAAAAACATGTCTCCTGACGCTCATTTAAAAGATATGGGCATTTCCATGATGTCGAACGTGACCATCGTACACATTAAAAGTGAATAAAAAGCCAAAATAAAATAGATTTTTGTTTTGACAACTGATTCAATATATAGCTCTTAATAAGCCTTACAATGGGTGCTAAGGTCGATTTTAGAGAGTCTTTCGTTTTTATGATAATTACAAAAAACCAAAGGATTCGCAAGTGACAAAAACAAAAGTGGGTTTCGTCGCCAACAATTTAAACGCCGATTTCAGCGAAGCCTGAAGCAATATTTTAACGTAAATAATTTCAAAATGTTGTGCATAGATGCCTCTTAAAACTGATATATTATTTTACCCAAAAATTATTTATAGTTTTTTTTTTAATTCAATTTTAAGCACTGTCGCACGTGACACCAAAATATGCGATAATGCAAAGCCGAAATTATCGTAACTTGCAATCGCATACTTTCTTATACATTATTTTTTGACTCTTTGTACCTTTCCAAAGATTGAAAGTACCATAAGTCAATGCATAATAACTTATTCTGAGAATTTGTATCAAAACAAAATGTACACTAGAAATGCCCAAATGAGAAAAGTTGCACTTGTTCCACTTTGAATCCCAATATTTCGAAATGGGTTATGAATAGAGATGAAATTTTGTTACATTAGGTAAATTTCATTGTTTTCCTATTAAAATATTGACTAAACACCCTTTTTTTGTAATGAAACAAGTTGTTTTTAAACACTTTGAATGTTTTGGTCTCGGTGGACCTTTTGGTGGAAATGCCCATATTCCTCACTTCTTTTCCTTAAAACTGAATTACGTCGAAATTTGTTGCTTGTTTGTTTAATTTAAAGATTAAAGCTTAATCAGAAAACAGTTGATTAATTAACAATAAAATTTAAACCTAATGTTAATGTGACTTTAAAAGAGGAAACGCTAACAGAAAAGCTAAAAAGAAAGGGACCGACAGACAAAGCGTTGTAAACAAGGGCATAGGCTACACATGTGACATTACATTACATTATTTAGCTTCCAAAATCTGCATAAAATTGTTTTTAAAACTTGAATTTATTAAAAGATACAATTATTAAGAGTTATAATTTTTGTTAAAGACTGTATGTTGAGTGCCTAGAGCTTAAAAGGAAGGCAAAGAGAGAAGAGGAGGTTTCAAACCTGTGTTGGCCCCCCGCCTCCCCTTACTGAAAAGCTGCCGACGCCCTTGGTTGTAAATGTAAAAAAAAAGCCGATCAGTCGAGCGGGCGCGACAGTAGGATACCCTGTGCAGGTCTTAAAACAAAAGTATTTTGAGAGAACTAGCTATAAAACTGCTCTCATTATTATTAGCTTTTTTAAATTGTGGTCGAAGGGGGCGAGACATCGCTATTAAATTTTCTGGGCACATTAAGCCCAAGTTTCTTATCATGTGTGCCAAATCTCAAAGTCTCTAGCTTTAACATTGCTTATATTATGGTGATTTTTCTAATTTTAAAACAAACGGGGCTTGATATCGAAAATTGAATATAAACTTGATCTACGTATGGTATTCAGGAACCTACATTCCAAATTTGAAGTCTCTAGCTCTTATAGTTGCTGAGATCCACGCGTTCATACAGACGGACGGACGGACGGACAGACGGACAGGTGTCAATCGACTCGGCTATTGATACTGATGAAGAATATATATACTTTATAGGGTCGGAGATGCCTCCTTCTGCCTGTTACATACATTCACACAAATTCATTATACCCTTTTTTTGCCCATTTTTAATAGGCACAGAGTATTAAAACAAACAAGAAAATAGACCATGTTTTTATGATAAATCTTTAATTTAATCTTTTTAATTCTTGATCGTAAAATATGTATATTTTAGATGTTATCATATTTTTTTTTGTCAATAGATTATACAGATAATGAAATGTGAATTGCTATATTAATATAAATTATTATTAAATGTATTTTGCAATAGAATTTATGAGACACATGACACACTATATAGGATATCCATATCATAGTATGATTGCTTGATTTGGTATAGTATACTCTAAAAGTTTACATAAATCACAATATATATGTATCTCTTAACTCTAAACATTAGTTAGTACAGTTTGCTCGTCTGGAAAACTAAATAAATTGCAAAACAACAACTTAAAACAACTAACATTCAAACGATAGACAGTCTAGTTGATAATTTGCTTCTTAAGAATTGCCATAACTAATTCATTACCTAATGGGAAAATCGTTTCTGGTCGAAATTGTTCTCAAATTAGCCCATAGAAATTGCTTATTGATGGATATTATTAGACGGCAGTCGGCATTTAATTTAATGGGCCTCAATCTAAAAATCGATCAAATTGCAGTGTTTTGTGCAGTGTTCTATAACACTGTCTGCCAGCAGTATTCTTGCGATTTGTCCTTTTTGTGTGTGTGTGTGTGTGTGTGTGTGTGTGTGTGTGTGGAGGGGGGTTGCAGTACACAAGTGGGTGAAAACAAGAACATCGTCATTATTAACATGAAACAACGTGATTATCATTGAAAACAACAATGCAATCAACGATTACAATTAATGCATAAATTGCTTTCTGAATGAGTTGAAGTGTAAATATGGGCATGTGTGTGTGTGTGTGTGTGTGTGTGTGTGTGTGTGTGTGTAACAGACATGTAAACTGTGAAAAAACAAGACAAATAGAGTGTGAGTAGGAGAGGGACAAGAACAGGCAGAGTGCAAAGGAGAGAGAGAGAGACGCATTGACAACACTTGAACCCTTTGTGCTGTCAGCGCCCCACACCACCTATGGATAGTCCCTGAGGGAACCGAACTTCCAGTGCATATTTAAGAGACACTTTGACATATTATATCATAAATTATTCACTTGATATGGTAATTTTTGTCCTTTATACAACTTGATTTTATCCAAGAAACAATTCTATTTTTATCAAAAAAAAAACTGCTCCGAACCCGAAACCCTTTCGAAATATATTTATGTATCTAATTTGAAAACAAAATCTCATAGTTCATTGGTTACGCTGATTTTTGAATCAATAGCTTTTCCCTTGGCTTGGAAACTGTAAACCAAACCCAAGGCAACTTTTTTAAGATTCTGACATTAAAGCTTTCAATTACGTACATAACTTTTAGTAGACTTCTTGTTAAATTTAGTAACAGGAACTTTAAGAAATCGCTAGTAACTCTATAATTACTTGAAAACAATATATATCCAGCAATATCAGAAAGTTCCCAATATCCCACTATTGTCAAGCTTTCGTGTATTGGTCAATATTTTCAGTTCTCTTCGACATTTTCAGACACTTTTATCAGACCCTATAAAACAACAACAGGCGAGTCGATATAACCATGACTGTCTGTCCGTCCGTCCGTCTGTCGAACCGTCCATCCGTCTGCCCATCCGTCTGCCCATCCGTCCGTCCGTCTGTCTGTCCATCCGTCCGTCCGTCTGTCCATCCGTCCGTCCGTCTGTCCATCCGTCCGTCCGTCTGTCCATCCGTCCGTCCGTCTGTCCATCCGTCCGTCCGTCTGTCCATCCGCCCGTCTGTCTGTGCATCCGTCCGTATGTCCATCCGTCCGTCCGTCCGTCTGTCCATCCGTCCGTCCGTCTGTCTGTCCATCCGTCCGTCCGTCTGTCCATCCGTCCGTCCGTCTGTCTGTCCATCCGTCCGTCTGCCCATCCGTCCGTCTGCCCATCTGTCCGTCCGTCTGTCTGTCCATCCGTCCGTCTGTCTGTCCATCCATCCGTCTGCCCATCCTTCCGTCCGTCTGTCTGTCCATCCGTCCGTCTGTCTGTCCATCCGTCCGTCTGTCTGTCCATCCGTCCCTCCGTCTGTCCATCCGTCTGTCCATCCGTCTGTCCATCCGTCCGTCCGTCTGTCTGTCCATCCGTCCGTCTGTCCATCCGTCCGTCCGACTGTCCATCCGTCCGTCCGTCTGTATAAGCGCCTATATCTCAGAGACTATAAGAGCTAGATACACCAAAATTTAATGTATCCGAACCAAACTCACCAGATATCAATAATAATATGATCTATTGACCAAAAATTATAAAGATCGGACTACTTTAGCATTTAGCTGCCATAAGAATAGTCGAGAGAACACTTACATAATAAGTAAAGGTTTGTTCTACTAGTATATTAAGAATTTAAAAAACTTAAGAATGAGTTTTTAATTATTTAGTTATAATTTAACCAACAATAACTCACTAGAGACTCGATCTAATGTATATTAATATATATTTTTAAAACTTACCTTATAAATTGTTGTCCTTAACTGATATTTTCTTGTGTTAAAAAAATATCACTTATCAGCTGATCGCTCTCTTTCGCTTTCTTCTCACTTTCTAAAACTTTCGCTGTCTCTTTCAAACTTGCTGATGATCTTAAGTGCTCTTATCTCTTCTTTGTATAAATTCTTGTAGCTTGTCTTTTGTCGATTTGATGAAAACGTTTATAGCTTTTTTTTTTGTCTTTAATTTGTCTTCTTTTGGCAAAATTGTTTGTTGATGCTATTGTTTAAACTTTGTTGTTTTTAATCGAGTTTTTGGTTCTAAAAAATATTTTTCGTCGTACTTTGAAATCGTTGGAAGTCCGTTTGTAGTTCGCTTTTTACTGTTTTCTGTTTTCTGTATTCGTTTTCGTTTGTTTCTTCTTCTTTCTTTAAATCTCTTGTATAAATATTACTTTCTTTAAGAAGTTCAAGTCTTGTTGTGAAATGTAAATATATATATATATAAATATATATATATGTATATATATATATAAATATATATATTTATATATATATATATAAATATATATATTTATATATATATATACATATATATATATTTATATATAATAGAAAAAAAATTATAATTATACTTATGTCCGAACCTGCGTTTCGTAGTGCGTCCCAAATTCGTAACGCCCTGTAAATTCTGTAAAAAAAACCTTGTGGTATATCGTCTTGCAAATCGCCAGGAAATCGCCAGGAATTCGCCAGGAAATCGCTAGGATATCGCCTTTGCCCCCAATCAAACGTTGAGCACAGTGAAACAACCTGTGAATCTGTATACCGATGATTCTGTATATCTTTTCTACGATATATCGTAGTATAACACTTTCTTTCAAAAAAAAAAAATATATATATATATATGAGAAGAACAAACACGCGAATCACGTTAGATTTTCACACTTGTATTATCTTTTTTTTAATTGCTTTTCTTTTACGCTTCTTTTCACTTTTTTCTATCTCTCTCGCTCTCTCTTTCTTTTGCTCACATTAAAAAAAATTTGAAACACAAAGTAACCGTGGGAAATTTAATGAATTCCTTTATGTTAAACTTTTCGCGATCTATTATATTAATTTTTTTTTTTTTTTTTGCTTTTCTTCAATTTTTTAAGCACTTTTTATAGATTTATCTCTATGCTTTTCTTCACTTGATTGCTGCCTGCAGACTTTCTTTATATAAGACTCTCAGTTATCTGTAATGATACAAATAGACATTATTAGGCGACTGTAAAGAGTTGGAAGTTAAAAAGCATTGACGCTTAAATTCTAATGCAATTTTTATACATGAGACTAAAATAAATGTTAAATATATTTATGAAATGGATGGCAGACGTAATAATAATAATAATAATAATAATGTATTATTAAAACAGACATTTTCTGTTAACTTGCTGTTAACAGCTGTTTAGCATAAGCGTTAACAGCAGCTTAACAGAAATGGTCTGACTTAAATAACATAATTTAAATTCACTTGTTTTTAAGTCAAAAGTGAACGTTTTTTGAACGTTTTAAAGAAAATATAAATTTGGAAATTACTTAAAGCGAATAACCGAGATAATGTTAACTTAACAGAGGCTTAGTTTTTAAAATTAAAAATTAACATAGCTTAAGTTACATGGTATTATAAGTAATGCTTAACGATCTAGGCTGATAAAGATAATAAGTCACATTCAGAAAAGTTGTTAAATAGAGTTTTTTTCTTGATATATAGGAAATTATAGAAAAATTCTAGTTAGAAGTTCTAAAGGATTGAGAAATATGCAAAAAAAAAGAATTTAAAAAAAAAATTTGTAAATTTTCAGCTGAGAGAAAATTGTAGATCTATAAGTTCCTGGGACGTACTGAGGCCACGACGACGACGACGACGGCGACGACGCTGATGCTCTTTCCAGAGCTCGTATTAGAATGTGTATATATATGTATATATATATATATATATATGCATAAAGTATGTACTCAATACATTTGTTGTTGTTCTTTTAGTTGTCGGTTAAAGTCTGTTTGTTCGCTTTGTTTTTGTTTACTAGTTAGTAAGTTTTGTTTGTTTTTTGTTTTTGTTTTGGTTGGTTGCTTCTTGTTGCGGCTTTTTGTTGTTGTTTTTGCTGTTGTTGCTGTTGTTGTTGTTGTTGTTTTTGTTGTTGTTGTTGCTGCAGTTCTGTGTACTACGAAACAAGGAGAAATCATACAGCGACGCAAATGATAAATTATATGAGTAGAATAATACAAAACGCGCTTAAAAAAGAACCGCGTTTGCTGGATACGCCGAAGACTGCTTGACTCGTACTGATTGAGAATGAGAGCGACGTTCGCCCACCAAAGCACCAAGCAGCGACAGCGACAGCGCTGCCAACGTCAACGTCAGCGTCAGCAGCAACAGCAACAGCGGCGGCCACAACGTATCCTGTGTTGAGCGAACACAACAATAACAACAAGAATTACAATAACAACAAGTTCTAACAGCAGGCGGCACCTAACGGTGACCCGAAAAGCTTCGTTTAAGCTTACAACGCAAGCTTTTTTCGGCTTCAAACTCTACAAATGGCTGACACTGCCGCTGCCGCTGCCGTTGCCGATGCCGTTGCGACTGCAACTGCAACTGGGACAAGTCTCCAAAGCAAAACTTGATTTCATTTGTTGGCAAATGCATTTGATAATTTACAGCAAGCTGCAATTGACTTTAATAGTATAGCCGACAAGTATATAATGTATTTGTATATGTATGTATGTACTACATACATACGTCCACATCACATTTGCCATTATACAAACTATATATAATCTAGTATGTCATGTGCAGTTATTTCCTCTTCAATTTCTGTTGCCTTTTCATTTCATACATTTTTTTTATTATTATTATTTTCTCTTTCCTTTGCACCGCAAATATTTACAGTGCGTACACACATTCTGGCCACACTCGTAATACACGTAATTAAAGTACACACTTACAGTATGTCTCTAAACTACAGGGAATACAGTATTCGTTATCACTAATTGAGGTCTTAACAGATCGTACAGCAGTTGCTTAAACTTCGAAAGTATCCTTAAAAGCTCGCAAAGTCTCTCAAATACACGAAATACGTATCTACACAAGTTGATTCCTCTGATTTGACGCCACACAGTCTTAGATTCTCAAGTACTTAAGTTGTTCTATAATAACTGGAAGAAACAACAAGCCGAACAGTCGGTTACCCGACTGTAATATACCCTGTACAGGCTGTCGATGTAGTTCTCTTGTAATTCTTTTTATTAGATACTTTACTTTAAAACTAGCTATAAAACTGCTCTTTTTATCAGCTTTTTCCAATTGTGGGCGAAGGGGGCTTGGTATCGCGATGAAATTTTCTGGGCACATCAAGCCCAAGTTTCTCATCATGTGTGTCAAATCGCAAGTCTCTAGCTTTAACATTGCTTATTATTATAAAATTGAATATAAACTTGATCTACGTATGGTATTCAGGAACCTACATTCCAAATTTGAAGTCTCCAGCTCTTATAGTTGCTGAGATCCACGCGTTCATACAGACGGACGGACGGACAGACAGACGGACAGGTGTCAATCGACTCGGCTATTGATACTGATTAAGAATATATATACATTATAGGATCGGAGATGCCTGCTTCTGCCTGTTACACACAAATTCATTATACCTTTTTTTTGCTCATTTTTAATGGGCACAGGGTATTAATATAAGGGTCTATTAAGTTTGTCAAAAAAAATGTGTGTAACAGGTCTAAGGAAGTCTGACAGTGTATATATTCTTGATCAGCATCAATAGTCGAGTCATGTCTGTCTGTCTGTATGAGCGCCTAGATCTCCGAGAATACACGAGCTAGAGTCACCAAATTTGGTGACAATACTCCTGACACCTCCGTAAATCGAGAACAAAATTTTTGAAATCCCATAAAGCGAAAAATATTAAAGCTAGAGTCCTGAATTTTAGCACACAGGACGGGTATCAGTGTCCTAACGTATCCTGGAAATTTCATCGCGATCGGATAATAATCTCGGAACTTATTAAAAAGGCTTAAAATCCCATATAATGGGCAATTTTAAACCTGGAGCCTTGTTTTTTCTCAACTTGTGGGCTTGGCAACGAAATGAAATTTTCTGGACACGTAGATCCCAAGATATTCATCATGTGTATCAAATCTCAGTGGGCGTAACATCCAAAATTTAAGATAAACCTGATCGACCTGCAAATATAGTGCTGGAAGATCAAGTTCAAGCATCTCTAAGATCCTTTTCTTTATACAGACGGGCAGACGGACATTGCTTTATTGTAGAGCGTATAAATTTCGATATGAATATCGATATATCGAATATGGATATATCGAATATGGGTATATTTGTTTGAATATCGATATTTTTCTTAATATTGCGATATATTGAAAATGAATTTTACAAATTTAACGCGAGTTGAAAATCGAGCACTTGGAGTTTTAAAAAAAAAACCAACGGATAGAAAATTTGGTAAATGTGCCCAATTGTGCAAGACCTGGAGCAAAACTTTAGTCCTTAAACAACAGCTTAAGATACACAATAACAATCAAAAAGATTCAAACTTTATAGTATAATACCAACCTTTGGTACAATTACATCGAATATAAATAAAAATGATATAGTATTTAAGGTACACTGTGAGTGTAAAAAGCACAACTTGACAAAAGCTCTTGCCAATAGGATTTTCTTAGATTTGTGTCCTTTAAAATATTAGAGGACCAATTTCGGTAGTTTATTAAGACACCTGATAACTGCTATGAGCTATCTGAGATACTAGATCTACAATCTGAACGAATGTTTAGTTAGGCTGGATAAATAATAATCGTTAGAAGGTCGTGTCTCAAGGAAAAGCATGTTAAAATGCTGCTCATCTTAAGAATATATATATACTACGTATACTTAACGTGGTCGGCCACGCCTACTTCAGCCTGCCACATACTTTTAACAATTTGTATACTCCCTTTCAGGGTATTTTGTATCTATTTAGCTTGCAGTACTCGAATCTACTCAACTAAAAGATACTCCATATCCAACTAGGGCAAATACTTGCCTAATTAGGATCAAAGTTGAATTCCTTCTAAGTTTAGGTTTGAAAAACAAATATTTATTTTATTTTCCTCATAATTTTATATTTTTCTTTGATTTTCTATTTGCATATATCATACATACAATTGTGAATAATTTGTTTTATAAAAAGTCTTACTTAAGATTATGATATCATTACTATTTTTCACTTTATCAAAATCAAGATGAATTTATGCAATTGATGTTTTTTTAGGTACCAAACCGAACCCTGTTTAAGAAAGTGGTCTGGTTTTCAGCTGAGAGAAAATTGTAGATCTATAAGTTCCTGGGACGTACTGAGGCCACGACGACGACGACGACGACGACGCTGATGCTCTTTCCAGAGCTCGTATTAGAATGTGTATATATATGTATATATATATATATGCATAAAGTATGTACTCAATACATTTGTTGTTGTTCTTTTAGTTGTCGGTTAAAGTCTGTTTGTTCGCTTTGTTTTTGTTTACTAGTTAGTAAGTTTTGTTTGTTTTTTTGTTTTTGTTTTGTTTGTTTTGTTTTGTTTCGGGTTCGAGTTTAAGTAACTGGATCGCTTCATAATTCAGTTCGGTTAACCTAAAAACCCGAACCGAACCGATTATTTGAAGTTCGATTAGATGGACTTCATATAATTATAAATCGTTAGTTAAATCTAAGATTTCATTCCTACATGCACTACTGATTATGCTTTACACAGTTCATTTCGTGTTTTATGTGCAAATTACAATAGTCTTTGCCACGTTATATCTGCAGAACTCTCTCTCGCCGCTATTAAACAGTCCATTTTCCTATTCCTTTCGAGAAATCCTTAACCGTACTTATTCTAATACTTAAATATAACTAATAATATATTAACTATTACACATCCTAATACCTAGACTTCCAACTTTTACACTAATACTACTATTACTTTTCATTATAATACTACCTCTTATATTATTAAGTATACACCTAATGCATTAATAATTTAAATTTATACCAATACTAATACTAACTTTAATACTAACACTTATTGATCTGATTTGGTTTTTTTGGGGTTTTTCCCCAATCCTTGCAACAAATGTTGGATCATTTTGAGTCATAATCTTGTTTACCCCTTTAAAGCGATCTTAAATTTTTCTTTTTTCAGTTTTAATTTAAAATAATATTTAATTTTAATAATAATTTAATTATTAATTTTGTAATTTTATATTTTAATGTTACTATAAATATTACTCCATAATTTCTTGTCGACTGTTTTTAGTCGTAATAATAAATAAATAAATAAATTCGATAAAATACAATAAATATACAAATATGTTTATTCGTATTCCTCCATTAAGATTAAAGTTAAGAATAAGATTAAAAGAAATCAGTACAAAAATGCGGCTTACTATTGATATTTTAAGCATTTAGAATCGGAAATATTCCAGATTTATGAGTATTAAATCTATATATTTTACAATTCACATATATTCAAATCATAGATGTTCAAAAACTGAACTAAGTGCATTTTTAATTAGTCATATACTAGATGCTTAAGTTGAATTAACTAAAAAAAATTATACAGTTGATATTACGAATATATTTATTTGTTAATATCAACTCTCTTAGTTTCGTACTTAAATAAAGATATTTTAAAAATTTCCCAATACGATATACTATAATTCATTAAGATATGTACATATAAAACAAAATAAAACAAATTTATCTAAGCTCTGACATTCCAGATTATTGTTTTCCATTTCATAAAAAGGTCATATGAGAATTATTAATTTAAGTACACAACATCAGGTTAAGGATACATGTATAAATATGTATCTTAATATCTTATTATCCGATGGAAGATTAAAAATCTACTACTATAATATTTATATTCAATGCTGTAAACTAACTAATTTGATATATGTGAACCTATAAGAATAGTTATTGATAATCCCATTTAGTAATTTCTATAAGAAATGGATAAAGGATTATATTGGAAAAATAAATACTGTATACAACTTTTCAGCAATAAAATATAAACTTAGTAATTAAGAATTCTATTGTTATATCTCTAACAACCTATAATTATTTGAAATATATAAATATATGCTTACTAGTTTTAAGGAATAAAATAGTATGTTTTTAATTTAGATATGGTGAAATATTTTATAATATCCTTAAATTGACACATCAAAATAGTCCCTATATGAATTCTATAAGTGATATTGCAGTTCATTTAAAGAGATTTACTTAGAGTATAGGAGATGTATCCCTATTCTTAGTATCCCCAACAATCTGTAAAGTTCGAACATTAATGAAGAGCTCTTGGAAAATCTGTGAGTGATATTCAAGTTCATTTAAAGAGATTTACTTAGAATATAGGAAAGGTTTTCTTATTCTTAGTATTCCCAACAATCTGTTAAGTTCGAACATTAATGAAGAGCTCTTGGAAAATCTGTGAGTGATATTCAAGTTCATTTAAAGAGATTTACTTAGAATATTGGAAATGTATCCTAGTTCTTAGTATCCCCAACAATCTGTAAAGTTCGAGGACTAATAAAGAGCTCTTGGAAAAAGTCTGAGAGTTCATTTAAAGAGATTTACTTAGAATATAGGAAATGTATCCCTATTCTTAGTATCCCCAACAATCTGTAAAGTTCGAGCATTAATGAAGAGCTCTTGGAAAATCTGTGAGTGATATTCAAGTTCATTTAAAGAGATTTACTTAGATTATAGAAAATGTATCCCTATTCTTAGTATCCCCAAGAATCTGTAAAGTTCGAACATTAATGAAGAGCTCTTGGAAAATCTGTGAGTGATATTCAAGTTCATTTAAAGAGATTTACTTAGAATATAGGAAATGTATCCATATTCTTAGTATCCCCAACTATCTGTAAAGTTAGAACATTAATGAAGAGCTCCTGGAAAATCTCAGTTTCAGATTATTACTTTAGCTCTTCCTTTGAGTACTTACTACATTGCTGTTCATAAATTAGATACTTAATTCATTTGAGAGCTTTCCTCACATCCTCAGCTTCCTTCCAATGTAAGGACTGTTGCAACCAACAGCAGCTTGACATAAGAGAGAGAACCGCTCGGAGAGGGGTCGTCAATTGCAATTAGAGAGCTCAAGTAACATTCGGGTCAACAGCTGAAGCAGAAAGATAGAGATGGAGAAGTGGCGATTGAGTGAGTGAGAGAGAGAGAGAGGTATGAGTCAAATGGAGTTGCTTTTGAACAATTTCAATTAATTAAAATAAATAATGAAATTATATGCGGTTGTTGGTGGGGCGATGCCAAAGGCAATATGGTGTGGTACGATGTTTTGGAGGTTGTGGTGTAGGGACTCTAGGGAACTGGATCCTATCGCCCACTTGGGCATTCAACATTCGTCTTATCTAAGCCAAAAGCTGTGCTGCATACATAATCAGCTAAGAGGGTGGTGCGATTGCGGTGCCGCCTCTTCTCTGCTCTATATATACGAAAATGCAGGCAAAACAAAATCAATGCAACTGCGCAAAGCACAGCGCGAAAAGCTTTCTTCCTTTTATACTTGACAGCCAGAGTATTATAAGTTTGTGTATATCTAAGTAATCAATAGTATAAAATATATAAATATATACTTTCTTCCATACTCGGACTACAATAAGTTTAAAGTTTATAGCCTTGAGCCTACAAAATTTCAACATGATCGAATAATAAACCCAGAAGTTTTTCTAGATTTTATTGATAAAAAAGCACTTAAAATTGTTGAAAAATCAGATTTCTAATAGAATTTTGAATGTTTTTAAAATCTTGCAAAATATCTTGTAACATACTGACAATAAATTTATCTTGAGTCCGCTCTTTTTTAAAAAATACAGAAGAAAATGTATCAATTTACTGAATGTATTTAAGCAGAGTTATAATCGTTAGCTCGGATTCGAACCCCGTAAAGAAATTCACTTGTTTTTACTCTGGTCAAGTGTGTTTAACTATGCAATTTAGAGCTTGCAAAATATGCTCAACCAAATTTTTCTGCGAGGTCTGCTCGGTCTAAAACACCGAAAAAATGAGACAGAATCGCTCTGAGTCTGAACTAAAGTTCTATTAAATCGTTCAGATTCAGTTCGATCGAACGACTCTTTAGAGTGAACGGCTGAACTAAATCCCTGACTGTCGTTCAATCGAGTCATTCGAGTCCCAATCTTGATCAATTCATTGTAGTTCAATCCACTCAATTGAGTCCCATTCTCGTTCACTCTGAATCGATTCCCAAAATGATTCTCTCGTTCGATTGATTCTTTCGTTCAATTCAATTCCTTATAATTATAATATATAATATAACTGGAATAAGACTGAAAAAATGTCGTTAATTTTGAAAATGGCTATCTTGATATTTAATTATAATACGTTAAAAACAATGAATTTGAAACTGTGAAAATATTGAGAATAAAAAAAAGCAAGAAACCAAACTGACTGCATGAAAGTGAACTAGAGTGAACTGAACTAATTCATTGAATTGAACTAGAAAGTACAACTTTAGTCTGAGTAGCAACCTTTTTTTTCCGTTTCGTTCGTGTTCTGGCTCTCGGGTTTCGGGTTGAGCGTAAAACACGAATCGGTCTCTTACTGATCGTTCGATACGAACAGAACCGTTCGTCGCTCAGCTACTGAGAGTCAGTAAGTGAGCAAAGCAAGCAACGAGTCTTTATTTTTGTTATTGCGGTTGCCTTATGTTGTTGTCTTAGGCATTTCGTCACAGGCAAAGCATTAAGGAGTAAGAGAGAAGAGGATACAGCGCTCATCTGTGTGCACATGCGTATGCACGAAGACTCGGTGTAAATGTTTAGCTATCCACACGCGCAACACACATACATGCTCACAAGACCGTTTGCCGAGTTTTAACGAAGTAAAGGATCTCGAGTGAACACAAGAGCCGAGCGAGCGAACAGAAACGTTCGTCCGTTGAGCGAAGAGCAAGCCAAGAGAGAACAAAGTTTGAGAGTTCTTTCGGGACAGCATCGCATCGTGTCAGCGGACGAGTGGTTTTTTTCTGACAACAAGCACGAGAAAACCATTAACTTATTTATACAGATAAATACATACTATATGTATTTACTGTTTTCTTTTAATGTTATTGTTGATATATGTAACCAAAACTAACATGGTCACACTGTCCAGCTCTGTCTTGATTAATGTTTACCGATAACTATCTTACTTATTCTTTTTGCGATTGTTAAAAAGGATGGTTGTGCATGCGTAAAATAAAAAGGATTAAAGCACAGTAAATTATAACAAAAACTATAACCGACTTTTTATTAAATAGAAAACAGTGAAATTACAATAGGTTATATATTTATTTATATTATATAATTTAGTATTTATATATATATATATATATATATATATATATATATATTGTATTATATATTTATTTATTAATATATAAACATATTTATTAAGTAATTTATTGATTCATTTATGTGTAATTTATTTATTTATTCTAAAACTTATGCAGTTGTTTAACGTACAAATAAATAATTAACAATAATAAAAAAAAAACTAACGAAATAAGACATTAAATAACGAATAAAACTAAACTGTATAAATGTGAAAAAGTCTGATGGTAAACCAACAAGATTTTAATTGATCCAACATGTGTTGCAAGAATTGGGAAAACCCACTAAAAATCAAATCAGATCGATAAATGTTGGTGTTCAGCTTCTATAAGCTACTACAATTTCAAAAGTTTAAAAAATGTTGTCCCAAGAACTATGTTCCTATCGCTCTTTCCCGTCGATTAGCTCTCTCACTCTTCCGCTCATTGGCAAATCAAAAACCAAATTGCCAAGTAGACTTAAGCCGATAAGACAAATGCAGAATGCACGATGCGCAGATTTTTATCATTCCCCAGTGATTACAAGCTGAAGTAAGCTCAAATGCTAAATGACAATTCCTTTAGAACATTGCCCTAAAAAACAAGACTCTAAGTTAAAAACTTGGTAAGTTCTGTTGAAATCAGCACAGAGAAGATTGATTAATTTAAATTTCACAATAATTGTTTGTCAAATAAATAAATAAACATTCGAGTCGATTAAACATCTTTCTTTCTTGATTTTAATACTTATTTTTATTTTGAATTTATTTTTAATAATTTTTGGTTATTTCTTTTGCTTGTTTCGTTTGTTACGATTCAAGCCAACGTCGCGAAAACGTCACAAGCAGCGAGTATCGTACTGTCGAGCACACTCGATTGTAGCCTCTTTGTTTTTTATCGTGTTTGTTTTGAGTGAAAAGCTCCCGAAGGGGCGATGCCTATGGACTATGTGTAGAGTTATGCCGGGGCGCAGCCGAACCCGTGTAGAGTTCTTTCGGCACCCCCTCCCCCCCTCCAATGTTGAAATTGGAGCAACTCGTCACGGGGCTGCAACATCCTGCAGAACGCAGGATACACAGCCGCCGCATCCGAAATTGTGTCAAGCTTTTGGAATGGAGGCGACGAGACACGCCCCGAAAAAGCGCCGGCCGGCAGCGGCGTTCTTCCATCCCCTACCGCTTCCCATCCAACTCCCTCTTCTCTCCACACATGGGTTTGGTCAACTCTCAACGCTCTCATCTCTCCCACTCTCTCTCATCCCAATAATCGTAGCAGCTCTTTAACTTTAACTTGGCTGCCACACAAAAATTGTGCTGGCATTAAAGCCTTAAGGGCCAATAGCCTCCAGGCACGTGCCACACTTTCCCCCTTCGTCTCCCATAGAGAAAATCCCTCCTCCCGCAAGTCTTAGCAAAGTTTCTCAAGTCGAAAACTCAGATGAACTCCCAGTTGGATAAGCATGTGCAAGTTTCGTATAAGCTAATCAAATATGCAGGAAAATTCGCATAAGGAAAAGGCAAACCTAACCTATAAATAGTATGCCTAGAAATAGTCCTTAACTACAGTGAACATAGCGACATCTTAAGGACTATGTGATACCCTGTAGTCTAACACACTTGCATACTGTATAAGTTGTTTGGAAAGTCACAAAGTAACAACAATTAAGAAAATATGATACAGAAACTTAGCAGGATTATATAAGTATGCATGTATAATTATCACAGTCATATATACCTTCTTTATACCCATGGTACAGGGTATGCATTGCAACACATTTAAATGCTTAATATAGTTGGGCAAACACGGCAATTCCTAAGAGCTATTACCCAATTGTAGTTGCTGCAATTTATATCATGTTGGGATTGTATTATAATTTTAATGAGATTAATTCATAATACTCGTCAATAAAATATTTAATGATTCGAACAAGTTATGAATGAGAGATGAGACAGTATCTTAAATATTTTATTTTTATTATTACAATCATTATTTTATTAAGTTCTTTAACAATGCAGAATTGATATCGATCTAGGTTTATTGACTATAGCCAAGGGGGTTTTATTATTTCTATATTAAAAGAAAACTACAAGAAATACAAAAATAAATGGTCTTAGAATCACGATGTATTCTCTATTTTAAAGGAATAAATATTTTGTTATTATTATTCAAGGTTCGTTTGATGAAGTTGTGAGGATCCTGAAGTAAACTAGAATCTTTTCCCATTTATGGAATTGCTACATCATCGAAAGTTTTTTTAAAAAAGCCTTCGTGTTAAATAGTGGCTTTAGCTCTGACCAATTTATGATAGTAACAGGATATTCATTCTGAATTAAGCTAATGAAATTTTGACATGAAAGTCTTTATCCATAATTATACGATGATTCGTTTATGGCACTCGCTTAAACGACTAAATTTTGTATATTACTATTAGATAGATTTTAGTAGATTTTATGAATAAATCAGATAATTCAGTATGATATAAAATCTTTATTTTAGTTAACGAATAGTTTTTCTTTTTTATTATTAAGAACTATTTTCCATCCGCTCCGTCGCGTCCTTTGTCTCTCTCACTCTTCCGCTCATTGGCAAATCAAAAACCGAATTGACAAGTAGGCTCAAATCGATAAGTCAAAAGCAGAGCTTACAATAAGCAGATTTTATCATTCAGCAGTGTTTTGAGTTGAAGTAAGCTGAAAAACTTAACTATTGAATACAAATTCCTTTAGGATGTTGCTCGGAAAAACAGCTTAAGTTTCAATCAAAAATATATATAAATTTAAGCATTTGCACGACGAAATTAACTCTAGAACTAGTTAAATGAATGTTTCTTAATGACTCGGCAGCTACTACTATAATATTAGTCAAGGCATCAACGATCAAATTTCTAGAGAAAGGAAACTCTCAAACCACAAGTCCCATCTAGTTAAACAAACGTTCTGAACCAAGTAAAATGGCAACAGCCCTAACTTCTATGATGATGATGATGTTGCTGAAAGTCGAGAACTTTAAATAGCGCCAATTAAGTGAGCTTTAAGGTCTCGAATTGGTCAATATGCATTGTATGCACTTTGGCTTAATCAACCCGCTAACTTGCCCGCTCTGCGGCCTGCCAGTTGCATAAGCTGGTCGTCAGTTTTGAGTCACAGGAAGAAACCGCAACCACATGCAGAGTTTCCCAGTCCTCAAGTGGCATTTTAACGCTTCAAATGCATAACGAGGGTGGCTCAAAGGGTTTATGCAACACACACACACCCACACACACGGCCTTCTAATTGCTTTAAGTGGCAAAGAGAGAAAATTCAAAAACAACAAATGTCTCACAAGTCGCTGCACATTGGCTAATTTTCCAAAAAAAAAAAAAAAAAACTCAAAGCAGCTGTCGAGTGACTTCCGTTTCCGCAACGACAAAGATGAGTGCTTTTACAGAAATTAGCGGGAAGGGGTCTCTCCACCCTCTCCACCTTCTACAACCCCCATTTCTTCGCGTTTTTTCCCCCCTGTGTCTGCTCACTGAAACACATGCTAATCAGTTGGAAAATAATCAACATGGCCAGCGGCTGTTGGTGGCTTTATTGAAATTCTTATGTGGAACATACATACGTAACATTCATATGCGAATTTAAGCATACTTAATTTTAGCCTGCACCAGGAATATATTAACTTTGTTCATACGAGTTTGTAGTGGATTTCGTGGATCTCAGCAACTTTAAGAGTTGTAGTTACCAAATTTGGTCATAGTCCGCACACATTGAGCTGATCTCCCAGCTGATTTAGTCCAGTATCACCCCTAAGACTTCCCTTCAACTAAGTTAGCATTAAATTAGTATTTATTAGGCCATTTACTTTAAAAAAGTAAATAGGGTATATTAAGTTTGTCAAAATGTGCGTAACAGGGCGAAGGAAGTCCGGCAGGCCCCATAAAGTATATATATTCTTCATCAGCATCAACAGCTGAGTCGATATGGGATTTCAAAAATTTTGTTTTCAATTTACGGAGGCGGAAGGGGGCGTGTCAAAATTTTAAGATAAATTTGATCTGCTTATCCCATAGACGAGCCAACATACCAAATTTGGTGACTCTAGCTTTTATAGTCTCTGAGATCTAGGCGCTCATACAGATGGACGGACGGACGGACAGCCAGACTGGCGGACAGGCGGACAGACGAACATAGCTATATACTCTCGGCTGATCAAGAATATATATACTTTATATGGTCTGCCGGACTTCATTCGACCTGTTACTCACATTTTGACAAACTTAATAGACCCAATTTACTTTTTTAAAGTAAAAAGGAGTAAGACCCATTTGGCTTCTTTACAAAATTTTCAATTTTAAGATTTATAAACGTATATTTTCTAATTTTTTCTAATTTTAATACTATACCACGTATTTAAAACAGGGACTTTTATGATTTTCTGTCACCGATGACGGTATTTTATGACTTCTGTTCAAAATAAATAAAAAGAAAACAATTTTTTACTATATTTGTAGACCCTTAAAAGTAACAAGGGTCAATTAAGTTTGTCAAAAAATAAATGTACGTAGTATGTCAAAGAAAGTCTGGCAGACCTCATAAAGCATATATATTCTTGATCAGCATCAACAGCCGATTCCATATAGCCATGTCCGTCTGTCCTTCTGTCCGTCTGTCTGTCCGTCCGTCTGTCCGTCTGTCTGTCCTCCTGTATGAACGCGTGGATCTTAGCAACTATTAGAGCTAGAGACTTCAAATTTGAAATGTAGGTTCCTGAATACCATACACAGATCAAGTTTATTTTCAATATTCGATATCAATCCCCGTTTGTTTTAAAATTAGAAAAATCACTATAACATAAGCAATGTTAAAGCTAGAGACTTAAGATTTGGCACACATGTGCCAAGAAAATTTCATAGTGATGACACGCCCCCTTCGCCCACAATTAGAAAGAGCTGATAACAAGAGCAATTTTATAGCTAGTTTTCTCAAAATACTTTTGTTTTAAAACCAGCACAGGGTATCCTACTGTCGCGCCCGCTCGACTGATCGGCTTGTAGAAGAATACAGTCTTTCATAGTCAACTTCGACTGAAGCCTTTCTGACTGGCTTGCATTGGACTTAAATTAATACCAAATATAATCATTAGAAGTCTTTATACTATGGAATTTTTTATTTGCTAAGCTATCAGGACCAAAGTTGTAAGCCTGACGTATGTATACTTATGATAGTATTATTACTTTGCCAAAAAATGTAATCTAATTCAGATAACTATATCTTATAGCTGCCATATCAATAATCGATCAAAGTACTCGTACCAAACTCACCAGCTATCAGTAATAATATGATCTATGGGCCAAAAATAAACAAGATCGAACTACTATAGCATATAACTGTCATAGGAATAGTCGAGAGTTTTACAGAATAAGTAAAGGGTCTCTCATAGTCGATTTCGACTGCAGCTTATCGTTCCTTACTATCGCTCCCGCCAAAAACCAACAAATTATGTCATTATGTCATTGTATTTATAATGAAAAAGATTTGTTTCCTTTGCGGTTACCAATATTAAACATCAACCAGTAGGGTGCAGTGAGTCAGTCTTCTTTGTTATTTTTGGCACGCCAAAAATTTCATACCCTTGCAGAACCCTGATGCAAATTTCAACCGATCTTTCCTATGGCAGCTATATGATATAGTGATCCGATCTGGCCAGTTCCAACATATGTACTGCCTGCAGCAAAAAGACTGATCTGTACCAAGTTTCATCAAGATAGCTCTAAAACTGAGAGACTAGTTTGCATAGAAGCAGACGGACAGGCGGACCGACAGACAGACGGACAGAAGGACAGACGGACATGGCTATATCGACTCGGCTGTTGATGCTGATAAAGAATTTATATACTTTATAGGGTCGGACGAGTCTTCTTTCATGTGTTACACATTTATGGACACAATTATAATACCCTCTGCAAAGGGTATAAAAAATGATTAACAATTTCTGATACGATTTGATGCCTTGTACAACAAAAGAATTCCATTAACACTTTCAGGGAATACTTAGATCAAGTGCTTAGGACATCTCCCGACATGAGTGTACAGATTTTTCTACCAATCTGCTAAAACTCTTAACGTTTAACTTATAATTCAAACAACCTAATGTTTCCACCTGCATGGACTCATTAACTTTTGCCATAAATCTTTGAAATTAACTAATGAAACAAGAATTGTTGCAGACAATAGTTTTTTTTCCACAAATTATCTCTAAATTTTTGCATAATTTAAAGAAATAATAAATTTGTTTAATATATAAATATATTTTATATTATTTTAAAAAAATCAAAATTGTTTCATGCAACGTTTTTCAAAATATTCCTTCATTGGGGATGACATACACTTTTCAGTTGTCAATGAGTTCGCCATTTAGCCAATCAATTGGTCAGTCATTATGTCAATTAATCAGTCTTTTTACCAATCAGTCAGTCAGTCAGACATATTTGTCCATCAGGAATTTAATCAATTAATCAGTCCGCACACAAAGAGTTTCATGTAGTACAAAGATACACATTCTCAAATAGTATGTGCATACTCATAATTTATGCATATTTGCAATAATTTTATATTTATTTATTTATTGATTTCAATTGAAATGCATGAAAGGAAAATACATATAGTACGAAATTCGAGTTTCAATTGGACGCTTGCATTTCCCATTCACAGCTGGCGAGCTGATGCTGAAATTACGTATACGCCCTGTTATCCAAACTATGCAACATTCCAAATCCGCATACAAAGTCACATCATTTTCACGCATGAATGTATGCGTGTAAATTCAGCTCTCACTCACTCACACACACACACACACACTCGAGTGAGTGAAGAGAGCGGAGAGAATGCAACAAACACTACTGTCTGCTGTCTCCCTCACACATGAATATAACGGTGAATAGCAAAGGGGGAAAGGTGTAAAGGGAACAGGGCAAAGTAGCAGCAAACAAATCGAATGCAATTCGTAGTAGTTGCACATGCTCGACTAGAACATACCCTGCACTTAAGAAACTACATTCAAATTTCACTAACTCAGCTCACAGAGCCAACAAATCCAGAATTTCGTACCTAAAATGCCACATTTCATACATGATTTCTCGCTAAGAATGAAATTACTGTTGTCAAGAATTTCGATCTTAATTCAAGTAAGATTTCTAAACTCCGAAAATTAAAGTATTTCAGTATTTTCAAACTTTAAAGTGAGTTCAAAGCGTATTTGAACTAAGTACATTCATTCTTGATTTAAATACAATTCACACTTGTTCTGTGTCCCTTAAATTCTTTAACTGATTACACAAATATCTCAAAATAAGAATATAATACTTGTTATTTGATATTAACTTAATGCAGTCTTACGATATAAAAAAAAATGTGTAAACTTAGTTGGCTAGTGTAGAATGTTCTTGAAATAACACCTAACGCTGTCATTTTTCTACAAAAAATCTCAAAAATGGATACACTAAACTGAAAATGCCTTATATATATTTTAGTTTTGTTGTTTGTTCTATTTTTTTTAATTGACAAGAAGTCAATATTGTTTTATTTTAATAACTATAAATATGTATTTAAATAATATAAAACAATTATTTTGCTAAAATTTTTAGAAATTTATGGGTTATCTTAACTACTTCTAAAAAGTTTCAATGTTTTCAGCGATACATCGATGTTGGGGATTACCACGAAAAATTCTAACATTTTTATAGAGAAATTCGACTTATGAAAGTTCGAATTATGGAAACAGAATTGTATGTCATTTGCTCAGTGAAAGCTATTGTTATTCGATTTATAGGCTATTTCCACGTCAACACATTCGGCTCATTCGACGCCATTTTCATCATGCAGACCGAATGTTCAGTTCATGCCTGTATAAAATCCTATAAGGCCTCGATGTTTGGTTGGTCGTCATCCAATTTGGATGATGTCATTCGTTGCTAACGACCCTGTCTAATTTGAGTATTTTTTATCGAACACACAATATTTATCGATATTAACAGCTGACAGCTAATAAAAGAATTAGCGCTTAATTTAAATTTCAAAAAGCATCTGAGTTTCTTGAGGTATGATGGTAAAAATATACTCCATATTATTGCTACAACACTTAAATTCAATATTTTACGGCTTTTAATAATTATAATTCAACTAAATACTGTAATACGTTTATCAAAATAAAGCCTGCTTAAATACCAATCAGCTGTTCTGACAAACGTCAGTTTACAGTAAGTCATTCGCTAGTGGAAATCCAAAAATCAGGCTCATCCAGATGTGAGTGAATGAGTCGATTGATGCTGCTCGTGGAAATAGCCTATTAGACTGTTATTAGTACGTGCTTGACTTAATTTTAAATTTTCAGAATTTAATATTCGACTAAATCCTCTATTTAATACATTTTCAATTTGTATAGGGTATACTATAAGCGACAAATCTAACGATACGTTGCTGGAATATTTGCATTTGAAATTGAGAAATTTTCCCTCTATTTATATGCATCGTATGTGCGTCTGTGTGTATGTGTCGTGATCAACTATGTATGTGTACACATACATACATGTGCTTGATGTATCCCTTCAGTATTGTACAGACCTTCCACAAGCATGAAGTCAGACGTGAACATTCAGGCCCTGGCCTGAAATTGTATTTTCCATCATGGTCTTTGGACACATGAATTTAACACATGCATGTCGTTGGGCCTTAGGCCTGAGGGCGTTCGCTTTCCAATCATGCCTAATTCATGTCTGAATTCAGGTCTGAATTCATTTTGGAGTTCGCTTACCGATCATGCCTGAAACAGAGGTGAATTTATATTCTAAATGATGTCTAAATTCAGATCTGAATTCATTTTGGCGTTCGCTTACCGATCATGCCTGAATCAGTGGTGAATTTATATTCTAAATTATGTCTAAATTCAGGTCTGAATTCATTTCGGCGTTCGCTTACCAATCATGCCTGAATCACAGGTGAATTTATGTTCTAATTCATGTCAAAATTCAGTTCTGAATTCATTTTGGCGTTCGCTTACCGATTCTGCCTGAATTAATTGCTTCACTGCTGATGTAATTATTGTAATTATTATTGTAATTATTATTGAATCTGATTTAACTTAATAGCTATTATATCAATTATGATTATTAGTTGTTTGTGCCATCAAAAGATGTTTTTTCTTGTATGACTAGAATAATTTCTGAAATAGTAATTTATGTAAATAAACAAATTTACATTTTACAATTTTTTATGAATATAAACTTACCAATTAGCGAGCTTTTAAATTGAGTAAATCCATTATAACGTGGTCGCCTTGGTTATTATAGTGTAAATCTATTGGGAAACATTATTTTAATTATAATGAAATAAAATCATAATAATGCTTATCTTAGATTTTACGTTGCTTTCATGATTTGTCACTTGCATACCACGAAAATAAAATTAAACACATTTATAATACAAAACAAGCGAAACAGTCGGGATCCCGACCGTAATATACCCTGTGGGTCTACAGGAACCCGTTCAAATTCACTCCAGATGAAATTCTCTAGTAATTCGTTTTTTGTTAATTTGTGGGTGAAGGGGGCGTGGCATCGTGATAAAATTTTCTGGACAAATCGACCTCTAGATACTCATCATGTGTGCTAAATCTCAAGTCTCTAGCTACAAAACTGCTTTTGTTATGATGTTTTTGAGCTAGAAAACTGCTTGCTTTATGAGCATTTACTTAATTTGTGGGCGACAGGGGCGTAGCATCGCAATACAATTTTCTGGACACATGGACCACAAAATATTCATCATGTGTCCCAAATCTGAATTCTCTAACTCTAATATTGCTCTTGTTATAAGCTTTTCCGTTTTATGTCTGCACACATCGACTCCAAGATACTCATCATGTTTGGTAAATGTGAAGTTCTTAGCTGTAATATTGCTCCTGTTATGAAGTTTTTGAGCTACAAAACTGCTTGCTTTATGAGCTTTTCATTAATTTGAGGGCGAAGGGGGCGTGGCATCGCTATTAAATTTTCTGGACACATTGACCCTAAGATTCTTATAATATGTGCCAAATCTCAAGTCTCTTACTGTAATATTGCTCTTGTTATAAACCTTTCCGTTTCGTAGGCAAGGGGGGCGTGGCATCGTGATAAAATTTTCTGAACACATTGACCACAAAATATTTATCATATGTGCCAAATCTCAAGTCTCTATCTACAAAACTGCCCTTGTTATGAGTTTTTGAGCTACAAAACTGCTTGCTTTTTAAGCTTTTACTTAATTTGTGGGCAAAGAGGGCGTGGCATCCAAAAAAAAAGATAAACTTGATCTGCCTGCAAAAATTTCCAGTGCTGGGACACCAGGTTCAAGCTTCTAGCTCTTACCATCTCTGAGATCCTTTCGGTCATACGGACGAACCGACAGACCGACAGACCGACAGACCGACGGACAGACGGACATGGCTATATCGACTCGGCTATTGATGCTGATCAAGAATATATATACTTTATTGGGTCGGCCATGCTTCCTTCTGCCCGTTACATATTTTTAACAAACTTAATATACCCCCACAGGGTATAATAATTCAGCATATAAATGCGCTGTTAAACTTAACACTTTATTGTATCTGTTCTTTGCTTCAGTTTTTAAAAAAGAGAGTAACACGCTCTCAATACATGCCGCTCTCCGAAAAGCTCTCATTTTGTATGCTTCTTCTTACGTCGACCACTTCGAACCTCGCTTACCATTCATGTCTGATTTCACTAATGCAGGAAATTAGATATGAGCTAGAAGCGATCGATCCAAGCCGAACTGAAGCGATGTATTTAAAGACTGCAAAAATACAAACAGCTGAAATAAAATTCTAATTAAAATTGAACTGAAAGTTAAAACATTAAAATATATTACTTAATTTATAATTAGTATCAAAATAAATTAATTTAATATTTAGATAATATTTAAAAATTGCAGCAAGTCTAAATGTATAAATAAAATTTATAATTTTATATACGAAACACTGTTTGTTTCACTAGTATGTATCTACTACACTGTATTGCAGTACAAACACTCAGATTTTTACTCTATTGCCAACTGTGTATTCAAAATGCAGGGTGACTTTTTGTGGCATGCACAAGAATACACAGTATTCAAGTATTACTGAAAGTGCTAAACATTTTCTAAATATATTTCTTAATGAATCATTTACATATTTGTGATATGTATACACTGCAAAATTTTGCAGTCGCAAATGTATTATACTGAAAGAAATAACTGCAGTGCCAAATCATCTATAAATCTACTGGAACTATTTAGTCTAAGGGTGTATATGGGCTATAGTTTTTAAGGCAGTTGTACTCTAGTATACTCTGGTATATACCAAGAAGCTGGTGCATATGGGCTATAGTTTTTAAGGCAGTTGTACTCTAGTATACTCTGGTATATACCAAGAAGCTAACTAAAAACTATAAACTTGTATTACTGTCACCATTTGTAAGATCTAGCCTATATCAATTTACATTTTCTATGGTAGAACTTTTCATGAGAACATTTTTTAAATCTATCACAACTTTTAGCATTTCTCAGACCACTTATCATATAGAAAGAAAACATTTAGTATTAAAAACTTCGCTATTTCTTGACATCGGGCAGGTTTGACGAAATTTTTTAGTCTAAGTCATAGATTTATATGATTAATGTCATAAACAATGCTCAATTAAAGTCATTATATAAACTAGCGAGTTAGAAAAAGTTGGAAATTATTTTTTTAATTTTCCCCGAATTTTATTTATTTATGTATCGTCAATTAAAACCACAAAGAGCACAAA